>OZ020252.1:20287805-20887805 GCA_963971285.1 Astropecten irregularis | reverse complement strand
CATTGTCTGTATATACTGTGCTGAATTTTGTGTACACATTTGATGGTCATTATAGTTTCTCAGGATTGAAATTTCCTCTGAACATTGTTGTATCATCTCTATATCCTTTGGCTGCGCAGCAAGCAACCAAATTTCTCCATGCATAGCGATCCTCTGCTAGGGCAGTATCCTGCTATGATCGAAACGTCAGCAGGTTATTACTTGCATTGACAAATCAAACAAAGTACTGTATACATTAATAAACCATGCAATTGATTGGCAGTCTACATTATTTGATACTTTTCTCTCTTTCATCAGGAGGGAGTTTGGCTGATGTCCTTTTCCAGAACCAACAACGAGGGCAGCATTTATCTGAGCCTGAGCTGAAGCAGCTTCTGTACCAGGTTGCACAGGGACTAAGGTACATCCACTCACAGGGACTAGTGCATCTGGATATCAAACCAGGTTGGTGTGACATTAATTGCTATGAACACAGTGTACTACATTACTTCCTTAAATATTACAGCGAAACTGGAATTTCACTGTTTAAGAGAAGAAGAATCTTCACAAGTGTTTTTACTCCCAATTTTCTTCTTTTGATGAAATAGGAAACATTTTCATCTCCAAGAAAGAAGTAGTAGCCGGGGAGCCATCATCACCAATAGACGGTTACCATGACAACGATGCAGATGATGGTTTCGACAATGAGTTACCAACGGAGCAAAACCCAACAGTTTACAAGATTGGTAAGAATATTTGTTTTTCACATTTCCCTAATTAGAAATGATTTTTCCTTGAGTCCTGAATATGAAAATCTTGGTGTTTAGATCTGTCCATTTAGCAGTCTCAATCAGTTTACATACAGTGCTAATGCATGACAAAAGCTAAGCCCATATCGAAATAATAAGAAAATTGTACCTGCACTATGAAAAGGATGTCACAGTTCCTAACCTGCTAGTGCTAGAACGTTTCGTTAGTGGTTCGTTTTCCCTGACACAGTGTAGTTTTTACAGAGTTTTTCTTATTTCTTATAATTAATTTCCCAGTATGATAGGTTTTGGTAAATTGCTATTATTTTATTTTCATTTTCCCTTGAGAAAACGTTTGAGATTGAAACACAAGCTTTCCTTTCTCTTGGCAAGGTTTCTATTTTGGGTTTTTATTCTGGTTAGAGAAGAGTTTGCAGCAGTTAACTACAAAAAAAGATTTGAGAACCTTAGAATTTGGTCTGAACTGCCCATTTTTTTTGTAAAAGACAGAGCAAAAAATCAAATACCCGGTACCCAAAAATTGACCAGTTTAAGTTTATAGAGTAACATGGTGATCTACAGTTATGACGACACATTGAATTAATTATCTTTCAGGTGACCTTGGTCATGTGACTTCATTGGCCAATCCCAAGGTAGAAGAGGGTGATGTCAGATATTTACCCAATGAGATTCTGCAAGAGGTAAGACAAGCTCTCCCTTTTATTAACGAGGACATTCATTCATTCATGTCATAATCACATATATTATCATCAAGAAATGTTGATGTTGTTTTTTCAATACATCTGGCTTCTTTTCAGGATTTGATGGAACTATCATACTTTGGTAGCAAACAGTTGGTTCAAATTTATTTAAAAATGTATAAAGATGGTGATCATAGAAACAAACCGGTAATTTTTTTCTGCCTGAAATGCTGTATTTATCCAGAAAAGAGAACAACCAATTAAAGACCAAAAAATCAGTTTTGATCTCGTTGTGAGATCAAAACTCCTGTAAATGGATTTTAAAGTAAGTGAGAGTTTTTCACTGCAATGTTTTCTTAAAAAGTGGGCACTGTATGGGATTGGAAATTTCACAGATGAATGTTACTGTATCTTCCTTGATATTTTAAAAGTATGAATAATAATAAATTACAAATATATATTAAAACTCTTCTCATTTGCAGGAGTACTCGAATCTGACCAAAGCAGACATCTTTGCAATGGCTCTGACCATCTACGTCGCTGGGGGAGGAGAACCTCTGCCTAAGAATGGTGACCTTTGGCATCAGATAAGGACGGGATGGCTACCGTGCTTGTCCCATTGCTCAGTGGAGTTTAATCAGCTATTAACGGTGAGCTCAATTAGAAGTATTTTACCTCGCGGGCCCACACTGCAGGATTTTCAGAATTGGCCGTTGAAAAAAAACAATTCATTAACAAGTGTTGTCTATCAGTACAATGTAAAGTATATCGCTGAAAAGTATGTTAAGATTTGCACTTCTTTTTCTCCATATTTGAATTTTGTCAGCTTTGAAAAATCTAACTGAATGCCTGATTGATTGAAGTTTTTCACTGAATACCGGTACATCATTTGGATTTGTGAAACATGCACACTGAATTGTTCTGCACAGTTATGTTATAACTACAAATGATATGGATATTTGAGCATGTAAGTTGGGGATAACAACACATTAATTTATTTCACTGGCTACTAAAAGTCACATGAGGGCGCTATAACGAAATCTGCAAACATCAGGTTTCAATTATTTCATCGTGAATTTTTCTCTGGAATGTTTATATCCATCTTTGTATTCTTTGGTTTATCTTTCCTCAGGAAATGATTGCTCAAGACCCAACAGACCGACCATCAGCTTATGCCCTGGTACATCATCCTGTGCTCTGCCCAAACAAACCCTACACGCAGCTGAAGAAAGAACTAAATGTTGCAAAGTTCCAGAATGCCGTCTTATCAAGGTAAATACCAACCTCCTAGTCCTCAACGAAGGTTAATCACTTCAATGCACATTGTTGATTATTGCTTTTTGATTCAAGTTACTGCTGAATACTGCTCATCAGCCAAAATAACGACCTGAAGTGTATAAAATGCTTGGGAGCTGGGAGTGCCTGATGCTTTTCGATCCTAGCAGGACCTTTATAAATCTTTAGCCTTTGTTAACTCCAAACATTTATTGGTTTTTAATTCAATACATGTAGTACTGAATCAGAGTGTTATGTTAGGGTCAGAATATTTTGTTAAACAAAGCAGTTCATATGAAGACCATTGCTTAAGGTTCTTCCTTTGTGTCCTTACACCACACTCATTCACCGTTGCACTCATTTTTGTGCCTGTTGTAAATTTTATTCATGTGTGTGTGTATATTTTATGGGGCGTTAATTCCAGACCTATGAACAAGAATGTGAAACTTCAGATTTAAATCTTAATTCCGATTTTTGGGTTTTGATTCTTACTCAGAATTTCAGCTTTTTTGTACACCTTTTCTGTACAAAAGTATAGGAACTTTTAAATTTCAGCTTTTTCCTTGGTGTTTCTAGTTTTGTTTAGGCCACTGAAATCTCTGTATGGAGAAATACAAATAAACATACGCAATAATGACAATTAGACCTTGAATCTTAATTCCACATTAAGAATCATATGACTTTCATAATGTCGACCCCTTTATTATGACACAGGGAACTCCAACAAGCAAGAGATGCAACTGAGCAGGATGTAGTCAAGCCGATGTCCAAGACCAATTCAAGACTCATCGGGAAGAAGATCAATAGAAGTATGAGCCTGACAATCTACTGAAATTACGTCTTGAATGTATTTCACTGAATTGCTAACTCGCCAAAAAACACAACATTTGCTGAGTTCAGACGTTGCTTACTGTATGCCAACTTGGGGTCAATATTTGCTAAGCATGGATATGTTTTGCTGTTTAGCAATCACAGGTTACCAACCAAACCCTTTGTTATGTATATTGACTGCAGCTGGTTCTCTGCTGTATTTTGCTTAGCACAAGATTTGACTCAGCATTATTTCCTACCAAACAAGCTCTATGAAATTGGAACCCAGATGTTCATGCGATGCACAGTCAAAAACAAAAGACACATGGAATACAAATCTCTTGAATATTTTACTGACAATCTTTATCAACAGAATTTGTTTGTGTCATTTTCAAGCAAATTTGTAGACTAGAGGCCTTTTCACACGACGCTAAAAACCCTCTAAACCATTGAGAAATTCTCTCATGGTTGCAAAATCTTACAAAGGTGTCATTGTTTGAAAGGACACCAATGCTTGAGAGTGACAGACGTCCCTGGTGAATCCTTGAGAGATTTTGACTGAGGTCCAGACCCATGAGAGAATTTCTCAATGTTTGAGAGTTGTTTTAGCGTCGTGTGAAAAGTCCTTAATATAACAGTTCCATGTCACTGCGGCCAGTTAGTTGTTACAACTGTTGTAGATATACATGTATAGGTCTTATGTAAGATAGCTAAGCGATATTAAATGGCCAAGTATGTACAGTATCTGCCCTCCTAAACATATTCAGCAAGGTTGACAAGAATAATGATATAAATAGCAGGCTAGAATGACAGTTGACAAAACCTGAAAGACTCAGAGTCCAATCAGTGAATCTGCAAACATTGCCATTTTGCCTTTTTGAAGTCTTATTCCTTGTCAGTTTTAAACAAAAGGGTTTTAGAGTTGTGTGTTTTCTATAAAAACAAACTGCAATAGTCCTGGTGATGTACTTATTTGACTCACACATTTTCGAGGTGGTTGGTAGCTAACACATGTAGACTTAAAATGATATCAATTCCAGATGCAAATTTGTTGCATTATAGTAACATGCTGTAAATAATGTGCTTAAATGTTCACAATCTATTCACTAAATTGCAGTTGTATTGTTTTGTTATACCTGGAAAAAGTCAACACAATAGAAATTAGAAAGAAACTAAATAATTCATAGTTGAAACTGAGCACAAGAGTTTATTTTGTTTATTTTTTACATTTTTATCTAGTTAAGTTGCAAAACAATTATGAAACCTGTAACAAGCATGCTATTTCACTTTATTTTGTATAGTTTTTTTTATTTTTTTTATTGGTTTGGTGCCGAATTAAACCATTCAAATACTGCATTGCTTTAATTTCAGCAATTTAAACATTTTAAACCAAACTTGAATTTCGGTTTTTAAGTAATAACACTTTTTAAAGGCCAGTACTTTTTAATATTAACATAATATAGCGATAAGATACTGGTAGTCAAATCTTAAGAAGCCCGCAAAAGAGAATAGATTTTTCTTTAACGTCATAGACATGAATGTGACTAATCTGAAGCTCCCATGCATTACATCAGTCAAATTATTTTCATTCTTATGCAATAGATTTTTTTTTATTATTTGTTATTTTATTTCATTACTACATGTATTTTATTTCATTATGATATTTTTGCCTGAGATTTCTTTTTTTATTATCTTGAATTCTGATTGAAACTATTTATCAATGTCATCACACAATATTTTGTTCGTCTAATTCATCTACAGTATACATGTTAGGAGCATTTATCTAAGATCTTTTTGATATATGACTTGCAGTTACGATTTATAAACTTGATTTATTTTTTCAACTTATTGCACTGATCTTTAGCAAATTATGCAGGTTTACGAAATGGAGGCTCAGGCTCCATTTCATTGTGAATCCATTGTATAATAACTTGTATCAAAATACATGTCGAGGTTTTTGGCTGCGGTTCAGAAGTGGATCCTCTGGTTTGAAAAGGAAAACAGAGCTTCAGCTTCAATGAAAAAACACAACCTATATTTTCAGCCTATGGATGACAAAGCTGGAGCCTGAGCCTTCGTTTCGTAAATCCACAATACATGTACGTACATGTATTAGCTTTCAATAAACAAAAACCTTGACTTCCATTTTGATATTTGATGCTCATTTACAGGTATATCATCTTGGCTTTTTAAAACTGTTGCCTATTTTAAATGATTTAATACACGATTAACTGGAAAAATGTAGACACCGGCCCCGAGTCTCAGCTAACTGTTTTTCCAACTTTCAGCCAAGTACCAACCACAAACTTGTGCAATTGTCTGTATAGCTGTACATGGGATTTTGACTGGTAACCAATTGCTATATACATGTACATGTACAACATTGTTTCATGCCCCGTCATTTGGTCTCCAAGCTATGATAATTATTTCATTTTTCACTGATGAGAATTAAATTTAATATACCGATCATGCCAATCTTTTGGGGAAAGATCCTGATTCAGTCTGCTTCATTGATTTTTCTTAATTGCTTAATAGTTTTAATTGTATATGTTATGTTTGTAGTGTAGTAAATAGTAAATTACATAGAAATTTAAATAAAGATACTTTATATGATTTATATCAAACATTTTATCTTCTTGCAATCTTTTAAGAAAGTTGGTTTACAAACTAAACTATACATGTACAACATGTATCAGTTGCGAATGTCCATGCCTTTATTATTTTATGCTCAGGTGTGTGAGAATTCAGCTTTTAGGCTGATTTCAGCTTCTGTGTTCACCTGCTCTGTACAAAAGCATAGGAACTTTAAAATTACAGCTTTTTGCTTGATGTTTTCAGTTTGTGTGGGTGTGTGTACGTGTGGCGCCATGCACTCAGCGTACCCCCTGTGTATTTTGCAAACATCAAGCTTGAGAGGATTTATGTATTTAAGTGTTTATTTAACCTTCGGGCCCGAACTTAATATCTATCAGTGGTTACTAATTATCATATTGTGTACTGTAGCGTACGTAAACGTGTATAGTGTGCCGTTTGCACACTGAATTCTCCCGTTTGGATGCATAATTAAGATTGCTATTAAAAGAGAATAGAGATTAATTGGCCACAAATTGCTTCTGCACATTATAGTGACCTTTCACAGACAGACCAGCAAACTGCTGGACCGTCACGCTACGATACATTTATACAATATTATTTACTTTCAGCAGCAGTGCACAATGTGTACACTGCATGCAGCCGATGGTGAACGGTTGTGGCGCGCCGTCTATATAATTAAATACGGACATGGCAACAAGGCCATGTACCCCTAGCAACAGTTTGGCCCCTCCAAAGTACCTGTTGCATATTCATGAAGCGTCCCCCTTTGCACCAATCACAAACGTGAACTGCTACCTGGGCAAAGGTCATCTGTGTTTGGTTGCTAGGTGATGCCGGTCGCTATTACTTTGTTTGGACTTTTGGCTACGTGTGTATTCATTCGCACGCTGTGCATTTGCGATTAGATTTGGGTAACTTGTGAAACCGAGAGGATACCGTGTGATTTTATTCCGTCCAAAAAGGTAGGAAAACTGAACTTTTCAGAGAAAATGAAGAATTATCCAGCTAGGCAGACTGTAAATTAATGTTATCGTGAATGAAAGGATTCATAGTTGTCGTAAAAATACCGTAATATTTATCACGCACTGCCGTGTTTTAGTGGGAAACTAACAAATGCGATTGTAACTTTGTTGGCCCTGGCCAGTTCAGTTGTTGACAATGGCGGCGGTTTTTTGTGCCACTTGGGTTTTGCAATGTAATCATTTTATTTTATCAGTAAATATTTTATGTTTTGCTAGCTCTCGGCATAGTACAAAACTTTTCTGCGCATTGAGTATTAGTGGAAATAATGTAGACCTACAGCTATCACAGCCCCGTTTTGTGTCACAAAACTAGTCAAACTTCGGGTCTGTAGCTTGAAGTTTTGGATTGGACTAAAACAATTGGTTAGTTTGAAGTGGGCTTTTGGACTTGTTGATAACAATTTTTTGTCTTCTTGATTATTCAGCAAGATTTATTTTTATGTTAAGTTGTCATTTGTCAGGGAATTGACACAGATTTCTTTCAATATTTGACGTTTGCTGACTAGGCCTATTTCAAGTTGTTGCATTTTATTAACCTGATGTATGTTTTCTTTAATATTTCAGTGCCTTCTACACTAAACGATTAGAATGGCAGCTGGTTATGAACCAACCAAGCCACTGCAGCCCATTGCAGCTATGTACAATGGTCCAGGACCTGGCCAATATCTCCTTCCCGGAGGCACTGGTACTCAGCGATGCGATCCCCGAAAGAAGACATTCCCCGCCTACAGCTTTGGCATCCGTCATGCAAACTTCACAGATGACTGTAGCCCTGGTCCACGATACCTGACCAACCCTCGCACTACGAGAAAAGGAATGTCCGGTGAACCTCATTACTCACTCTACAGCCGACCAGGTGAACCTAAGACATTCAGTACACCAGGCCCAGGACGGTACTCACCAGAGAAGGCGGGACAAAATGCTTACAAGAAAGCTGCCTCGTACTCATTTGGAGCCAGAACAAAAGGCAGCAAGCACGACAAATCACCAGGTAAAACTCTACTCCAATGCAGTTACTATTTTGCCAAAAAGTGCCTTTTTTATGCAAATGCTGAGAAATATTGCAGAGAAACTTGATAAAGTTTGAACTAGGCCCTAAATTTCTCTTTTCTTCTTATAGCAGAGCTGAAAAACTTGTATTGCCACGTTGATTGTAACTATTTAACTCTTCAAACTGCATTATTTCCTTGATTCTTTACAAATAGTAGTGAATTGTTGAACAGATGATTGATTAATTTTATCTTTTTTCCCTTTCCCAAATTACAGCCCCTAACAGCTACTCACTGCCTAAGATTCTTGGGGGTAAATCCATCGCCGTCAGATCTGCCCCTAACTTCTCCATGACCGGTCGTAGTAAGATTGGGTCATGTGACGAGGATCTATCCAAGACCCCTGGCCCAGGAACGTACAAGGTTGTGGAGCCGTCCATTTACAAGAAGAGAGATCCCCTTTACTCAATGACAGGAAGGAATCAAATGCCAAGTGACTCAACGCTCAAGCCAGGACCAGGAGCTCACAGTCCGGAAAAGGTCAGTGATTACAACTGTCAAACCTGGATTATGTTAAGCTGCAGCAGCACTTAGCGGAACTACTTAATGTTGAGGATTATTCCTGTTCTTATCTATAAGGTCAAGGGAACTTCACAAGTATTTATAAATTATACATCAGTGACAGAAAACAATGTTTAAATCATTATTTTCTGGATTTGTGTTGTCCCTTTCTTTCTTACCTTGGTTGAGAAAATGTTTCAAGCCATGAGCGTTATTAAGCTGCAGTGAAATTTCTAAATCTTAATTTGATTGAAAAAAAAGTGATAAAACATTTGCCTTTATGTGCACGTTTATCAATACCAGTGGCCCTCATTAAACCTGCCTTAGAAAATTACAATCTCAAATTGCATAAAGTTTGACTAAATTTAATCAATCCATTTTTTGTTTTATTTTCTTATATTTCAGGTTTATGTTAACAAGAGCATCGCACCCAAGTTCTCATTCGGTGTCTATCACTCCCAGTACACAACGCCTTTAATATCTGATGCATCTGATTAAGTTCATAACCTTCTTAACACAGGGTGAGTATTCATGAATAACGTATCATTACCAGTCTTAATTGATGCTTGGAACTTTTGCAGTAGTTTCATAGCAAAATGAAAAACAATCAAGGTGAAATTGTTGTCAGTGAAATAATTTGAATTAGATTTATAAGAATTGTTATGCATGGTGGAAGTAAATGTACTAAAAGAAGTAAGGTTTGCAGTAAATTAATGCCATGAAATCTCTTCTGAGAGTTTGTGGTTCTGACGGTTCTTCTCAGAACCACACTTTCTCACAAAAGAGATTAATTACATGATGTCACCGCAAACCTACCTTCTTTTTGAATTAGATTTGACCTATCCATATACAATCATGATCGTGGCTTGCATACTGTGGGTTTTCAATGTGAGTTTAATTTTGTTTGTTTTTTTGTCTTACTTTTATCTTTATAGGGTGGCACACTGGCTCGGTCACAGAATATATTGGAACATATCTAGCCTGATACGTGGGTCCATGGCTTGCTTCCATGTTTATTGTGTAGAGATTACTATAGGATATGTGATTAGGATTTGCTGATAGTATTACTGTAGCCCTCAACATGTACAATGTATATTATGTGTGCTTTAGAATCATGAACATGAATTGTTGCCTGATAAAAGAGCTTGCAAAAATGAGGATTGTATATGTAAAGTATGGTTGCATAACGGAAAGTTCTGCTTAATCTCACACAGTAGAACACACAGTACCAATAATCATGCATTGTCATAGCATTTTACTTTAATATGAAGAAGTCCCGAAAATCATGCTATAAAATTAACATACATGTACATGTATTAATTCTTGAACTTGGAATAACTTATTGGACAATTAAGTCTTAAATGAATTTTAATACAACATTTTTTATCATGTGGTTTAAGCGATCAAATCAAATTAATTGACCTTGTGAAACAGAACAAAATCATGAGCCTTAACACTGACTTGGAAAACAAGTACAGCCGTACTAAGATTTGAAAAGAAACATCCTTTAAATATACAATTACAAAGAGGGGGAAGACTTTTTCAGGAACTAATTTAAAAGCAAGCCTTTTTTTATTTACCTGGTGTGTGGATAATGTAAATAGTCGTTTTTGTGGTGAAGATTATAATTGTTTGTGTTATTAATGAAATTATTCAGAAGTCCTATTTTAAACCTTACAAATTACACATACCTATATTGTGTGCCTCAGCCAAATCCGTCCAAATTGTATCATTGTTTATAGCTTTGAAATGAAAAATTAGTCAATTGAAGCAAAAACAAATGATAGAAAAGTTTTGTAATTTGAGGTGGGATATTGCTCCATTTTTCACCAATGGTGCTCAACGCTACTTAAGGCAAAATGATCAAGGTAACAAACTGAATGCGTTGCAGATTAAAATGAAATATCTTGAACAAAAAACAAAATGTAAACATGTACATACACCCATAATAACCACTATTATTGATGCATTTCTTTTTATCTTTGTACATATACAATAAATGGGAGCACATTCTAACCAAAAAAATTTAAAACTGCTTTTTTTTTAATGACTGGTTGCCTCCAATGTAATTGTCAGTCACCATTGTAGACTAGTAAAATGTCTTTACCAAAGCATCATCATGTTACTCGTACTCCATTTGGCTTTTTGTGCTCCAAACATCCAAGCTGTTATACTGGCATATTGGAACAATAAATATTCAAGTGCATATCATATCTGTTTCCTATCGTATATTTCTTTTAAGGTTTGCAAAGTAATTTATCTTCTCAGCTTTCATGAAAAATAAGTACTGTATTGTACGTGAATGTTTCTACGTTTGAAATAAATAACCATTGCAAGGGCAGCAAATCAATCTACAATCTGTATCAACATATTCCATAAGAAAGCAACAAATAGATAAAGGCCAACGCTCATCTTTTTTGTCTATCGGTTTTTGATAAAGCTATTTTAAATCATCAAAAGTCTGTACAGAAAAACAATGGGTGATTGCAAACACCCCTTTTGGATTAGTGTTTACTTTTCAACACATCCCTTCCTTTTGGTGTGAATATTAAGATCAAATATTAAAATCTTCAATAAATATTTAAATAAAAATAATTATACTGTAATCAATATAAATAATTCCATTAGATTATTTAGTCACAAATAGATTTATGAGGTTTTATAAATAAGGATGCTTATCGGGAAAAGATTTTATTAATTTACCAAAACAAGTTTTATATGTGCAATGAACCTTCAGTATAAACATAAGACTTGTCATTCAAAGAAACCGTACACTGCATCCATTTCAAACCAAGACACATCATTCTCCTTAACCTTACCAGGTTTTGCTTTAGCTTTCTTGCGATTTTTACTTGAATTTTGCAGTCCTTTTACCGTGAAGATGCGATTTGCAGACCTGCGACATTTGCTTGATTCAGCAGGTTTCTTGCCCTGAGTGAATAATCAAAATGAGATTATAAGTACATCAATGCACCAAGAATTACAATTTTAACACGAATGAACTAAGGATATTCATATACTGTCCTCATCCAGGTGTGATTCTAGGGTGAGGGGGGGGGGGGGGGGGCTGGATACCCCCCCCCCCCTCTCTCTCTCCCCCCCAAAAAAAAATTGTGTGTAGGCCCCCCCCCCCCCAAAAAAAAAAAAAAAAAAAAAAAACCTGTATTGGCTCTTCAGATCTAGCTCCCCACAAATTTTGGCTCTAGAACCTTGCCTGGCCTCATCCTCTTATACAGGAAACAGTTAGTGTGTTGTTATTGACTTATTGTATTGTTCAAACCCCAACCATTCTCATTCAACAACTTGACCATCTCATTCTGATGATCCTTAAGTTCTGCAGCCCAAGTACTCCGAGTCCCAAGTGCCTACCTTGCTGAGGGAAGGCATATCAACTTCCTCATCGGGATATAACTCTTTAAAGCGATTCATCTCAGATTGCGTCATCTCAGACGAAGGCTCAGACTGTGGTCTCATCTGCAAAATATATTACATAAGACCATGCTGTGTCAGAAATATAAAGTCTAGCATCTTTTGTTTACTAACGCTTCACATGGAACACAGGTTGGTATATTTTTTTATTACCTTGAAATTTGACTTTCATGTGCAGACAGGACTGACAAATGTTTGCAGTTAATGGAAACAATTTAGAATGACAGGAAATTTACAGGTTTGTAACAGTCAAGTGCAGTTTTATTTGGCAAAGTAAAGAAAATCTGTCTATCAAAAGCAGGACTTTGACCTTATGACACACAATTAAGTGCCATAATTTACAAAGCTAGAAAAGAAGCAAGTCATTCAGTCACACAGAATATGTTGATGGAATTACCTTTTTTGATTTGACGTAAGGCTTACGGCTTCCAGAGCTAAGCCTCTGATGGGCTGTCTTGGCTGGCACCTTGGGACTAGTTGCCTTATTATCAGGTTTTCTAGATGGTGTTACATGAAGAGGCTTAACGTGCTGGCTAGGTCTCCTCTGGCTTGGTGTAGTATTCAGAGGTTTATCTACCTCACTTTGCTGATAGAAAGACAAATACATTTTTTATGAGTATTTTTTTTTATGAGTATACATAGTTGTTGGTGATCATTTGAAATACAGTTTTTTTTTCTTCAAAAGAATATTCATATGACTTGTACGGTACAGGCACAGGTAATGAATTTTGCCTTGAATTTGTCTGCTGCCCTCTATCTTCCGTAAGTGTGGAAATTATTTTCAAACTGTTTTATTTATTCACTTTTAGATCATTCCTCCAAGTTGTGGCACAGTTCATTTAGTTATTGGTGTCTTCAATACTTCAATACTTAAATCATAGGATGAATGTTATACCTCTATTTCCATGAGTTGTGACGAGGAGGAATCAGACATGCTATCTTCATCAGAGGCAAATACCACATGTCTCTTTCTTGGAACACTCACTGCATGTTTCAGGATACTGTTTTGGGGAGTCTTGTACTTGCTTGGAGTAAGTGGTAAAGGTTTGTCTGCTAAAGAATAAACCAAACAATTAATAAAACTTATTACGATTTTTTTATCCGAGATCGAAGACAAGAATTGTTCTTTATGTGTGTGTACACATGTACATGTATATATGTGTGAGTCCATATATAATTTACTTGGGTTATTTTCTAAACAGGTTCATTGATGATAAATGAATTGTTTGTCATGACCAAACTGATATTTTGGCTACTAAATAATTAATGGCCATGGAGTGCTCAGTTGTAAATGACCTTATGAAGACGTACTTTCTGCAAAATGAAATTTGAAACAAGCAGTGTTTATAATTTCATTTGTTTTACCTGTCAATGGTGCTTTGGGTGTTTTAGGGGATGCTGGTTTGGCTTGTTGTTTTGGAGTGGAATGCTTAGGCAATGAGGTAATCTTCTTTGGAGGAATAGGACTGATGCCAAGCATTGGTTCCCCTGGAGACATTGTAGCACCGAGTAGCCGTTTTATCTCATCCTCCTGTCATCAATTCAATTTCATCCAAATAAATTTGGTTGTATTGATATAAGACATGTATATAGGCAAAGACATTTATAAATTAACATTTATCATAATGTCATATGATTTAAATACATCTTATTACATTAAAGTGGATTAGATTTATAGCTCAAGATTAAATAAAGATTCATTTTATGAGCTTCAACAGTATTAGTTAAAATTAGATTAGAGATGGCATCTCACTTAATTGGATTAACTTCAATTTGATAGTGTGGGTATCTGTACTATTTATAAATAACATGTATCGGCAACCACTCAGAAGCACTGAATAAAACAGAAATACATGTATTAGACCATGTTGTTTTTTATTCATTTATTTATTTCATTCCTTTACCCAGGGTATGCCCAAACAGTTACAACCGGTTTCTATTGGGACCCTAGGACTGTGTTATGTCTGTGAGTAATATAATTTGATGTGCTGTGTCTGTATAGCCTACTATGATCAATGAGATATCGATGTACCTTTTCTTGAAGATCCTTCTTCATTTCCTGAATTGTTTCCTCATAGCTGCTGACCTTCTCCTTGACTTCATCTCTGTCAGTTTGTACATCCACCAGCTGTTGGCTCAGTCCTTTCTTGTCCTTTTTCAACTGACTAATTTGCTCTGACATGTCTGTGAACTAGGGGAGAGAATTATATTTCTTGTTATACATTGTCTCCTTGATGTAGATGTCTTACCATCATCACTAAGTTAGCTGGGGTCACAGCGGGTACTGCAATTAATCACTGCGATTGTGAATTTAAATTTAAGATAACGCATTTGTCTCCCCAAAACATAACAACATTGTTTTAAGTTGTTACTTATGTATTGATTTCATACCTCTGAGGGATGATATTGTAATCTGAAATTGTTGGAGCCTTAATTAAATCTTTTACCCACGAAGTAGAGTCTGGCAATCTATGTCATTTCTGAATGTTTTTGCATGGTTTGGACCAATCAGAACATTTTGAAAATCTGTGAACTTTCATGGCTGCTGTATGCTCAGCCTTATGTCAAAATGCAATTTGTTATCAGAATTATTTTTCTTGATCATTATCCTCATCCATGGGGCTAGACAATTTACTTTAAGTAGGCTTAAGTTTCAAAGAAAGTGCAAGACATACTTCCTTTTTCTCCGTTTGTTTTTGCTGTTCCATTTCTTTCTTCAGTTCTTCAATCTCCTTATCTTTTTGGGATACCATCCTCTCATTCTCTGCCTGAAGGGAATTGAAATTGAATATCGCTGATATTAAAACATTTTGAATGTGGGTCAGTAAATGTTGGTAATATTAAAAAATCCAAGGACAAGTTGTGTTTAATCTTCTGATGAGGATGCATAGTCACATTTCGACCCCACTTGATATATAAAGTGAGTGCCAAATGTAAGAGAATTGGATTATGATAATCCAGTTTAGAGCTCACTGGTGATAAGCTACTTTACCTTGTATTTGTTTAGTGTGGCGCTGACTTCAGCCATCTGAAGCTCACAAGTCTGTTTGGCTTCTTCATGTTCCTTGACAGCCTTTTGAGTTTTCTGATGAAGAATTTCAGTCTCTGCCTCCAAATTCTTCACAACTGCATTCTTCTCTTCAGCCTCATGATGCTTCTCAGTCAGCTGTAAGGTGGAAAACCAATATCAAATGTATCAATTGTTGCTCTTCTTTTTTCATAGAAAAGGTTAGAAAGAGAAAAATTATCTTACATACAATTTAAACTTTTTTCAAGTTACCTTTGCTTTAAGTTCCTCCACTGCTGCTCTCTCTTGCTCAAACTCATCTGTAAGTGTACTCAGCTGCAAGAATAGTTTCATTATATCAGAATAGATTTTTAGCATATCAATTTTGATGCTAAACACTATAACTTCATCTTGCCACATCACAATATTTTGCAGATTTTTTTGGATACTATTTCAAGGCAAAAAGAAAACAATCATACTGAGCCAGAAATACAGTATGTTTTATAACATTAAATTGAATTCAATTGGTTTGTGAATATTTCAAAGGTCACAAAATCACATTTGCCTCATCTCAGTTAATTTTATTTGTACACCTTTACTCTATCTTGTCAGTTTCCCTTGTGGTTTATTTTTACGATTCCGCAGTTTAAAATAAGTTGGAAAACTCTTACCTTCTTTGTAACCTCGTCAAGTTCTGTTTTCTTGTTTTCAAGTTCTTCTGAAACTGAGCTGACCTGTAAGAAAACTTTGAGTTCTTTGATTTTGTCTTAGTTCTCGTAAATAAATCTATAGCAACTATAAATTCATAGAGATTTGTGTAAGTAGTCATAATGTTAGACGGAGGTTATTATAACAAGCAATCTGTGGATTTTATGTACCAGGTCACAATTTTTATATAGGCCTATTTGTTATTCATTTATTTATTTATTCACTTAACCACAATCAGAGTTTGAGTTTCTGACTAAATTTGTTTGATTTAACTTGTCAGGTTTACCTGGGATTCTACAGATGCTGTTAGCTTTGTCTGTGTTGTCAGCTTTCCCTTCAGTGTTTTCAGCTCTTGTTGTAGGTCTTTCATCTGCTTGGTCTTGGAGCCAATTTGGCCTTGCAGACTCTTATTCTTGTTCTCAAGGGTCGTGGACTGTTTGTTGAAGGCTTCCAAATCCTTGTTCAAGTTGTCAGTCTGTAATTGTGTTACATAGTTTAATATTTTGAACAAATAAAGCAAACAAGTGAAAATATCAACATTCAGACAAAGACATACTGTCATAAAAGCAGGCATTTTTTCATGATGCATCAAGATTGGTTAAAGTTCAAATAAATCCGCATTGTCCCTTTCATATTTATGACAAACAATTATAGTTACTTTGATTTTCTCCTCTTGCAGTTCCTGAAGTGCTGTCAGATCTTGTTCTTTGTGTCTGTTTGTAAGGACTTGAATTTCTTCAACTAGTTCCTTGTTCTTCTGCTGAATAGCCCCTGACTTATCATTTTCCTCTATGGCTGTCAGTTGCAATGCCTGAAAATACAAATTAAGATAAAGTAGGCTAACGATGAATAGATTTAATTAATTCATTGGGTAATAAATAGATCATAAATCAGATATTTTTTGGAGATTCATTATGTCGAATCCAGTGTAAAGATTTAATATTCCATCTGTACAATAGATTAGACATAATGAATCTCCAAAAATATCTGTCAATCTACAATCCAGATGAATCTGTTGAAAGAGATCATAAATCATGAGTTTAACAAAAGGAAACTTTCAACAAATTAATTCAATCAGTGAACTATAATGCTTCAAATGAAACAAATCACTCCTCAAGTGTCATGCTAATTCCATATGCAAATAAGATGAGGCCATGATATGACACTCTATACCTCGAGATCTATATTGAGTTTCTGTAGCTCTTCTCCCTTGGTCAAAACTTGATCCTCAAGTGATTTCTTCTCTTCCGCTGTGGTCTTTAAAAGCTCCAGTAGTTTTACATTCTCCTCACTATAAAACAAATCATACAATTCCAGAGCAGTAAGAGAAATCTAGCTGATTTTAAGCTAATTTGAATGGCTGCCAAATAAATGATCATGACATAAGAAAATAAAAAGTACTAACCGTTCAGCTTCCTTCTCTTGCTTGATGGAGTCCACTTTATCATACGATGCCTTTTCCCTCTCAAGTACGACTTTAAGTTCCACTTTCAAACCATCAATCTCACCCTTGAAATAGAATTATACATGAAACACATAGTCTGATAATTTTATACAAATAACTCAAATCCATTACCTTTGATCAATTCAAGGAGAAGACAAAAATTTAAGATTTCATCAAATTTTCCTCCTTGAGCCTTAACACAGACCATGGACAAATTATTTCTCCATGGTCTGACTAAGCCACCAAATAGAAGGACCTCACTTTATAATTCATTATTGGATATTAATGAGATGTGTCATTATTAATTAAAGTGGTTAATTAGTGGTAATTAGTGGTTACCAGTTTGGCCGTCACATTTTCCTTAAGAGTTTGTATCTCTGAGCATAGTTTGTCCTTATCACCAGAGAGCTCACTGATGCATTCAGTCAGGGTCTGGGTGGTTTTCTTGAGGTCCTCAATCTGCTCCATTTGGTTCTGTAGGGCTTGCTGAAGTTCAACCTGGTGGTATGATGGGTGTGGAAAGGGGAGGGTTAATTGGTTAAAAATTGTTGAATGATTTGAAACACACTTCACGAAAGCCTATGTTATGTGCGTACAACCCTATATTGTGTAAATGCATGGACTGGATACTGGATGCAAAGTGAATAACATTATGTAATTTGAAAAAATTTAAAAGGAAATACTTGTTTTCATCATGAGAAGCTATAATAACAATTAAAATGTAGGCCTATTTTTAGACTTTACATTTTCATTGTTGAGCTTCTGTTGTTCATTCTGCAGGTCTAGTTTCTCTGTTTCCACACATTGCAGCTGGTCAGCTTGAGTTTGGAGTTTATCAAGTGCCTCATTCAGAGTCTTCTGGAGGGATGCTAAAATGATTCAAATGATGGTACATTTGGTCAAGGGCATACTTGAGGGTTAACAAATGAACAATATAACCAACAACTAGAACCATCTTTTCAAAATGAGCAAATTGAAAGAGTTAAATTATAATGTACATGTATGTAAGGTAATGTGGTAATCTGTTGCATTTAGGTCTAAAATAACAAGTGAATTCTCTCCGAATTTACTTTACAGATATTTCTGTAAATTTCAGGACTCACAATTTTCTTGTTTCAGTTGAACAAGCTGTTCAGTGATTTCCTGCTTCTTAAGAACAAGTTGAGAAATACTGTCTTCCTTCTCAATCAGCTTCTTTTCAAGATCTGAAAGCTGAGTATCGAAGAAATTCAAATTAATCTGTAGGCCTATTCCAAAAAAATGGTCACTGTAAAGGTTTTCATCATGCTTTCATTTTAGGTATGTCATCTGGACATAAGCAGAACTGTTGGGGTGTGAGGAATCTCAAGATGATAGCTATATGGACACAGTATTCTTCTCCACTTAAATTGAAAATTGAAAGACAAACACTTGAGTAAGGAATGTATCAACATGATAGCAGATAGCCTGACTATGTCAATGCCCAGGACTCTAAATTGGCTACATTTATCAATTTCCCATTAACCTGCATCAACATTGGAGCTTTGTTTCATAGTTGGCTTGAGGGTTAAGTAATCAAAATGCACTTGCTGTACAAATGAAATCACATGCATCCATTTCAAGTTTAATATAAATAGTGCAAAAGCAATATCCTAATATAAACTGACAGGCCAGTAAGGCCACCCATGATGATAAAAAAAAAGGTTAAGCTGACAAAACTGTAGCTGTAGTCATTTCCTGTACAATGTTAAGTTAACAGATGTTGTGTTTGACAGATATGTCATAATGCTGATAATACTGTTGTCCAAGTTCATAGTATATTTGAAGGCAAGGAAACGGTTCTTTTTAATTACAAATAATTGATTTCAGCATTGATTTTTCCCCTACCTTCTGTTGTACCTCCCCTAGTTGGCTCATCAGCTGTTCACTATTCTTTAGGTGGGAGTCCTTTTCAGTTTCCACTGAATTTAAAAAATATGGACGGATGAAAATATGGTGAATAAATTGAGATAAATTAACATGGATACTTGCTTCAAACCTTGACGTTAAAAAATACAATTAAAACAGGGTAAATATTTATTATCATTACTGTTATATTTATTTTTTAATTTGATCATAAGGCAGTTCTTGTAGTCGAACAAATTTATCATACTCGAGATCCTAAATTAAATGTATTACACATAAGGATAAAGTTATTAAATTACACATGAGGTTTCCTGATTAATTAGTGCAACTGGCAGATGTTTGTTGACATGGTTTGGTTGTTGCTTCCTGTTGTTATTTATGAAATATTGTATTACATTTCCATACTTACGTGCAAGTATGAGGTTGTTCACCTTATTAGTATGAAGCAAACTCAAGTCTTTGAACATCACTCCTAATTCCTGTGGGAGAATACATATAAACCACATGAATCACTCATGACATCCTGTACTACATGAATTAATATGAAGAACATACAAAATGCAATCCTAGTGAGATGTGTCCCATGGGTCACTTTGTGATTTAATGCATGTCTAAAATAGGCTGCAGAAAAACATGGTCAATTTGTTAGATTCCTCCATTTCTGAGAAACTAAGAAACGGTTGAAAGTAGGACTATAAGTGACTGGGAGAAAAAAGGCAATGTTTTTGCATTTTTTGTGGTGTCGTACTTATATCTCAGCAAAGCATGCTTAACTAAGGTCATGCTGGGATTAATTGAATGACCCTTTTTTTCATTTCTCATGGGAACTTTGGTTGAAAACCTACTAGTTTATGGTTTCTACAGACGGTAGGCCTATTATGGTTTTCAAAGATGGCATCAGATTTTTGCATTTTGCAACAGGAAAACTTTTTTGTCTGGGCACTTCCTGACCAACTAGAACTTGTCACGAACACAAACTTTCATTTGGGTACAAGGCCAATTTCAGAATTAAACCCCCCCCAAAAAAAAAAAACCCCAAAAAACAGGAAGAGATGAGCACTTTGAGATTTTGATCTATGAAAAAAGAATTAAATTTTGTTAAGATATTCTACATACCAATTAGGGCTACTGTTAGTAATTACTTGCGGAATTACGTGTGTGGCAAGAGAATGACATTTTTTCAATGATATAAGTATAGAAAGTACACCCACACTTTGTATTTAGTCGCAGGAAGGTATTAAAGGAAGTGATCAATTTAACCACACTTCCCACTCATGATGGTCAAGGTTACTGTTTGAAGACATCTACAACCCATCAGTGAAGGGTGGGCGAATTACTATTTTGTATAATTATTATTGATTATTGCGTGACAAGTGATCTGGTGGTTTTAGCGAGGGATGCAGAAGGAAATAGTGTCAGAAGGAGGATGAGGTATTAGAGTGAGACTATTCATGGAATAAGGAGTCCGCAGGGGTGTGCAAACCATCTGTAAAAACAATTGTTTTAATTATTCATGCTGGTTATAGCAATTATGAACAACTGGGTAATATTGGTGCACAATTTTCCTAAAACTTATATTTTGGAACATCTTGGATCATAAATGTGTCAAAGATTACCTTTTATTGCAAAATTGCTTATGCAACTTGAATTAGTATTAGTAAATGAATTAGTATTAAACAATTGTGATATTTTGTGCCTCGGTTTAAAACAAATGAATTAAACTAAACTAAACAGAACCCTAAACATCAAAAAGATAATAATCACCTCTACATCTTCAACATTCTGTTTTTCAACTGTTTTGAGTTCATCTCGATCATTTTCACACATTGACATCCTGTCTTGCAGTTTGGAGGAGTAATCCTTCAGTAGGTTGCACATGTCCCTTGTTGATTCAATCCTGTAAAATCAGAATAAAAATTGATAAAGTAAATACTAATAAATGAGCTAGTTTTAATGAATTCTCAGGTTTTATTTCACCAATTGTCATCCAATGAATATTATTAGACACAGAATCCTTTACCTTTCAGAAATATCTGATCTGTTGTCCATTTCTTCTTTCAGCTTTCGGCTCAGGTTTTCATTTTGAAGCTGAAAAGAATTGAAATTTGTTAAAATTTTCAAAACTCACATCAAGGGCTGTGGTGAAGAACAACAATGCTTTTCTACCATCCATTATTATACTCTCAATGAAAGATGATTCCAGTTGTTCGACAATTACACAGTTAAAAGAAAGAGAGAGAGAAAAAGAGATGCATTGTACAATGATATGGCACATTTCTATCAAGTCTGACTTTAGGAACTTCCAGATCCAAAATCCTGTTAAGTTACCTTCTCACAACAGATATTTGTTCACTTAACGTAGATCTGCTTTTGTAAAGACACCCATGACCTACAACAGAAATACCTGTAACTCAAGGATAGATTTTTTCTGTGAGTCAATCGTGAACTGGGCATCTTGGAGCTTTCTCTCCCTCTGTTTGAGATCCATCTCAGTTTGGACTTTCCAGCTCCTGATCTTATCTGCCTCTTTGTGCAGGCGTGTATGCAGCAAGCTTAAACGATCTGAGCTTTCCGATAATTTGGTTGACTCCTGCTGATGTTGTTGCTGCTGGTACTGGTGTTCAGACATCATACTGGATGCAGTAGTGGCTGATGGACAGAGGCTTGGTGTGAGCAGTAATGTGGATTTTGCTGTATTTGCTTGCTGTAATTGAGAGCTGGAGTCCTATGATATTTTTGAAAGAAACAGAAACAAAAAAAAAAGAGAAAAAGAAAAACATTTAAACCAACAACCTTTTTGTTCCATAAGTTTAAATTAAAAGTAATCTCACCAAGTCAAATTTATTCAGCAAAATTCTTCATTTTTAAAGGTTACATGGTGTGGAGGCAATACTCCATAAGAACAAAGGTCGCTTTGTTGTTTTAAATTAAAGCATTATGTTTGAAAAATAGAGCTTATAACCAGTTTTTTAGTAGATTTCCCTTCACAAAAAGATGGTAGGGCCTAGGCCTATAGTAAAATTAGTAGCTAGTTCATCAAGGCACCCAGTGCATGTTTCATAATTTCTGTCATCATTTTGTCTCTATCATGGTGGCACAATGATTATTGATATCAATATTTTGTATAGGCTCAGACCCTTTTTATGTTTACATGAGGTTTTGTGTATAAATCAAGCACAAACTGGTATAGACAGTGCATTCCAGCATATTCATGTAGGCCCTAGGCTACTTTCACTTCACAGGGTCTGGGGCTGGGTGGGCATAGTAAAACTCACCTGAAAAATGGAGGTGGCGGTACTTCTTGTTGTCTGCCTGTCGGCAAACAAGAAGGAACTGTGTGATGCATTCTGACTTTGGGTGGAGGGTTTGAAGAATGGTTGGCTTTCTGTCTCTTCCTCCTGCCTTTGTGATGACAGCATTTTGTTCTTGAATGGATCTGGTGGAAGATGATCAACTGAAAGTAAAAGTAGGCCCACTAGTGGAGATTTTTTTTTCAGGCATAAGCCCACCCATGCATATTATTACTTGGGCCTAGGCCTAGGCCTAAACAAGGAAGAAATATGGCGGCCCTAACAACATGAACAACATGTCCCCATGCCATAGGCCCTATGTGACAACAACTTTAAGAGCCTAAATTTGCTCTCGAAATGTCAACAATGATGGTCACTCTTTTCCCCCCGAATTTCACACCAAATCCATGACAGGATTAGGCCCTACAATTTGTACAAAAGTACACGTACACATCTTCGAGGCCAAACCCACCACGCCCACTGGCACTGTTTGGCCATCGGACATTATTAAAAAAATTAAATGCCTGCAATGCCAATGACAATCAATGCAATGTTGCCTAACCTACAAATATTTGTCTTAAACTTGTTAAAGATTTCCATTTAAAAGTGACACATTACCTGTTCTTTCTGATAAATATGTCAGTCGTGGAAATGAAGACAGGACTAAGTCTTAAGAGTAGGATTAGAATCTCTTCATAACATCTTGATCAGTTTCGTGCACATCATCGACCCGGTTAATTTTTCACGCAAAACAACATTAAAAAACAATTTACAAAATGGCAGACGATTTTAGTTGGGAGGAAAAAGTTTCAACCAATCAGATAACTTGTATCATGGTGTCACATATTACCTCTTTTGATTGGCCCAAAATAATTGACTGCATGTGCATCGACCGACGGCTATTGCATAACTAATCTGACTTTTCGAGAGCAGATTCGAAGTTTCGAACTAACAGTTACACAAAATCTAAAAAATAAATTCATACAAAAATGTGCTAAAATTAGTTAATTGCTAACGATTAAAACGAAACACCTCATTCAAATTTAGAAAATGTTCACTTCTAATTCTACTGACTGCACCAAAAGTTTTCTCCATGCATGCATGCAATGTAGAATTTTTTGTTCCGGTTCCCGAAAAGACAGGAAGCGTTTAATAACTACCGGTAGCCTGCTCCAATTTGCCTACGATGGGGGGTCTAATACATTTCCTACGACGTAACCGCCCCGTCTTTATTCTTACCTGTAAATATTGATATATTATAACATGTCGATTGATAAGCTAAACTAATGAACTAATTTTGATTATATCATTTTTATTACATTAATGTTCAATTTGATGAATTGAATCTACCCTTCATGGAAATGGAATGTTCCGATGGTATATAATCCACATGTACTGTACACAATTTAGCCTAAACATTCAGTGCTACTGCCAGTACGGTAATCTTGTGCTTGTTGGAACATTGGACGATTTCCGAATTCAGGCTTCTCCCATAAATTCAGGAATTGATATTTATTGCAGTAGTTATCAGTGACTTCATCAACAAATTTGTGCAGATATAAAAGAAAATCGTTGTTTGATTGTGACCGTCTGTGAAGTCTGCTGGAAGTCCAGGAAAACTGCAATGGCCGGTGGAGATAGCGGCAAGCACACGAAGTGTACGACTTCGGTGCTAATCATACTGTGCAGTGTTCTCTGTCAAGGTAAGGGCTGCATGGATGCAGTATGTCTATGTCGTGGTGTACAGTACAGTGCTATTTTGTAGTAGGCCCCCTAATGTAAGTTCTAAATCGAAGTTCTTTCTTCCTCCATGCTCAAGAGTCCTGTGTCAAGTACTAGCATAGGCCTATGTCATGTGTGTTCTTGGGAAAGATTTCCATTACTAAGGGCCTAATGTCTTAGTTGATACACGGACAAGTCTTGACACTCGACCCTGAACTGAAAATGCCTCCCAATCCAAGTTTCCACAAGTTAAACTTAAATTAAAGTAGACTGTCAGAGTGAATATTATAAGAAAACTAAGAATTCATGTTTGTTAAAATGGTTTATTATTTGTCTGTCAGTGGAAATCTTCCCACCCCTGGCTCCATCCTAACACTGTCACTGTCTTGGGAAAACTTTCAGTTTAGAACTGTGATCTGTTTTAACATTTGTTCCTGTTTTTCAGATTTGTTTGGTGTTACTTTTTAGTTAGACCCTAGGCCCTATTTGTCAAAGACATATCATGATAGCCATGATATATGAATTGTTACCAACATCTACAATAGAAACAAATGAGTTAACCTTTGCCTTGCAATGAAAAATTTAACAAGCATAAAGATCAAAAAGTCATTGCTGTATTGTCATTGTGTTTTAAAAGTAAACAACAGTAGTAACAACAAATCAGTTATGTAAACATAATGTTAATACTATAGATTAAAAGGAAAGTCCATCTTTCCGCCAGCAATCCAAAGTAAACTATGAATGAATATGACATTTACACAGTTCATGTAGGTGCCATTACAACTCACAGATGTCAATTTCAGTTTTGTTCGTTGATTAATTTGAAAGGTCATTATTTTGTGGTTTACATATTTGACAGCCCAGATAAACCAATAGTGTTGGAAGTATTGGTTTCAGATTGACCTTTTGGTAATCAAATTCTGTCTACAGGTCTGAGTAGACCGGGTGTACATGTTTACCTTTCAAGGTATGCAGGTATTGAGAATATTATCAACAATATCACATATTAAATACACATTGCAGTATCCTTCCTGTTTCTAGCCTGGCTGATGTTCATTTCCTTGAATCGTCAGATTTTTTGTTCTCTCTCCCTGCTTAAACCGTACACTTAGGCATTAACTCAATAACTGTCCATGCAATTCACAATTTTTGACCTCAGCTGTTGATGTCAGATTTAGGAAGCCAGAAGCAACATTTGGCTTCAAGTTCATTCCTGTGTATTTATATGAAATATGATTTATGTGTAGCTTTTGTTTCCGTGTACATGTAGTGGAGGAAGGAATATTGTACCAACTGTTGACAAACACTTGAAATCGTCATACTTTTGGAATGTACGTGTAGCAAATCAAGGATTACTTTTCATTTTTTTCTGACAATATTTAAGCCATAATTTCAGCTGTAACTTGGTTTTGTACTCATACATGTTAAAAAATAATTGCTTGCTTGCTCCGAAAAATTGTTTCATAAAAATGAAGTAGAGGTAAGCACATTGTACATACGAAAAATGATAATGCAAATTCATCGGTAAAGAGAATTTAGGCCTAATGATTATAAAACCTGTTTTGGTAATGTTTAAATTCCATTTGGAATTGGACAGAGATTTAGGCCTATGTGGTTTACATCATGCACTGCTTAATACGACGTGATAATTGCATCAGTTTAATAAATTTGAAATAAGTTTTGCTGGTAGAAGCATTTCTTGCGATTGAAGTTCACTGCTGTGTTATGTTCTTCATGTATTATACATTGCACTGGCTTTATAACACACAGTGTATGCATTGCATTTAGAGTGCTGGTTTCAAACTTCATTGGTCTTGATTTGTGGTATGTGGTCAGTAAAATCAGACTTAGCATGGGGTATATGTGGCCATTTAATCTGTGTAAGATGGAACCACAGACTTAACCACAGCTGCTGCACCTGTTGTATACAGTAGTTGACAGATCAACAATACACTTCCTTTTTTCTTTAGATTTTAGTGTACAATTTTGACATGTTGACCTACCTTTATTAGAAGCTGCCAGACAAGCCCTTTACATGTGTCTTATGTAAATATGAGACGTATTTAGGAGGTTTTTTATAAGTCTTTTGTGACGTTGTACAGTACATTCAGAAAAAATTGCACCCTATTGTTCATCAGCATACCATCAGTACATTTTTCCCCGAAAGTTTCTCATAATTTTTAAAAGAGAAAACCACAAATAATCTCTAGTGTAAAAATGGAAATTTCAAATGATACCGTGTGAGTGAGATTTAAGGCTTTGCATTAATTTAAGGACACTCAATAGTTTGTGGTATATGTGCCTGCCTATTGATGTGAATTCATACGTCTTTTGAGGAAAAGTGGTGGCTCTGAAATAAAACTCGAGTTCACTGACATAAACGGCAACACCCCATGCAGTCGTAACCTGAGGGCTTTATAACTGGCCTCGATGGGAATATGGTATTTTCCAGGTTAACATTTAGAGCCACATCGTCATCCACATGATATGGTGGTTGGCTGCTTCTGGTACTTGTGATACCGTAATTGGAGTAGGTTTTGTCTACCTCTCTCTCATCAGACCATGTACAATACAGTACATGAAACTTGTGTTAAGCTGACATGTTGGCCATTATACTCCTCAAATCCTTTACAAAGTTGTATAAGAGTACAGTTCAGGGATAGTTCAACAAAGTTTTCTTATAAATGCGCACATTGTTCTCTTTTAGAGTATATTTTTGAAGCAAGTCTACGGTACTTCATTACTGGTTGATATTGATGTCATAATTTGTCATTATTCTTAACTTCCTCTATATATTATAACAACGCCTTCATAAAATAAATTGTCTGGCTGTGAAATTGATTCTAAATAACGACAGAGGATCTTTGGTGTGTTGGTACATGTAGGAATTATCAAAATGAACTATATTTTGTTATATCAAAATTCCTGCGACTTATTGACCCTATACCCCACCACTGGCTAAAGGCCAAGGCCTTGAAGTTGTGAAGACAGCATGTGACCATGGAATAAGGATTAGGATTTTTTTGGCGTGCATTCACACCTACACACACTCATCTGTGACGTATTGCGCTGCATTATTTGTGCGATTGATTTTTTTGTCCAGTATTGTGGCGTTCAATTGAAAGGCCTTTTTGATAATTTCTATTCAGCTAGTTTTCTGGAATGTACTTTCAGCCCTAAAGAGAAGTGTGATTGACCTTCCTAGAATATTTAATGCATGGTTTGCTTTTGGATTCCTGACTGAGGGAGGAGGCAGTGTGTGTTGGGCAATTTGCCATGTCAAATCTCTGTAATGACTATTGTTACGTGCAGCTGTCATCTCCAGCTGAGTCACACGTAGGAAGGCTGATTATCAAAACTATCATGCACACTAGCAAGAATGTACAGAATATTGATGCCAAACTTGGCAACTCTTATGTACACGGAGATAGATCTGACAAAATAAGCACGGGACCAGAACGTTGATTTGTTAAATGCCAGTGACTGTCAAATTAGATTTTACAAATCCATTTATACATCACATATAAATCATGAAGCTTCTATAAAAAAAAATAAGTTTGAAGTCCTTGTTGGGGAAAAAAAGTTTGAAGTATAAATAAACATGAGTCATGTGGTGATTTATATGATGGATACATGTAGGTCCTACTGTTTTATCACTACTGAGGAACAAATGCGCATAGCTCTTTGACCCAACATATTTCAAAATCATGATTTTTCTTCCTTTCATCTCGGCCTCTTTGCATGAATTTTACCCTGGTCATTGACCGAAAACAAATTTGTGTTTTTTCCTCCATCAAGCTTTGATATTCTTTGTATAGAACGGAATCAATATAGTCACAAATTTGCTTTCATTGGTGAATGGATTACCCTACAGAGTTCAATAGATCAATACTTTATCTGCTTGTTATATAGTGGAGTCGGAAAGATCATCATAACAAGAAGGTGTTAAGTTATATCAGCTATGCTAGTAGACTTGTACCGTAGGGAAAAATATGTTTGTCTTGTCATATCAACTGTCATGAAAGTAATACTGGTCAGTGCTGCTAGTCGGACTTGTACATTAAGTATTCTGCCAAGAATATATGACATTGCAAGATGTGGTCTCCAAACCTTGTTTGACTTTATGGAAAATTTAATAGGCTCTCAGTTTAGAGTTAAATCATACAGTAGGCCTACATGTTTGTATTATGCTGCATTTTGTTCTTACTGAAGAAGTTAGAATACAGTAATCCCTAACAATAAAAAGTGCCATATGTACAGTACTTTCAATTCATTCCCACTCTATCTGACACTCTAGTAATCCCATCATGGATGTCATGCATGGAGGCCAGAATGTACAAAATGTACCTGCATAATGTCAATGTATCCTAACTAAGAAAACCCTAAGGCAGGGACCACAAGAGACCACTTTCTACATATTTACGCTCTTTTGCCCTCAACCCAAGAAACACACAAAAAAAGTCTTGAATCTTATTAAAATACATACTGGTACTAGTGGTAGGGTTTTACATAATGTAAATCTACATGTTTTATGTGGTACAATCGTGCTAGAGCATTCTTAACAGTATGTGTAATGTCAAACATTCGAGACTTGATAATAAGAAAGCTAATCCTATTAAAGTCAATGCCTTTCGGAGACTTGAGAGTATGGCCATGTAGTTAAGTAGATTCGTAGGCACTGTACAGAACTTTAGCAAGAACTTCTTGTACATGTTGCCCATAACATGGAGGAAGGAATAGGTAGTCATCCTTCATTCCTACATGTATGTCCAATCATGGAGGTAGAAATCATGGTCCAATATTGTACATTTCTGCCAAGAAGCATTCAATAAGACACACTGTGGCATTCATTGTGTTGAATTAGACAACCTACTTGCATCATGGAGGTAGTAGTCTGACCATCATTGGAATTTGAATGGGAACCTTGGGATGGGGTAGGGTGGGGATGTTTTCTTAGGTTAATACTACAAGGTTATTTATTAGTCACTTCACTGGGATGCAAGAATGCAGTGGGAGAGTATTATACCTTGAATTGAGAACCAGTGTCATTAAATCCACACAGTTTGTTTACATGTTGTATGTAACATTGTTTCCTTTTCTTGTCATGTTTTTGTTCTCTCTTTTGTAGTACTTGGTTATGGAGTGGATCCAACCCTTGAAGTCAATCTTCTGGAAGCGATTGCACTGACGTCAGGTACTACTACGGGTATCACACAAGTACCAGGCTACCATAATGAAGGACCAGCCTATTCGTTGGAAGGTACATTTAATTCATTCATTCTTAATACCCACAGACCAACAGACCCCAAGGCAGATGGATTAAAATCTGAAGTGAGAAGGCTGAGGGGGATGGGTATTGGACAGTTGTCTTAAGTCTGTCAAAGTTCCTAATTCTTAGATGGATTCAATTCACGGATCAGTAATTTATGGATGCCTGTGCATGGAAAGAGAAATCAAAGTTAGTATCGGGACATGCAGCAGTTCTGTATTTTCTCTTGTTGAATTATTTCAAGAAAATTGTTAACAGAAATTTTGCCCTGAATTAAAAAAACATATTACTTTTACTTGATATTAGTAAAGTGGGTGATGCAAATGTGGTTTGTCTATGTGAGGCTCATGGGCACGCCCTGTTATGGCCATCTTGGACCAATGCAACCCATCTTCAATTGTGATGATCAGAATTGGTCCCGACAGGCATTCACATACTGACAAGCCTATATACTGACAATGAACCAAGACTACATTCTGTCCCAGGTACATGTACACCATCCACAAACATGTCAGAGAGAAGAATGGTCTGTTAATTTCACAAGTGGATGGTTAATGTACATTCATCAGATAGGGCCTATCATGTATGGGACGTGTGAACAACAGAAGCCTTGGAGGTCATGATATAATTTCACGGTGATGGTTCTACGTGCAGAGGGATTCCTACGTGTACTCACTCATAATGAGTCGGTTCAATATATGAAGTCTGCTCATGTCCCCTGGATATAAATTGGAATATTAAAGATTTACAAACCAGTGTTTCATGGGCTTTTAAATGATGAATGATTTTTTTCCTCCCATAAGATGTTATTTCCTGGCAGTCCCTCCTTAGACATCATTGAGAAGATGATGAAGGAATGGTCTTGGGATGTTGAGATCAGAAGGAGAGTCATGATACGTTTTCTTGTCATCCATCACACTAATTAGTCTAGAAACCAGTTGGTGATTAGGTTTTTCTGTGAAAGAAAATGAGCACACAGACCCTTGGGCGTGGAATGAGGGGGGGGGGGGGTGTCACGCTGCATCCAAAGTAATTGGTAATTTTTTTGAAGTGTTGCACATATGTTTTTGTGACTACCCAATCTGTCTTCGCTTGATACTTAAACTGACAACCAGGCCTAATTGTAATGCTCTGCTTACTTTGGAATTCCACATGGAATTCACATTCCATCCCAGAAATCCTGCAGTAAATCCCTCAGTTTAATTTAGTTTTTGGAAGTTCATGTATGGGTATACTTCTTTGCTACACTGTACAGCCTGTGAAACAAAACTTTGGATAAGGACTGAATTTTCCGCTACAGTAAATTTTCTTCAAATACACTGGGAGTGTTAGGAGGACTGTGAAGTGATGGCCTACCGCCGCCATTGTTCACTTTCTGACATGTGGTATATGTGTCGCTTTGGCCATACTTGAAGTCCTTGACGGTATCCTTTAATTTTGGCAGTCAGTCAGCCACTTCCCAGCTAGCTTTGGTATTGATCATACATGTACTTCAAATTACATAATTCAATATGAATAATTACTGCTGTAAACTGCTCATCAACCAAATTAATGTATATTAAATATGTATGAAATACATACATACATGTACATTAGGTCTATGAAATACTTTAGAGGCCCTGGCATTTTTAATCTTTCTCTCAGGCTAAACTTTAGCCGGAGAAGCGCTAAAGGCCTAACACCTTTGAGGAAGATCCTGTTGCATCCTCCTTCATTTTATTTTGTGCATATTAATATATGCTTGGTTCATTTTAAGCTTTTACACGTAGACCTTTTTCCTGTTTCAGTTGATGCCACATGCACATGTTATGTGTGTTGGGGTCAGTCAGTTTGATAGAGCCGAAAATTCACTAAGCATCTGAATGTTTTGCTCAGCAAAAGCAGGTCACTAACAAAAATGTGTTGTATGCTTCTTGTGACTGGTTCACCTCTGATTTGTACTTAGCATAACAGTTTCATAAGCAGAGTTTCCAATCCAGCTTAGCAGCTCCATTTAAATTGGACCAATGGCCCGGCAAAGGGCAATTCTATTAGAAAACTTAGTTACTGTCTCAACATTTCATGGGGCTCCAAGGCAATGATCCTGGGCATTGAGGCAATCATTTGTGTTGCCTCAGTGGAGTTTCTGCACTGTGCAGCATCATTGCGCATAACCTGAAGAATTCTCTTATTATCCTTGTTTGTTTTCACACCTTGTGAACCATACTGTGCTAAACTAAACACGACCTGCCTCCACAGAGCATTGACTCATCTGCCGTTTCATTCCTCATCAGGTGTCGACAGAAACATTCAGGTACCAGAGGAGTTCTTTGACAAGACAAAGAAGCTGTTGGCATCCACTAAGGAATTCACCATCTTAGCCACTGTCCAGCAGCTGAACCGGAATGCAGGAAGTCTTGTCTCTGTCACAATCGGACGTGCAAGGTCAGATTCTCATTTACACATTTTGGTCAAGACTAATAACTCTACCACAGGTCTGGTCTTGTTATGAACCAGGAACACTTCTGTGGTATTCAATTTCCTCGATAGAGTTGTCTCGATTAGGTCTGTATAGAGGAAAGTACATGCACCCTTCGTTCCATAATGTGTTATACATGCACAGTAGTTTGATTGCTATATTAGTGCAGTGACTCCTTTCCTACCGGATAGATCTAATATAGAATTTGAAGTAGGATCAGTGTTATGTTTAGTAGCAGGTGCTATCTAGTGCACCGCTTAGTATGGCACTCAATGGCTGCACTCTTTTTATGTGTAGTGTATGATATTGATGGTTTAACATTCCTATGATGTGATATATTCCCTGGTATTTACCCCAAGGGTGGCCCAGTTATTGTGATGCATTGACACCAGAGAGCTTTGATTCAAGTTTTGGTTAAGTTATTAAAAATTGTCTTTACCTCCCTCAAATTCAAATGAAATACTAGACACTGAGTGGCCAAAATTAGCAACAGAGAGATGATTGATTTTGTGCATTGAACGTGAGTCATGACTGTTTCTACCTAAATGTTATTAGCTGGATAAATACAGTGCTTGACTTTGACACGTCATCATTCCACAACAGTTCCAGGTAAATTGCTTAGTATTGCAATCATAATCCCAAGGCTCATATCATCTCCTATTGCTTTCCACGCCACAAATGAGATCTTCCCGTGCCATGCCGCAAATTGCATTCACACATGTTCCACATGAGTCATTTGTTTTAAATTGTCGGTCGATATTAAAGAATTCCAAACAGATAGGCTATATAATGCAAACTGGCTTCTCAGCATATTGGCATGCATTGCATAGACACAGTATGAAGGCAAAAATGCAAAGTTCAGGAGCCTATTTCACCGCGCTGCTTAGCACAAAAATTTGCTAAGCATGAAATTTCAGTCTTAATAAAAACAGGGTTAACAACCAAATATCCATGTGTTGTGTATCACTTGCAATTGTTCTTTGGTTGTTGTTGATTGAACATAACATCAAATGAAATTTTTAACTGTCGTTTGTTTTATTGGGCAAGACATTTTTGTGCTAAGCAAATTTTTGTGCTTAGCAGCACCGTGAAATTGGCCCCAGGTGTCCGATTTTATAGGCCTTTGATGGAAACAACTCAAGGATTGGGTCGGGAAATGGATTGCTTCACTTTGCTTCAGTCTGTCTACCTTTGTCTTATGTGCGTGCAGGGTTTTGGGGCATTGTTGGTATTTATTTTGGAAAGGTCAAATCTTCTATTGTTTCATTCCTTCGCTGTGTCCTGTTGGAGTTTCCTGATGAAGTTTTGATGGCTGGGTCAAGGATGGATGGATCCTTGTTTGTAAATGCACTTTCATTTGGGAATTGTCCTGATGCTGAAGGGAAACAAGTCATTTGTATTTCACAATGTTGGTCTTATCTGAAAATCTTCAAGGTCCATTCAAGGGTGTGATACTGATTTCCCATGAAAATCCTGATTTCTGATTTTTTTCCCCTCACTTTCCTATTCAAAAGTAGGAGATGTGTGATTTTCAAGATTTTTTTTCTAGTGATTTCAGTGTCAGTCTAGTGAAGTGGGTATTGCACTAGTCAGGCTGTCTAGTTATTATGTTTTCCTTGCGCAAATAAAATGGTTCCTAAATTGATGATTTTTGACCACATATTGCATACAATTACGGTTTACGGTACATATGAATGCCACAGGTCCAATGAAAAACAGTTCAGGTCCGGGAAAATGTTTCAGTTACTAGACCTCCTGTCCAGTGCCCTTTTTTTCCCACGAAATTTGAGCCCTGCCATTGCTTTCAAGATTCGATGTTTGGAAAAAACCTGCTTTGCTTCTGTTGCTAAGCCTTGTTTATTATCACTGCATTAAATATTAGTATGACTTGATTTGGTTGGAAATTTCATGGTAAAAGAAAAAATGAATGCCAAGCTTGCCTGTATTTGAATGCCAAGTTTACTTTGGTTATGATTTGTGTCGGTGCCAGTTTTTCTTTGTGGAAATTTCTTTGGTGGTGGCAGGTCAACTTTGTCCAGTTTACTCCAGTGGAATTTTCTGATGCTGTGCACTGGATGGAACAGTGACACGGTGCCAAAAATTAAGTGTTGAACAATAAGGTCATATTCAGTCAACATTTACAATTTCTCCACACATATGCCATGATTTCGTTTTTAATCATCTGATAAAAAAACCTGAATTCTTATCAAGTTTCCTTCCTATCGAGTAATCTATCCTTTCCCTTGGCCCTTTGCTTGCAGATTTATGGAGGTGTTTATGAGCACACGGACGAATGAGATTCGTTTCTACTACAAGCATGAAGGTAAGGTGATGCACGAATCTTTCATCGTGGATGACATCACGCCAGGTCGCTGGGCTCATATTGCTGTCAGTGTCAGTGGAACCAACGTCAGGCTGTTCTTTAACTGTCAAGAAGTTGACTCGAGATACATACCCCAGCCGGACTTGCAGATGGACAATCCTGAGCTTGGAATGTGGATCGGACAGAGGGGTCCTGATAAAACTTACTTCAAGGTAAAACAACCCCCCAACCCTCCCAACCAAAAACCCAAGATGACATGAAATTAAAACAGCAAAAGTGCAAACAGGGTACGTAGCACTACAGTAATAAACACACTTTTACATTTTCCCAGAAACATCAAGCACTCATCACCTGCCACAGGAGTTTATCCTTAGTTGAATTTGCCACAGGAACTGGTTTGGCTTCTTAAAATAAAACAAAAACAACATATACAATGCTGTTTATAGGTTTATAGGTTTGTAGGTTAAGGGTTAACCAATTGTTTTGCCGAGTGTCATTCAACCCTTGGACAGCATTACACCGTACATCAAAGTGTAATGTTTGCTCGTTTCTTATTTGAACAGGGTGCTCTACAAAATGTTCGCATCATAGCCATGCCTCAAGGGTTTCTATCACAGTGTCCATCTTTGGATCGAGACTGCCCTACCTGTGGTCAGTTCCAGGCAATGGCCGATGGGATTAAAGAACTAGAGGCACGGATCAGAGGCCTAGAACATCAGGTGTGTAGAATGGTTAATAGTTTTATTAAGATCTTTCCATAAACCTTTAGGGCAATTCCATAGTAATGTAAGTTACATGTTAAGTGATTTTGACCAATTCCTTGATCAATCATTCTTGAAAGACTCCAATTTGAAAATGTCTTATTGGAATCAGCAAGTATACCACTTATGGCTCTTTAGAATTGCATGCAAATATGAAAAAAGAGGTACAAAAACGTTACAAAATGTCCCCAAACCATGGAAATGCCCACCAAATGCAACCATCTAATAAACCACATGTGATGTTGTCAAGTTTAACAGCCTTCCATCGGGTAATGGGAAATATTGAGCAAGTAACATGCAAATATAATAAGCATGCAAGTAACTGCGTAACTTTTGATAACAGTTTCATGATGTAGGAAAGCATTTTGCATCTTAAGGAATCTTGTTCTCAGGTAACCAAAATTTACAAGATTTTCGTTCTTTCGAACTGTCTAGCTCTTCAGTGCAGAGACTCGTATTGAGGAGCTTCAACAGTGTCCTTGCCAAAGGTCATGTGAGGTCAGCGGAGATGTGTACGGGGACGGACAGACTTGGCTAGATGGATGCACAGAATGCAGGTGTGATGTGAGTAAGATGGGATGGATCTTACACAGTCAGTTTGGCAGAGGGAGGATGAATGGCTGATTGAACTAGATAGGAGAATCCGATTCAAGATTTGGTTGTAAATTCTCGGAATTGTGGAAGTCAGCTCCCAGACCAAGGGGGCAGGAGCTTATGTCCTTATGCAAGACACTTTGTCATTAATATCATCCAGCAGTAAATGGGTATGAGTGGGAGTAGAGATGGCTATGTGATTGATAATCCTCAAGTATTAGAATGTGCTCTTCAGAGAGATGGGATAGTTTCAAGAGTAACAATTTGAACTCATTGTCCAGGGGATGATATTTGTTGAACATTCAGATCTTCTTTGGCAGTATTCAGTGAGAATGATTTGCTGTCAGTTAATACAGACTTTTCCAAATAGTACAAATAGTGCGCCACCAAGAGTTTGCAATATCATGGCCAATCACAATTTACGGAATTTGTTGACCCAATGCTCGTCTGGAATGGGCCGACCAATTCCGTGCTTTATGATTGGCCAATGCATCGCAAACTCTTGGTGGCGCACTATTTTGAAGTGCCAGAATTATGCATTGTTTGTTGGTGATTTTCCAAAGAATATAGATTTGTATTTATTTTAAGAAATAATATTGCTGGTTGTAACATGAACCTGGGCTGGTTTAGTGCAGTTTATGCTTGAATATTGTCATAAGTACTTGTGTTGGTTGAAGGAATGACAGAAATCTAAATGTTGTTGTTTGTACCTTACAGAGTGGAAAGGTGAAGTGTTCTCCTGTGAAGTGTCCCAAGTTGTACTGCAAGAATCCAGTCCATGAAGATGGCCAGTGCTGTGCATCTTGCAAGAGTGAGTCGACGTCTTTGAACGTTAGCTTCTGACAGTTCACAGCGAACCCTCAATGCACTGCAGTAACATGGCAAGGCTAGACTATGGGTGATTTCATGGAAGAAAAGAAACCAAATTCCTTGATCCAAATTTACAGTTTCATTGGCTGAATTGCATTTCCAAAGTCCATCTTCCAATTTCAAACCAAAAGTTAAACTCAAAATTGGATTCCCCCCCCCCCCCAACAAAAATTGATAACAAATTAAAAACACTAAAATGCAGGGGTCTTCTTTTCTGCATCTACTTACGTCATTTCACAACCAATGTTTTTGGCTTTTTGCATAGGAAACTGCACAACGTCTGGCATAATGTACGGTCATATGGAAGAGCATCAGGAGGTACGATCTAGAGGGCGCACTCAGATATGCACAACGTACCAGTGTAATGTAAGTGATCGTTGATTCATCATAGAGGGCAGTCTTCATAGGTCCATGATGCGATGATTTACATTTGTTGATCATGATGGATTGATGCTCTGTGCTTAAACCTATTGGGATTAATTAGACTCTTTAGGGTTGCAGAGAAATGGGTCCTTGTGGTATTGTTCTTGCTATTTCTAGTAACATGGTAACAGTGAAATAGGACCTAGGTATGCGCACTATCATCATGTGACAACTGTGCCCCATTGAAATATCCTATATTCCAACTAAGGTAGAAGCAAGCAGATAGGCATTTCAATTCATTTTTGGACAGTTATTATCAAACAAGTGAATCATACTAGAAAAGAGGTTGTTCATCATCGAAAATGGTAAGAAGCTTAGTGCTCATTGTCTCAAAATGTTGGCTGAAAAATAGGGACATTTCGTCTGCAGACTTTATCAAGCTGAAGAAGACACTTGCGCGGTTTCAATTTATATCTGTGCTTGGTTTTGGCTGTGTTGGGCCTTGGTCCTTGATTGGTGTATGCCCCGTCCAATCCGGAGACAGCATGCTTCTGATTGGTGGTTTGGGCACACGCAGTAGAGGCCGGATTGTAGTTTGAAACATTTACTTTACAAGGCACTCTCAGGAGAGCTCAAAGTAATTCCCCTGTTTAATATCTGTCATTGATTATAGGATGGTGTAGCTACTACCAAGAGTAGTAAGTTTGTCAACCAGGTATGCACCACTCCAAGCTGTCCTGCCTCACAGAGGGTCAATGTTCCTGGACATTGCTGTCAGTTCTGTCAAGGTATGCATTCTTACCTTCCAGTTACCCCTTTAGTCTCAGTTTGTTTTTACTTTGCTTGTACCAACCTCATTAGCAGCCACTGGTCAAATAGAGGTCATCTGGCCGGGCTATATGAGCAGGGAACAATACGTGCTCACAGTGGTTGAATACTGCCATACAATATCCCGAATTCCAGGCGGTCTGTATTAAAAGAAAGCAGCTGTGTTCGAACTTACAGATTGCGGTCTGATTAACAGTTCATCATATTAATTTACATGGAAATATTTCTTTCTTTACATTTAATTCTTATTTTGTATTTCTGTGCCTGTGCTTTACATTTTTTTTCAGTTATTTGTATTTATTTTCAAAACTTTATTTTCAAAATGTGTAATCTCATGATAAGATTAAATTGTTACCGCGATGCTTGAGATTTATTTTTAGTTTACCAAGTAAATGTCATCCATTTATATGTTAAGCCTAACTCGAGTCTATTTGTAAATACGTTTAGCCTAATTATTAGCCTACTTATTCAGTGCCTCGTAAAGTGCAGTATATGACGTCTGAGGAAGTATTACTTAAAGCTGACCTATTTATCTCTGTGTGTGTTTGTAGATATGGATCATTGTAGTCTAGGTCATTCCTGTGAAGCACCAAAGGTTTGCATCAATCTACAGACCAAATACACCTGCCAATGCCCCATTGGATTCACTGAGATCAATGGTAACTGCACGGACATTGATGAATGCGCTAGCGACTCCGAGGGCAGCCACAACCATCACTGCTTTGAAGGAACCGTGTGCGTGAATACATTAGGCGATTACCAGTGTGATTGCCTACCGGGATACTCCAGGGTGACTGACACAATGTGTGAACGTAAGTTATGGTCGTTATTTTTTTTATAAAGGGCAATATTTCTGGTTACATGTTTAGTAAAAATTAAAATGTATTGGTTGTGATTTCAACATGTTCTTATTTTTCTCCTGTTTGTTGCATGGATGCGTTTGGCGTAGATTCTTACTTTGGTTTGTTTGTTTGTTGTGTTTGGTTACAGAAATCAATGAATGTGAAACTGGTGAGCATGCTTGCCACAGGAAGGCTACCTGTGTGGATACTGATGGCAGCTATAAGTGTGTCTGCAAAGCAAATCATGCTGGAGATGGGAAAACATGCTCAGGTCAGGAGGAACAAGCTTCACTCAGAAACTGACTTCAATTATTGAAAAGATACTTGCCTTCTTCAGTTCTTTGGTCATGCCTTCTCAATCCTTTTCCCCGTATTCACGTCTCCCCTTATTTCTGACCAATTCTTCTTTTTCAAGTGCCATAAAAGAGCTCTACCCCAGGCTCTGGCTCCAATTTCCTAAATCCATTCTAAAATTATGGGTATCAAAATAGAGGCTATTGGCTGCGGTTCTCTGGTTTGAAAAGGTTTGAAAAGGGAAACAGAGTTTCTGCTTCAATGAGAATCCACAACCTATATTTTCAGCCTATGGATGACAGAGCCGGAGCCTGAGCCCAAGCCTCCGTTCCGTAAACCCCCTTAGTCATCAAAGAGAAAGCCAGCACTAAGACTCTGTTTTCTGTGGGTGAGAATGCCATAACGGCAGCAGACCATTCCAAAGCTTCAGATTGATGTCCAACATCTTCATCTGAATCACATCAGTATTCATTTGGGAGATTTCATTCAAATTGCAGGCAGCTTGATTACTGAGGTGAATTCCTCATTTGGATGTTTGTGTTTTCTTTCTTTGTAGCTGTTTGTCGGAAGCCTTGCCTGAATGGTGGAGTGTGCAACAAACCAGGGCAATGCCAATGCCCGGCTGGATTCACTGGAGAGCAGTGTGAAACAGGTATGCATGATTAAAATGACTTGTATAATTAGTCTTATCTCATTGTAATCAGCCATTTAATATCTGAACCATGACAAATGCCATGATAGGAGCATCCATGCCACAGCTCTTGGAGCATCGACAAGATTGACATAACAAGATCAACAAGAAACTGCTAAGTTACAAGTGAAGTGGCAAGCTTGTAGACACGAAAGAAGACAAATGCCAGGATGAAACCTACTATTACCGTGACTTCCACAAACAGCTCCTGTACCTGACTGTTCCATTTATAGCAACCTATTTTCATAACACTGTGCCGTCTTTCACTTTTTTGTATATAAACTAAAATACAGACAAAAGGATAAATGTGACTTTTGAATTCTTAAAAAGAGAATGAATATAATAATAATTTGCAGTAAGATTTGTGTTTTTATGAAAATAAACCCATGACAAGGCTGAATGTTTATGTGTTTTGAATAAGTATGAATAAAATTCATCATCAGTGCCATCGTAAGAAATTTGGAAGCTATTTCTAACCATGGAATGTTGTTGTTCTTGAAACAGATATCGATGAATGTGAGACCGGAGCTCATGATTGTGAAGCCAATTCTGATTGTATTAATCTACCTGGGAGTTACCATTGTCAGTGTGATTCTGGATATGAATACCAACATGGTGTCGGATGCGTAGGTAGGTAATCTCTATGTCAGTCTGCTGATCAGGTTGTCTGTCTGTTCGTAGGTCTTGCTTATTGAGGCTACATGGCCATTCTTTACTCTAAGGGCCTGTTTGTTTAATGCATGGGATCCTAGATCTGCAGATCCACGTCCTATACAGGGTATGCTAAAATGGGGTCCAGATCAGCAGGATTTGTGATCTTGTGCGTTAAACAAACAGGCCCTAAATTTGATGTAAAACAGTGCTTCTGGGAGGAGACGTGGCCCTGAACAAACTGAACATTTGAAAACGATGTTCACGCCAGTTTACTCTGGCTATCTATGAGATACTACCACTCCACATTAGGGTCTGGGATAGTGCAGCTTAGCACACCTAACAGAAGCCACTACTCTGAGATACTCTAAAGTCAGAGGCAATCTTGTACATGGATTCTTTCTCGTGACGAGATGTACCGAGATGCGACAGCAGGTCGACGCCAACCTTAAATAAAAAAGCGAATAAAATATTCTACTTACAATGAAAAGACCACCCCGAATTCATGATAATTGTTTTACAGTATTCGTCCATGTCTGATCAGAATTTATTTATTTACTATTAGTTAATTGTGCCTGGTACCCATGGGATATTTTGTGTAGAGGTTACCAGGCACGAATCTCACAAATGTTGACACGACGGATGATTGACTGATCAGATATACCCATAGAAGCGGATTGTGATCTGATAATTTGAAATCTTGAATTCAGGATGTCGCCGGTTCGAATCCCGCTTCAGTCAATTTTTCTTTGTTCTCTTTTCAATGACTTTAAATTCAGTCAGTTTCCCTTGTGGTTAGTTGATGATTAGATTAATTTGGAATCTTGTTTGTTTATTTCTTGCTGATCTGCAGACATTGATGAATGTGAGGTTGCTAATACCTGCGATTCTACACGTCTCTGTAATAATCTACCCGGCTCATATGAATGCATGTGCTCACCAACGGGCAAATGCTCATCATATTGTATCATGAAGAAAAAACGCTATTCACACAGAAGTTCATGGGAAGATAAGAACTGCCAGATATGTACATGCACGGTAAGAATATAATCACACAAGACAATGGGTACATGTAGTGTAATAAGACTGAGAACAATAGGATAAAGGAACAACAATGAAACCATTCTTATCCTCAAACTGATTTCTTTTGTTCAAAGTTGTCTTCTGAAGTACAAATGTGTGCTTAGTCTATGTGAGTGTATTAAATTACATGGACTACAGAAAAGACAATGTCTTGTCCTCTGACAGTACGTGAAACAAAAATGTATGAGTTGCATTGTGGATTGTATGGAGCTGATTGAGTCACAACCATCATTCTGATAAATGAAATGAACTAATAAAAGATGCAATAAATAAACTGCTGCAAACTGCTCATCTGCCAAAATAATGACCTGAAATATATAAAATGCTTGGAGCAAGGAGGGCTTGACATTTCGATCATAGCTGGATCTTTCTCCTTTTGAGAAAGATCCTGCTAGGATCGAAACGTCGATCATAGCTGGATCTTTCTCCTTTGAGAAAGATCTTGCTAGGATCGAAACGTCAGGCCCTCCTTACTTCAAGGAAACTAATGAATGCACGAGTGGTTGACTTCATTTGAGGATGAATATCTTAACAGTGAAATAAGCCCACCATGGGTCCTATATCCAGACATGATGAATTGTTCATAAGCATTACATTGTACAGCCAGTTACCCTGAGCAAATATTCACAGAAATCTCACATTCTTCACAAGTAAGAACAATCACTTCAAACATGATGAAAGGGAAATGAACTTATGTTGTCATTTTGATAATTCTGTCTTGTACAGAGTGGTGCTGTATCTTGCGAGCCAAAGAAATGTGACTGTAACAGTAATCCTATGGATCAGGATGACTACTGTTGCCCACAGTGTAGAGAATCACGTCAATGTCTACATCAGGAGTCAGCGATGGTGGTGTACAATGACGGTGATACATGGAACTATAACTGCAACAAGTGTACCTGTCAGGTAGGTAATTGGTTGATTCGGCCATCTTGGTCTGGCACCCTATGGTCACGGCAATGATAGCTATGGAATGGCATCTTGGGTAACAATCTTTCCCAACCTCACAGTTTCTTGTACCGGATAATAGAAAAGGGAATGACCAAAACAAAGTGACTTTTAGCGATTTAAAATGTGTCTAGCACCCTATGATTATAGTAAATGAATGATATAGTTGTTTTAAAACAGTACCAGTCCTTCCCATTCTGATAGCTTTTGGTGATACATGTTGCAGGGAACCATTGTCACACTATCACTTATATCATATAATGGCTAATGTTACACCAGTATGTTTCATAAAGAAATGATTGCGCAAAAGTTGACGTCATCTATGATTATCCTCACCTTGCAGGCAGGAACCATACAGTGTACAGCACCAGACTGCCCAGCACCGAACTGTCTACAAACCTACACACCAGTGGGTGAATGCTGCCCTCGTTGTCAGGTCCACGAAGCCTGTACCAAGGTCAGCATTGCCGATCAGAGTCCTTCATCCATGGCTCATTGTGAACACATGGGGGCGTCCTACTCACACAACCAGTGGTGGTTCTTGGACGATGACCGGTGCACAGAATGCATCTGCAGGGTGAGTTTGACCTGATAGAGCCGTTGGCAAAGCCTCAGCTTGGTCTCTGGCTCTGGCTTTAGTTTCTGAGTAACATGTACATGCATGCGTTCGGCTATGGCTTTGAAGTTATACGCTGTTTTGAACAAGTAAATTGAGTCATTGAAAAGCGAACAAAGAAAAATTGACTGGAGGAGGATTTGAACCAGTGACCCATGGAATACCATAGCGGCGTTCTACCAACTGAGTTATGGCGGTATACGACCATATGAACAAAGATGATTGACTAGGGACTCCGCCAACATATGGCTGGATAGCTCAGTTGGTAGAGCGCCGGTACGGTATTCAGGAGGTCGATTGTTCAAATCCCGCTCCTTTCAATATGTCTTTGTTCACTTTTCAATGACTTAAAATTAAACCAGTCAGATTCCCTAGTGATTATTTGATGATTAAGTAAATTAAGGCCGTGTCCAAAACAGGCTTCCAGAGCTACGGCTAGGTCTATTGTCTTGGTGTCTCTGCGTATTTCTAATGGAGCAAAGACCTAGACCTAGCTCTAGACAACAGATTCGGATGCAGCCAAAGTCTCATATTTGGGAAAACAAAACCTGCATTTCCAGCTTTTGGATGAAAGAGACATAGCCTCTTGTATGGTTCATTTAAGAATCCAATTTTAAAAATTTAAAAATTAATTCGATTTTGGTCGTTGTCTTTCATTTCTCCAGAATGGTGACATCTGCTGCTGGTACAACATTGCCTGCACACCCTAGACTGCTCCTTACATTGAAGACTACAGGAACTTGACTTGAGAAGTGCAGGTACAAGACATACAACAGTAAAAAATACGACAGTCTGGCTGACTGATAAAATATATAAAATTACAACAATGAGACGATTTATCATGAAGAAAGATCTTGATGGATGAAATTTTGCAAGTTAGATGTGAGTCATTGATTGGGACAATAGTTTGGTCATTTTATTGATCATTCTTGTGCATATATTAGGTATAGTCGATAAAGTTAGAAGATTATTTAACTTATATTTAATCTCTATACATGTTGTGTATACATGATACTAGTAAACTCCAAACAAATCCCCTGTCGGTTGTTGGTATTACGTCAGTGTTTACACTGGTAACCGTGCAGTCCGTGCACGTCCAATTCATCATATTTGGTTTAATAGTAAGAGTCTGATATGCAACAGAAATTGACAGCTGACAAATTGCAGCAACATTTTTATTCTAAATTTAGATGAGCAATAGCTCAGGTTTGGTCGTTGCTATGGTTTCCCGCGATTCTCAAACATCATTTATAGTGGTTTTGAATGACCCCAATAACTGCAACATTTGCTGCGTACACTTTTTTATGTCCCAAAAGATATTTGATATTCATACGTGACTTTCCTTAGTTATTTTATGCATTTTTTTAATAACTTTTCTTTTTTTAATTTTATACCTGTATGCTAGTTTAATTTTTTTAATTGGATATAAAAATGTAAGGAATGTATCAGTGACGTGTTTGAATTTAATGGTTTGTATATTTTTTTAGTTTAATATTTATAACTTGTATTCTTGTATATTTAACATTTATGCATGTAAAGGATCATAACAGACAGGAGAGAGAGTAGAGTTTAAATTCATATTATTACAATAATTACGTTTAATAGCACAAGAGACACCAGTTACATATCTTATACAGAAATATATTGAAAGGTATAATACATGATTGGTAAAGGTCACAGAACGGCACCCACATTTTGTCTGATCCAGCATGTGCATGAAAGCATACCCTGAAAGTTTAATACGTAAATCTGTGAACATTTCTGTTTGGGTATGTTACCAATCCTGTACTGTATCTTTAAGAGTTCATGTGGAATTCTAATAATGCATATTCTGCTTTTCTTTGTGAACAATTGTTTGAACGCTATTTTGTTTCGACATAGAGGGTACTTACTCTATACAGAAGTAGATACACCCAATTATTGAATAATAATTTAGTCAAAGATTTAGCTGATGTCGCTTGACCTTTTCCTTGAAGACAAACATTCAACAGTTGATTGGAAAGATTTCCACTGATGGACAATACTTTGACACCCTGTGCACAAACCCTATGGGACTGAACTGGTGTGCAAGACAGAGGGCGTTTTAAGATAAGAAATTGCTATTGCTGCAGCTTCAAAGTGTATCACTGTATGTATAAAACACCCCGTAACACTCAGTTACAAAAATCAGGTGTGCAACCCCAGTTCAGTGAATCGTTACTTGCATCTGGTACTAGTTACATGTAGCTCTTATAAAAGGAAAGCTTTTTCAGTTGTGTCCGTCAGTGGAAATCTTTCCAGTTGATTTTCCTGTAACAGCAGTAAATGACGTAAGAACTGAATCCTAAATTAGCAAATTTTGTTGGTAGAAATACCCAAAACCCCACTTCAAGTTAGGTTTGTTAGGTTTGTATTAATGCTATTCAGGTTTCTGTAAATGGAACAGCATCTTCTGTACAAATATTGATGGTACTTTTCTCTATTTCATTTGCGGAACAAACTTCTGAGAAACTCTGGTTTTGAGTAGTTTGCAGTACAATAACAAGGAATTCTGTTCTCATGAAGGAATTAGTTTTTAATGATTATTTTCACTTCAGTGTTCTCTTGATACACATGTATATAAATATACTAGATATGAATAAATATACTATTCCCTCATCTGATTGGTATGGTGTTTGACTTTGAATTTCTAATAATTATGAAGTCTGATCAACATTATCACATTACCCATTTTTTCAAGAATAGCTTCAATTTTTGTGTATTTCTTCTGAATCTTTCTGGAAAATTGAAGACTGTACTTACCCCTTGACTTTGAGCCAAAATTGTGAAAACAATTAATTTCATTGAAAGATATTCATTGAAGTATTTCCCAAAATGGAAAATTAATAACAGAACTTGACAAAGTATGAAGAAATTGGTTGAAATTGATCAGAGAGTAATTTATTGACCATTAGCACCATGCATAACAAGACACAAACATGTATCATACATTCATGATAATATTCATATTTATTATATCAATTTACAAATATTAATCAATAATAACCTATTTTGGTCAGACGTTCTTTCAATAAGCCATTTAGATCATTAGAATCATTAGGAGAGGCAACATTTGCTGCTGAACTTGAATCATTTTAGAATCACCTTCTGCTCAGTTACTATTGAAATGAATGAGCATGGGACTTGATGCCACAGAAGGTACCAAGGTCATCTCTTGTTTCAATCAGCATGTTAATTATGAACTTGTTACATAAACAAAAATGAGAAACAAATAAGGCAAGCTCCAGTAGTTGTGGTTAACATGAAAGAACGTTGATAAAATCCCTAAAAGTGAGCAAATTATTTAATATATCAGTATGTACTGCCATGCTCAGTGCTTTCGAGTGCCCCTGAAATATCATGGGCTAGCTTAGGTTGGGATTCGAACCCATGGCCTCCTGCTTACTAAAGCAAGTGTCTTACCAACTGGACCACCAAGCTGGCAGGGGTTAGAGGGTTGAACTGACCATGACAATAGAAAAATAAGAACTGTACAACAGGATTGGCCCGTGTAACTTTGTTCACAAGACAAGTAATTGAAATAAGAAAACATTAATAATAGGAAATTTAATATTTTCAATTCAAAAGGCATTTGTTTTGTACATTAATTCTGAAATTAATAATTCAACAATGCAATTGGATTATTTGCTACATTGTACTTTACACTCATGCATTTCTAGATTCTACAGGAATTTTTTTAAGAATAGTTTTCATTTAAAAATGTTTACAACAAACAAGGACTGACTTTGCAACCATATTTAGATCAAAACGTTACTGCTAGGAATGAATAAAGCAAAATTAAGCACACAAGACCTCTCTATTAAATCTATAATGACTGACAAAGTGACATGTATGCATGCAGAAAATAAAAGAAGTTAATTGAAAAGTGAACATAGAAAAATTGACTGGAACGGGATTTGAACCAGCGACCTCCGGAATACCGTACTGGTTCACTACCAACTGAGCTATCCAGCTCTACGTTGGTGGTGTCCCTAATAGTCAATTATCTTATTGAAAAATTGACTGGAGCGGGATTCGAACCGGCGACCTCCTGAATACCGTACAGGCGCTCTACCAACTGAGCCGTCCAGCCCTATGTTGGTGGTGACCCCAATAGTCAACTATCTTTGTTCGTTTGGCAGTCAGAAGCCATGAAACCACGCACACACCGCCACACCCCAGGGATCGTTTCAATGATACACGCAACAATGCTGCAACCTGGGAACGGCACATGGGGGATCACTCAAAGAGGATACGGCTTTTTAATTAATATATTCGTGAAATAACCACAAGGGAAACTGACTGAGTTATTTTAAGTTATTTTGGGGTCACCACCAACATAGGGCTGGATGGCTCAGTTGGTAGAGCGCCTGTACGGTATTCAGGAGGTCGCCGGTTCGAATCCCGCTCCAGTCAATTTTTCTTTGTTCACTTTTCAATGACTTAAAATAACTCAGTCAGTTTCCCTTGTGGTTATTTCACGAATATAGTCAATTATCTTGTTCGTTTTGCAGTCAGAAGCCATATGAAACCATGTACATACTGCTATCAAGACGTTACACGTTTTCCTTCCTCCATGGAAACATTAGGACAGGCTAGAGGCCAGTCATAACATGAAGATGTCTTTAAATAAATGATTTGATCTTCGTATTAAAGAATTGGAATTTTGCAACTCCCTGGGGAGTATACAGCCCCGGCTGCCGCAACGCACAGAGGCTAATCACAAAGCCATCTCTACCCTCACAGGTACCCATTTACTCCTGGGTGAAGAGGAGCAATATGTGGCAGTTCATATATCTTGCCCAAGGACTCAAGCACCCACGGCTGGATTCGAACCCAAAATAAGCAGATTAACCACAAGACCTTGAGTACATACAACACACCAGACCACACTAGGTCATGGCACTCCATCCAATGAAACATTACTGAATTTATTACGTTACAGACTATATTCAAATTAGATTATTTACAACAATTTACCTTCAAGAAACTTGACTAAATTAATGTGAGCTGTTTTACAAAAGAATAGATTTTGTACCTGATGTGTAAAAATTGGTTCAAATATATTCCGAGTCTTGAAAAATTAATTAACTGAATGGTCTGAATAATATAAATTTTGCATACATGATTCATTAAAGTAAAATATACATTTTTGAGGTATAATTCTATCAACCAACAGATATGAAGATAACAATCATTCCATTAATTTGTAATTAATTACTGAATAATATGAATTTCCTCTCAAGAAAGTATATCATCACGTGATGTTCTTCCGTCCATGTTTCACAGATTATTGAGATGAAAATAGATTTAATCTGGCAAAGTTGTCCGAGTTAGCATGGTTAATCATGAACAAATGATTGTCTTTCATAGATTATGTTATCCTGAAACAGGTTAGTCGTAACTTTCCAGTAATCACCAATGATCTTGTTCAAGAAATACCACATCTGAATATCAAATCCCAACATTTACAGTACTTAAGATTAGCCTACAGGTTATCATTGTATGGGCAGCAATACTGCCCACACAATGATTACCTGTAGGCTGTATAGATACAGACCATAATGATCAGGGGCCCAACTTCCATGGCTCTGCTTACCGTAATAATAAGTTGACATTTTACGGAAGCAAAGGACATGCTTATGAGATCCTATTTCATGGGTCAGTTTTTTTTCCAGTTGTACACGTGTGTAAGTTTGCGTAACTAAGGATTTCTCGCTTATTCGGCTAGTGTAGAAATTCGGCACTTACCCTGTAACGCGGAGAAACTGAGGATCATAAGCACAGAATTCTGCAATAAGCAGAGGCATGAAATTTTGCCAAGCTGTAACTTGAGTGCAGTGGCTATAAGCAGTACACTCAAAGTTCAGCATTGCAGGACTCAAGACCTGATGGTCTCGGTCTCTCCCTCGGACCATCAGGTCTAATTGGTCTCAGACTTCTAGGTCTTGAATACAACACTGTCAAAGTTCACACCAAGTCTTAATTTGTAAATCAGTCAGTTCGGCCATCTTCTGCTGCCATGCAGTCTTGAGACACAGACTTATACTCCATCTATCGATCATTCATTGCTTGATGATCATGCAAATCCATCCATGATGTTAGCAATGAATGCCATCAGTGATGTAGGCCTATGTACAGGTTTCTTACATAGACTCACCTGGCTCTGTTACTGTGGTAGCTGGTTTATCAGAGGAAGTACCATCCCTGGAAATCAAAGAAGAAACTCCATAAATCCACGTCAGAATAACTGCCATGATGGACATACTGTCCTACTCATCAAACTAATCAACTGCGCATTCATGTGAAGATCTCATTACTCAATGTTGCTGTCAATGCATCATTTAATTCACAACTGATAACAAATAACTCATGCATGTCATTGAAAGTGTCAACCCAGAAAATTTCACTTGTCAGACAAAGCTGTTTCCATGTTAGGGCTCCCTCTACTGATGATCATGATCCTCCAAACAGCAGATAATTGCAGGAATTGTTTCTTGATATAAGCCTTTACAAAATGAGGCTTGAGGCTATAGGCTTGGGACTTATTTTGCTACCGCCATTTTGTGTCCTAAGTGAAATGAAGGGCTTGAGAGACATGGCATAGCTCAGTGAAGATAATTCTTTGTCATGTGACTTGATCCCTTTGTTTCACTTTGGGGCCTTAAATGTCAGTAGCGAAATATGTCCAAAGCCTAGCCTCAAGCCTGGTTTCGTAAAGGCCCTAGGAAACATCTTATGTGCCATAATCCAGGGCAACAAGATGACCCTGTCCATGTCCATTGCCCTAATACTGACTCATCTGCTAAACCACTAAGGTTGACAGGAAATTCTTACACTGACTCTGAGAGTGCAGACTGGTACAGACTGTTCTAGCCTCAATATCAAAAAGTCTATTATCAAAGCATTGTCTTGTTTCATTACAAGCATTTTCTAAATATACAGGATTTCTTTTCATTAATTGTGTGGGTAACTATAGTCTTTGAGCAAGAACTATGCTTTGGAGTTGTTATTGGATGAAAGAAATGAAAACAAAACCCAAAAAACAATTTTTCATCATAAAATTGGTACAAAACAACAAATAAAGCAGCATAAACAGCATAAACAGAGCAAAAGCAGAACAAAATGCAGGCTGTAACTCCCCGAACATATAAGTGCCCCATCCAAAGTTTATCCTTAATTCAAAAGGCTTTACATTTCCTTTAGACTGTTTTGTAAAAATCTAACATTTGATAAGAGAAACTGTCATTTTGACACCTGACACTTTGCTAATAGATCGGGGGCAGATTTCACAAAAGTAGTCCTAATTTAGGACCAGTCTTAGCACTCAGGACTAGTCCTAAAGTTATGATGAGTTACGCGTCCTAACTCGAGATAGGACTAGTCTTAGCGTGAAATCGTCCCCCGTTGAGATATTAACAGAATAACAGCTGTCATTCATTGCCCCCTTACAACTGCCTCATGAAAAACACAAACGTAAACAACAAGCTTGCTAGGACAAACAATTCTTGATTCCAATAGTATTATTATATTCGACAGTACACAAGATACAAAAACACTAATTCCATATATAGTTACTACATGTACAATCAATCAAGCAACAGAACTACATAAAAAGCAAGAACGTAAAATGAAATAAATCACACAAATTGGGCACGTTACATCATGAAAGGCTAAATCAAAATCTAACTGGCTTTGTGAGATACTGCATTTGAAAGATTACCTGAGAGAAAAAGGATATTTTTCTTTTTGCGCCAAACAAAGCAAACATTTTTGACTGTCTGGTTTTCTAAATCACATACTGTATGACCAGTGAGTTTTGTGGAGAAAAAGAAAAAAAGCATTCACCGATGTATTCCGTTTCCCATTGTCCAACTTCTACATGAGACTGTTGCGCTACAAACTCTAATCAAATTCTGTAACAAATGCTGCTCATAACACTACAAAAGATCCCCCAAATAACTACAATTTTTCCTTTTTATTTCATCTTTTAAAGAACTGTTCAAGCCCCGAATTAATCATATCCAAAATATCCATGACTTCCCCACCCTCTGTCTCAGCTTCTTTCTCATGCAATTCCACAAAGCCATTGCTACAATGAAAGATGATTTCTTGTAATCTACCACAGGAAAATTAAGACAAAAATCTACTGTAACCTACCAGTGGACCCATGTGCTGCGTGAATACAAAATAAGCCAAGGAAACAATGGAAGAACACAGAAAAAGATATATGGTCAATAAATATACAATCATAATGATGATAACAACAAAATATTAAAGCAATAGTTATTAGACAAATTATAATTGGGAAAGAGTAATGCAAGTTTTGATACGGAACCCTTTAATTTTATCATTTTTTTTTTTTTTTACAAATTAAAAAAGCAACGTATTTAAGCATTAATTAACAAAAACTGTAGAGAAAAGTTTCATTCATTAACAACTTATTAAAGTTGAATTCACAGTCAATGTCGGAAGTATGACGCTTGATTTCAAAAAGAAATCGCTAATTCTTTACGATTCATTTCACCAACTTGTTTTGATTGACATTTGTGGATATTGTGGAAAGACTTTCAAACTAGTCATCAAAGTTGACTGTTGTTAACATATCATTCAATCCTCTATCATGCAAACAATTTATACAACACCAATTTAATCTCGATGTGCACGAAACAAACAAAAGATATAATAAATTTGCATATTACTTAACGTCAAATTCTAGAACTTCAGCTAATTATAATCAAACATATCTCGATAAAATATACTTAAGTATTGATAGATACATCTGGTATCTTTGCTAATGGACCCTAAACCCAAATACAACCAAACATATACAACACTACTATCCCAAACCATGCCAAGTACATGTATAAATGCCACCATTATCAAAATAAACAAAATATATCAGAATTATGTCATACATTAACATGTACATGTACTATACAGATTTAAAATCAATTGCATTGAACATTTTAACCTTGGTGAATTTCATGTGATGAAAACGAAAAAAGAAAACAAGACTGCTTCAAACTGTTTTTTTTGTCAAAGAGTTGCTTAAGAAGAGAGCTATTCATTAACTTATTGGACCTATAAATGTGAAATTACTTATAAACATTTTAAATGTTTGCCCCCAGAAAACATGCAAACTCCTATTGTAATACTTACAGAGTATAAAAATTGACATACGCACAAAAAAAAACTAGTCTTATAATGATATCAGTTACATCGTTCCTTCTATAATAATTTCTAATTCATCTTTGTTCTTGGTAGAAATACTACACAATACTACACTCTTCCAATCCTGTTTGAATATCACAAAATATGTTTATCACCCTAACAAAATCATGATATGCACAATATCAATGGTTGCCTTAAACTTGGAATTCAAATTTGAAACCAAAGATCGCATTTTGTGAAATTTGCTGAGAAGTTCATGGATGTCGAAGGAAAATAACTAACCTGGAAGATATTTGAAAGCAAATTTGAAGTACCCCGGTAACCCCCCCCCCCCCCCCCCACCCCATATAAAATTGATGTTTTGGTTTTTTAAATTGTTATTTTGTTTTCATTTATAAAACTGTCAGTACATCTTGAAATGGTCCAAGTGACTTAGACATAGTTCAGTGTTTAGAATGCACTGGGCAGACCAAATAATTATTTACCTATTATTTCCGCAATTGTAAAGATTATTTTGTAAACAATATGGCCAGAGCATATTGGTTGATGCTATCAATGAATGCAAAACAAGGCAGTTAATACAAAGCCTGGGACCAATTTCATGGAATCCGTTACAGCCTATTTTTGTGCTTAAGGGTACTGCTGCACGTGAAATCTATTTCATGGAATCTGTAAGCAAGACTCTCAGTTAGCAAAGAATTTCTAGGGTTATCGTGATCACTTTCTGCTAACGGGCTGTCGTATGCGTTCTGCACAAATTCTTTGCTTACCGTTACCAAAAAGGAAACTCTTCCGTGAAATACGTACGCTAACCGCAACCAAAGAAAGTCTGCTACCGTAAGTGAAGAATTTTTGCCAACGGTAACGGATTCCATGAAATTAGGCCCTGGCCAAATAAACTGCATGGATCAAGAAACGACTTAAAAGATTCATGCAACACACTGGAATGGAAAATGGAGATTTCACCTTAACATTTAATGGAACGGTCCAACCATTGATGAGATAATTAATGTAAACTTACACTAGTCTACTCCACGCATGCATTATAAAATATACCTGCACATACATTGTGTATTTAAAAAAATATCATTTGAGTCCAAATCCCACAACACTGGTATCAAAGATAAAGGCAAATGGGTCCTTTACAAGAAAGGCAGATGAATTCCTAAACTACGTACAAGCAATAAGAATGACGAGTATTTAGACAGAAATTTTGTTCTTGTTGAGAACTCGGGAAGATTTCAAACTCTTACTGGTAACCACTGAGGAACAGAAAGAAACAAATGGAAAAAAGAAGAAAACAAAACATGAGTGAAGACTAAGATCTATATTGAATTGATAAGACACAATAAGAGTACATTCCACATGCCACATGATGACTAAATACATAATGTATACATAAAACGACCTTAAAGGTAATATCATACTTTGTCAAGGAAATGCAGATTCATGAAAAACGGCTGCAGTATTTTGAAATATTTTCCCGGTTATTATTTTTGGTCATTGGTTTTACTCTTTTCTGGATAAATACCGCATTTCAGGCAGAAATAACGGTATGTTTTTACCATCACTATCTTTACACCCTGTAAGGTATATGTAAATCTGTGGAGATTTCTGTTTCAGTATGCAACCAAAGTATGATAGTACCTTTAATGATAATACCAAAAAACAAAACAAAAACAAACAAAAAGTTTGTAAAGTAAAGACAAACAGTCCATCAAGGATTCATAAACATTTGAAGAAATCGAATGGAAAAAGTCAATCCCCAATGAGCTGATCGAAAAATCCATTCCAATTCCCAAACCTTGTCATCATATTTGAGGCTTCTATGTCCCTCCCTCTAGGATAACACCTTACCTTGCTGAAGCTCCCTTCTCACCATCAAGACGTTGGCTCTTACGTTTCTTCTCCACCACAGCGTTCCTGGTGGCCTCTTCCAGAGCCTGCTGAGCCAAGTAATTCTCTCTCTTGATCTCATTCTTAACAAAGTCTGGCATGTCTGGCACCATGTAGGCCACGGCAAACTTGATCAGGAAAATCACGTGCTGTGGTGTGACAAATCAAACAACAAATTATCCATTTAGCAGTTAAGATGGATTCAAATTTAAGATTAATATAAAAGTACAAGTAATAAACTGCTGCAATCTGCTCATCAGCCAAAATAATGACCTGAAATTTATAGAATGCTTGGAGTTCGGACGGCCTGACATGCTTCAATCCTAGCAAGATCTGTATCGAAGGCAAAATTAATCTATTAGAATTTAGTGAAATCAACCACTGGATTTTTAGCTTCTTCCTGATGACAGAGATAAAGCCTGAGCCGGAGCCTAAGCCAATTTTCAAGTCATCAGCATGCACATTAAGAACGAGCCCTAGCCTCTCCTGATCCGAGGTCTGAGATACTCACCTCGTACACCAGCACCAGGACAAGCTTCATAGCAAAGACCCTCCAGTAATCCAGTTTCAAATTGTAAGGTGGATTTGGACCAGTCACAAACCCGCGATACCTGCAAGGAGGGAGGAAAGATTCCATATTTGATTCTTCATGGACGGGTGGAGGTATTGATGGAGGTAAACAGAGGCTACCTAAGTTTATGTTTAATTAATGCATGATATACTTTTCTAGACTAGACATGTGGATCGGTTTGCGCAAACACCATGTAATATTCGTTCGTACTTTCGCACTTCTGTTTCGTTCGTACTTCTCATAGGGTCTCAATGTTTCAACTAGCCTGCTCTAGTCCTCATTAGGAGACTAGACATATTCTAAACCCTAAACCAAACAAAATCATGCAAAATCCAGCTTAAAGTGTGCCAGGAGTTTTTACCAAATGTAGAGACCCGAACACTAGGCCATCATGAGAGGCTTGATAGCCAAACTTGGTTCCAAGACAAAAACAACAACAACGACGACAAAGACCCAACAGCATACGACAAAGAGTGGAATTTTAATGAATTTTGAGCAATGCAACTCAGGTTGAAAAAGAAGTTAACACGAGACTTAATGGCCTAACTTGGTCATGGACTGAACTAGATTCAACAGACCACAAGGATACTGCCGAGTGTTGCAAAGACAGGGATGAAATGAAATCTAAGGTCCTAAGTATACTTTTGTACAGAGCATAAGTGGGCCTGCAAAAAAGCTGAAATTCTGAAAATCTAAACCAAAAAAATCGGAATTCACATTTAAACCTGAAGTTTCACATCCCTGCATTGAGGGCACAGGAGTCAGGATTGGTCTAAGTAGGCATCCCAGTCCTCTACAGAGATACACTCTTAATACTCACCTGCATTCTAAGACTTCTTGTCCTGCCCTGGGACCCTCAGGATAGGTGTTGTTATTGGGAAAGGCACCTTTCTCAAAGTTGGAGGTGTTGAAGTTACTGAGTGTCCAATCAACGTACCCTTCCATCGTACCAAACTGGTATTTGTAGACTTCCCGGGGAATGAAGGATGAAGTGAATGCAATGACGCAAGCCTGTAGGTCATGAGCAAACATTGGCTTAGCATAAATAGAAAACCAAGCAGGTGGAATGTCACCTGTTACAAATATTGCCCAACACAAGGCTCTTAGAGGGCCACTCAAAGGGAGAGGAAAACAGAGCAATTAGGAAGATCTGTTTGCAAGAAAACTGTTAACATTACGTTTGAATTGAGAACAGGATGAGGGTAGGGAATTCCAGAGAAATCCAAAAGGGGTGTGAAGGGTAGGTAAGATCAAAGGTGGACAATATGGATTGATAAATTAAAAATGTTCAACTTACATTGGTCAGCACGGCAAAGTTACCGACAGCAACGAGGATGGGGTACCAAGCACCTGCAATCAAGATCAGGAAGACCAGGGTTCATCTTATGGACTAGCTATAAAACTCAACAGACTCAATAATGTAAGGTTTGCGGTAGCACCATGTACATTGTACAAGAATCTCTTCTGTGAGTGTGTGGTTCTGAGAAGAACCGGTGGTGAGCACTCGATGTGCTCTGTTCGTCTTCAGGAGAGTGACTGGTTGCCTGACTCTGAGGATGCTGGTTATAAGCGCTGAGGAGGAAGCTAAGGGTGCACTGGAGCAGAATGGCTTGCTTGACAGTGGATCCGCTGGACTGAAGGGCTACCGAAAGTCAACCAGTCACCCTTCTGAAGATAAACAGAGCACACTGTTCTGAACATAGAGTGTTCACCACCAGTTCTTCTGAGAATCACACACTTATAGAAGACAATCTTCTATAAGTGGTCTTTCACATGGTGCTACCGTAAACCTTACCTTATATAGTACTTCCACCATGCAGAGCTTATAGTCTTATAAACAGACTACCTCTGTCTGGAAAGTTGCAGTACTCACCGATATCCTGGGCTCTGGCAGCGTAGGGACGACGCAGCTGGGTGACAAACTTGAAAGCATCCAGACGAATCTCCATGAGGTTATTGACCAGAGCAAAGAATGGAGCCAGAGGAAAGGCTGCCACAAAGATGGTCACGAAACCAAACTGTACAGCTGGGAGGTACAAAACAGACAAAAAATTTCATATTTTATCACTAATTGGTAATGCAAGGATATCAGTTATTGAGCACAGAATTCCAATCAAACTAACAGACTAACTCTGTCCAGGCTGGATTAAAACAATCTTGAAATATCAAGGAATGGTTTTGCAAGCTTTTGCATAGTGATACCCATCTCTGGAATGGACTGATCCTTTATGCCATTCTTATCCATTATGAACAGTGCATTATTTTGTGCAAGACGTTTGTAAGCAAAAGCTAATTGCCCCGAATCATGTGATATAGCAACAGTGTCTTTAGTATGGGAAATTCAAATTGAGGTGTTTATATGCAATGAAAGAAGCCTGCGTACCAGATTCAGATTTAACTCGCAAATGGCTTATTGCACAGCGAGGAAATAACATCATAAATTCACACCAAACAATTTGCACAAGTAGCCAAGAATTCCTCTCGACGAGAATAATCCGCAGTAAGCTAAGCTAGAGATACCAACCCATTTCAAGATATTCCTTGAAGAGGCCACGAGGTCCAAGATCAGCTCGGTCAAAGTCTTTCTCCCACTGGTCATATGACCCTATGCCTGCCTTCTGCTCCTTGCGACCGGTACGAGAACGCCAGAAATTCAGGATGAGACTAAGGACAAAGGACAACAAGTATTTACCATTTTGTCAAGATATTTCATCATATCTACAAATCATTCAATGCTTTACCTCTTTAAATGAAAACAAAATTGACAGATTCTTCTTCTTGGGATACAGAGACAGACATGACAATCATGGGGTGTCTCTAAGGCTAGAACAGGTGGCTTAAAGGTAATCATACTTTGAGTTTTGTCAAAGAAATGCAGATTCATGGGCAAAAATATCAAGAAAGATACAGTAAAGTCAACTGTTAAGATTTGTTTTTAAGTATGCTACCGAAGTATGATACTACCTTTAAAGATGAATCACTATAATTTAGCTAATGTTCCTGACTTTAATCCCATTGGAGCATTGCTGGGAATTTAAGTAAGGTGCACCGCCATAAAATGGAAGCATCTAAATGCAAGGATCGAGTAGCAAGTGTTTCAAGGGAACAGCAGAAACTATTACTGTGATTGGAAAACCAGGCAACTTTTTGAAGGGAGGAGGAGGGAGTGAGGAGGGAATGAGGAGGGGGGTTGACTCACGGCAGGAAGATCTCCATGAAGTTATTGAAGAATTGTTTGCCGCACATGACGATGGCCAAGTTGAAGAACAACTCCTGTAGGCAACCGGCTGGATCACACTAAGGCAATTCAACGATCAAGTCAAGATATATGCCATCAAAGAATACTCTTCAAGAACTCAAAACTGGTTTATGATAAAAGCTGTAACAAGAATTTCAGTCTGGCCCATAAACGGTTATTTTCAAGAATTGTCGATATTCTTACCTCTTCTTGCCGTAAGCCGAACACCTTTCCATATTCACTGGGGTTACCAGGGAAACTAAAATATAAAAGAATCAAGACAATTTGTTTTAATTATACAATCCCTACTAGCCGTCATGGCTGTGAATGAATTCCATTTCTCGTATATATGGGGAAAAACATAAATAAACAACCCAAATCAGGACAATTTTATTCTGAACATTGAGGTTTTTGTAATAATCATGTCTTTAAGTCCTCCAATAAGTTTTATGTGATTGAAAAACAAACAAAAGAAAAATTGACAGGAGTGGGATTTGAACCAGCGACCTCTGGAATACCGGTATACGGTATGTGAGTTAGGTTTTAATGATTTTGGGTATGCCAAGTTATCTGACTACATAAGCCTAATACAACATGTGAATTTCCTGGACTACATGTATAAAGGGACACGAGTAAGAGAGGTCCAGGAGTAAGACTCTATTTACTGTGGGTGAGAATTGCATAAAGGCACCAGATCATTCCAAAGTAGTAGTTTCAAGTGCAAGCCAATTGCCCCTTGTTCACATAATACAATTTGGAATGTGCCTGACTCAAGACAGTGGTCAATTAAATTTCTGATGGCAAAAAACCTAAAATATATCTCATGAATGCACGCCTCCATTCCTTACCTTCCCTTGAAGAAGGCAACGTAGAATGAGGATGAGTAGTAATTGACGAAGGCAAAGAAGTACATCTTGAAGGTGTAACTATCCTCATATTCTGTCTCAGTACGATGAAGCTCTGAGGATTACACAAAATGACATCAACACAATCATCAAACACAGGCCGCATCCCATATGTCCGGCTACAGATAAGGTTGTTTGTAAACACGGATTCAAATCATTGATTGAGGTCGTGCCTACTCAGCCAAAAATCCCAATTATACTGGCTGAATCCAGTTCGAAGACGCAGTTGCAGTAGTCAGCGGCTGCAGCCAGATATTTGGGACACTGCCCTACATAATCAAACTACAATGTCCAAACAGCTGAAGACTTGATGACAGATGTCCAAGACAAACATACTATCAATAAAATTCAGAAACATTCTCAAAAGATCGAATTTCTTGACTTACCGAGATCAGTCAGCCATGTTGCAATCCGGTCATACAACTGAAATTAAAAAGATATAAGATGGTGTTCTTATTAATGAAAGGGAGTTTACAATGCATTGCAATGCATTGCCAGGGTTTCAAGACGCTGCTAGGATTTGCTCTCAACCTCTAAGAGTTCTAACTCCTACTATTTCAAGATTTTTGAAGATTAAATAATTACGGTTAGCCCAGAAATTCTTCGCTAACCAAAAGTCTTGCTTGCGGATACCATGAAATAGATTTATTTCACGCGTAGCAGTGCCCATAAGCACAAAAATAGGCCGTAACGGATTCCATGAAATCAGACCCGGGTGTTACTAGCTAATGGTGCCCATTTTACCAAACAATTACAAACACCCACTTCTAACTGAATTCATAATAAGACTTCCAACTCTCTCTTACATTCTGTAGGATCATGATGACCACCAAGCTGATGCAAGAAGCAGTGACGGAGGTAATAATGGATGCCTGTGAGCTGATGAAGGCATCTCCTGATGCAGCAATGGCACCCTTGATAGCAATACGATATACTATCACACCAGTTACTGCAGCAAGCACTAGGAATATCTAGTTATACCAAGGAAGGAAGGAGGAATATGATTGGTCAATACAAAGATATTCATGACATGACTTTTGTTTTTACAAAGTTGAAAGAAAAACATCTCTAAAGAGTGGGTTATAATCACATGCTCTATGAATGAACGCGACAAAGAGTGGTATTTGATTTACTTTAATAGTTTGCTGGCTCGGCACTGGGAGAAAAAAAGTAAGGTGTAAATACGATCCCAATAAATTATTGCTTTTGTTCAATAAATTGATACTGTAATTGGTTGTAACCAATACGTTTTGAAGGCAAGTTTATTAATGTGCACATGACACAAGAAAAAACAAAAATGAGTGACAGTTCTGGATAAATCAAGCTTTATCATCCCAGCACGTAAAACCTATATCTCAATATGGGCCACCATTTCTTTTCTTTTTTTAAGGTCGGCCATTTTGCGTCCTTATTTCATCCTAAATATTTAAATTTGCATTGAACTGCAAAATGCAACGATGGAATTTCGTTTAAAATAAATGACGAATGAAAAAAAGAAGAAGAAGAAATTGTTAATTTCTTTGGTAATTTAGTTTGATATTTTGCTTAGCATGTGACTATAACCGACGTATGGGCTCATATGCTCATAGTGGGCTAGGTTATTAATTTTTGTTAAACTGCCAATTGGACAGCCAAAAGACAGAAATTCAATTCAATGGCTTCATATTTCAAATTTTTCAGTGAAATGGTACAATACTTTCATAACAAAGTCAACAGAACTGAATTACAAGTGCTTCTACAAGCATCGGTGTTGTAGTCGAGACCTGGCAGTCCGAGACTGAGACCAACTCCTTCAAGACCCGAGACCAAGACTTTAAATGCCGAGACCAAGACCGAGACCAGGTCTCGAGACCTACAACACTAACAAGCATATGAACCCATTATGTCAACTGATTCTTTATAAAGTCATTTTAGAATAATTGGCTTGCACAATAAAAAGTCTAGTTTATCATTTGGCACCATAGCAAATGATGGCAAGAATTCAGTGTATGCTTCCAAATGATAAACAAGACTATTTTTTGCAACCAGCCATATGCAATGTTAATAAAGCATTGAGGTGTTAATTAAGTGTCAGAAACAAACAGATATGTCCTGAAGATAATTAGTTCCAGAGAAATTAAAAATATTTCTCTCAACAAAGTGGGTTTTGCATAATAAATTCTATCGCACTTAAATTGTTGGGTTATACATCCTGAACTTAGTGGTACCACCTGAGTATATAATTGCTTTTTTTTTTGAAGGGGGACAATTTTGTTGGGAACATATCTTCAGAACAATACACAATGAACAAAACAACATGTTAAAAAGAAAGATCAACTTGAACAATGTGCAACCATTGGCCTTAAAATCAATTATTTGGATATCTGAACCAAACAAATTCTTAATCTCTACAAATAACCATTAGGGGAATCAGACCCATCAAAAAAAAAGGCTTCATATTGTTTTGCCAAAATATTTCACTGATTGTGGCTGCCAAAAGAGCAAACTGCAAGACAATAGAGAGATTTCACATTAGCGTCGTCTGCGGATATTTGCATCGAAACCAAGGCTCTCTGTGCTGAACTTCGGCTGCTGCAACCACTCGACACAGTACGGCCTGCATGCGTTACACAAACATCACACTTACAGCCAAGGTACGAGTTGGTGTGCTTTGCTCTAGCAGATCATGGAAGTGCATTGTGTATGGTTAAAGCACCAGCATCTTTGAGAAGTGGACGCAGACAGCCTCGCTTTCAAACGCGGAAGTGCGCAGATCAATTCTAAACACGTTGTATTACGATCCCTCTACACCAGTTTGGTAGTGTCATACTTATATTTCAGACATCAGTGAAATTTTGTTATTTCGGATGATTTTTAATCTCAATGCTCCAAGGTTGCGCATTGCCCAAAGTAAATTCAGACTTACGAAGAAGAGAATAAAAGTGGCACCAGCTACAAATCTTGGAAAGCGAGTTCTGAAGCTGACATGTGGTTCCTCTTCCTGGAACCCAGTAGCAAGCAAGCATGCACACACAATACACACAGATCATACAGGCAGGTAGGTACGTAGGGTGTAGGTGCAAGGTTAATCAAGAGTAAGAGAAAGAAACAGGGATTAAAGACACATTGCAAAGCAAAGAAAGTGAAAGTAAGTGCCAGGGAAGACGCCAACAAGACCTGTTAATCAAGGAAACTAAAAGAGGAACTTGGACTCGCCAACTGGTGTCTACTGAGGATGGTAGCTAGAGGGATATCCATCACTCTGACTGAAGTACATGACCCCAAAATCACAAAATGAGTGGAAAGTCACCAGCTTTCACAAGGCAATTTTCTTGTAGTATACATTGTTCAAAACCTCAGAATTGTCTCAAGATTCAAAGAATGGGGAAGATTTCGGAAGAATGTTTCCCAAGTGTCATGTAGCGACGGAAAACTCTTCACCAAAGAAGAGCTGGCTCTCAATATAAAAAAAAAACTTTTTTATTGTAAAACTCTTTGGTCTAAAAACATAAAATCTCATAATTCCTTCCCTTTTTGCTGCTGTATATTATAAAAAAAAGTTGAAGTATATATCTGAATGTCCATTTGGTTGAACGTTTCCAGCCATTTTATGGTGTTTTGGGGTCTGGTGTATTAGCGCGTCCAATGTGAGAAGGCAAAATCAAATCAGATATCTCAAAGAAGCCACGGACACACTGAAAGAGAGACTGGTGCAAACAAGGGGGTCAAAGGTTAAGGCGTTAGTAAAGGTTGCATCCATTGACAATATACAACATGCCCTGAATCACTGACTGTCATGGAAGATTGGTAAAAGTTAGATGTTGATCTTTTAAAGATCAAAATTGTTTATGGTCATTGGTTTTACTCTTTTCTTGATAAATAAAGCATTTCAGGCAAAAAAAACTGAACGGTATTAGCTACCATCACCATCTTTAAATCTGTGAACATTTCTGTTTTGCTACTCAAGTAAGATACCGGTAGTACCTTTAAGAACCACCTTGATGACCAACAAAACTACAATGAATTTTGTCTTTTATGAAACCAAACAACTTTTTTCCCCACTTTCATGACAGTCAGTAAGACACAAAAAGTAAAAACAGACACGTGTGCTGCAGGCTGGGGTTAGGCGGCAAGGGCTGGAAACCAAAGGTCAAAGGTTAACATTCGGCCAACGTGACATGATAGTGTACAGTGTACATGTGCATCACCGAAGCAAGTAAAAGAAAGTACTGCAACATAATATGGAGGTTGTCTTCCTTCGATTATCATATTAATCTGCAAAGGCCAAGTGTACATTGCCGGCAAGATTCAGAGTGCACCAAGTTCAGTATTAATGCAAGTAGGTCAGGCATTATATTGTCCATGCTTAATGCATCGTCACGGCGACAAAAATGGCCTTCACAAACAGCGCAAGAAAACTGTATGAACAAAGATGTACAAAGTCTGAATAATTTGATGTAAACAACAAGCGTTGCTAGGGTTACAGGAGAATGTTTCCAAAAAAGCTTTTTCTGATGTCTTCAAGAATCAATTTTAGGAAATGAAAAAGTGGAAAAACCTTTAAAATGCTCGTTTATTGAAGAGCATAAAAATTCAATTTTTAAAAAATTTAAAAAAATAAGATACAGTATATGACTTGAAATAATGAATAGTCTATGATATACTTTTAGGTTTATTATTGAAGTTCACAGATAATGACTGAAAATGAACGAATAATGACCTGATTAGAGTAATTTGTCAAATTTGTTCATTTTGGAGTCATATCACGGCAAATGTCATCGAATTCCAGACCAATATCTGGGAGCAGGACAAAATGCCACAGAGAGTAAGTACTCAAGATCCTCGCACTCAGGTTTACATGTAATATCCTTTGGATTGTGTACACCACAATACTCAATTGTTTGAAAGACAACTTGCCAAGTTTTGAAGAGCCAATCTTTGCCGTCATACTATTGGACGAGCAATCATCATATGCATGGACAATAGAGCAGGCAAATCTCACCATGAATAAGATAGACAGAATGGAAGCAGTAACACGAGGAAAACGATGACGAAGATTCATGTAGGGCTCTGAGGCCTGTTACCCAAGTAATACAAAGGTTAATCAGAAGAGAGTATAGTGAACCATACGCCTAAAAAGTTACTGAGAAAGTTTGCGCTAGTATTAAGCTAGTTAAAATATGACCGGCCCTTATATCGGTTAAAATGGCCTGTCTCACCATGAAGGCAATTGCTAAAATTGAGTTCACGATGCGTGGAAATCGACGGATCAACTTCACGTATGGCTCAGGAAGCTAAAAAGAAAAGGTTCAAGTGGAAGTTTTGGGGAAAGTTATTAAGGTGTTATTATTGGCTATGCTAAGTGTACAAGGGGTGGAGATGGGAAAGAGTGGTTAAATTGTTGAACACGGGTGTGACACACGTTTCTAAATCCAGGAAGTAGAGATATTCAGTCTCACCATGAACAATATGGTTATAAATGATGTACCAATTCTTGGGAATCGACGGTAAAACTTTACATAAGGCTCTGTAAGCTGCGAAAAAGAAGGATTTATCATAGAGGATGCCATAAAAAAGGAGGGAAAAAAGAAACAAAACAATCAAAACCTGGTACTGAAACCAGATCAAATTCTCATAAATTTTGAGTCTACTTTATATGTAAGGGATCATTAAAAAGAACACTTTGTTCAATATGGGAGAACTTTTACTGAACTGCCAAGGAACACAAATCTTTAAAAAAAAATTCCTCAAAAAAGCAAATTTTTCAGCTGTGAAAACGGCAGTTCTGAAAAATCAAACAAACTTCTAATATCATTTTGTTACTGCGTGAAACAGCTTTCATGCCTGAGAAAATTAAAACCTTTAGATGAAAATTTACAAATGATAAAATCATAAACTGTTGATGGAGTTGAATGTAGAATTCCTGGCGTATATGAGCTACATGTACCATTCATATAGAGGAGACTGACGCCATTATGGGACGTAAATCCTGACATAAAACAAACCAAAAAACATCAACTCTGGTTAAACAATGTAAATACAATGATGTAAGACGTCAAAAATTCCGAAGGAGAAAATATTCTTTCATTTTTAGCATAAATCAAAACAAATTGGAATTTGTCTATTAATTCAAATGTTGTCATTAATGCAGAATACCATGGTAACTGCAAAGAGTTGTTCTTCTCCTAAACAGAACAATCTTCATCGGCTTTTTCCGGAACCTGAGCCGAGATTTTATAGAGGACATACGATTACAACTTATGCAACTGTTTGCTCTTAACAGTATGTTTCTACCATCACCGTCTTGTAAGCTATAGGAAAATCTGTGACGATTTCTGTTTTGGTATGCTACCAAAGTATGATAGTACCTTTAACGATTGTCAGATAATATGGTACTTTTAAGAGCCATTCAAGGGCTTCAAGCAATTAATAAATGTTCAGGAAGATCTTAGGTCAACTGCGAACTAACATTTCTTGCAGGAAAACATTGTTCAGCATCTGGAAGATTTTTGGTTCATGTCTAATTGTATTTGGTGACTGTGAAACGGTATTCTTGCCCGTTTCTGTCTGACATACCTTGGTGATAGGGTTGACCCTCTTGTCAGGGGCAAGCGCCTCAAACTCTGGACGACAGTTCTCCTGAAAAGTTTACAGAAAGGGAATCAATTCATTCATTTCTGTTTGTATCAACGAGGGACACAAAAATAAGGCATTGTAGTAGTTTCTCCTCAAAAGCTGCTTATCATATACCACGGCACAGCCGCAGACTCTTGTTTGTCAGGTATCTTAAATAATCCTTGGAAAGTTATGTGCGTGGTTTCATGGCTTCTGACTGCCAAACAAACAAAGATAATTAACTATTAGGGACACCGCCAACATAGGGCTTGATAGCTCAGTTGGTAGAGCGCCTGTACGGTATTCCTGAGGTCGCTGGTTCGAATCCTACTGTCATTTACCTTATGGAAGTAATATTCTTACCTCTTGCTCCTCAAAGCCAAAGAGATCCCAGTCGTAGTCCAGCTCGTTCTGACGTCTCTTCCAAAACTCACAGAACATAGTGGCTACATGGATACAACCAGAAAAACCAATCAACTTTCAATGTGACAATTGAGATTTCAAGCTATTCATGGTGACGGTAAATGACAGGAATGATATGCGGTGATAACATGTATAACTATTTTGTGGGTATACGTGTGGTTCCGAGGAGAACCGATTGGACTCAAGGTTTCAGAGCAGATACTCTGTCTGTGGATCGGTTTGCAGAAACACCATGTAAGAATCATTGGTACTTTGGTACTCCTATTTTGTTTGCACTTCTCATAAGGTCTCAACGTTTCGACGGTTGAAGCTCCGTTTTCTTATTCAAAACAGAGTTTCTACTTCAAAACCAGACCCCAAACCTCATACTTTAAAACGGATGTAAGAAATGGAGCCCAAGCCGGAGCCGAGGTTTCATAAAGGACCATAGTCCCACCTCCGTTCAAATCCTCATCTTACAATCGAATCCTAGATCTGAATCAATCCAACTTACCCCACAGTGACATGAAGGCAGCAAAGAACACAGTGCCACCGTTATCAAAGAGATAGGTGAGCTGAGAGTACAAGCAACTAGACTCCAAGATCCAGTAGCTACATCTCTCATTACACAGTGGACACATAGTGTAATTATCCCAGCTTTTGGCATCACACAGCTCATTCCTGGTTATTAAAAACAAAGGTTCAACATTCAAACATTATCAATGAGATTGACCAATGATAAAAATATCTGCAAACAACTGACAGTGGTCATACACAATCTGAACTCTGAAAATCTCCTATACTTTTGTACACAATCTGTGAGGAAACAAAATATGAAACCCAAAACAAAAAAGTTCTGACATCAGACAAAAATCTGAGAAATCTCATACTACAATCAGTGCAAGCAAATGACTAAATAATCCTTGTAAAAGTTTATACAAATGTGCATGTTTCACTGAAAATTTTTTGTAACCATAAACTGCAAACTCTCATGTATTCCCAAACATTTAATTACAGGACAGTAGGACAGTAATTACAGTATTGTAAGCTTACTATAAATATTCATGAGGTTCTTGCATATTTATGAAGTTTATGAAGTTGATGAATAATAAACTTACACAACGGTATCTGATGGAAGTGAGATGCATCCATACAGGAATACGATGAGTCCAACAATGGCTGCCCAGGTCAACATCTCAGTGTAGAATCCCAGCCAAGCAAAGTATAGACCAATCTTCTCTCCATAGTAGTCACTGGGGCAAAGAATCACGTCAAGACAATTAGCAACTTAAGGTAGTATCATACTTTGGTAGCATACCAAAACAGAAATCTTCACAGATAACCTATACACTGATCAGATGGCACAAAATACCATCTGCCATTACTGCGGTGTCCCCACCTGCCTTTTGTGTGTAATACACGAATCTGACTTGCGATTCATGTAATTGGCCCTGCGGTGTATCAACGGACATAAACCCTGCAGTATAGAGTGCGACGGAGCGTACATTCTTTTGTTGCCACTCAGTGGGCACATAAGGCGGACGGGGACACCGCAGTAATGGCGGAGGGTATGTTGTGCTGTCGGATCAGTCTATAAGTTACAGGGTATAAAGATGGTGATGGTAGAAACATATTGGAATGTTTACCTGATGAGGTTGAGTGGTTGTTTCTTGTACCATCGGCCAGGCCGAGCCCACTCCTCATACAACAGCTGAAAAAACACAACAAGCAATCAACGCCAACAACAAATTACTACGAGTATAAAACACAAAGTTACCAGAGGTCAATTTCATCAAACTCATCGTAACTATACTATCAATCGTAGGACTTTTGATGCATTGAAGTCCTATCTAGGATAGGCCCCTACGATGGGTTATCCTTCGTAAATCGAGTTATGATCGATCATAGGGGTTTGTGAAATTGACCCCTGACCAATGTACTTCGGAGAGTGGCCATCAGAAAAATAGTCAAACACCCTCATGCTACAAACATGATGTAAGGTATTATGAGTGATTGCAACAAAACATATCCTTCATGTCACAAATGTTTGAGGTAAGAAGCTTTGATTGAACTAAAACTAAAGCACCCTCGTGTAGGTTGTGGGGGAATAGATAGAAGTATTGGTCTTACGTGACGATCATTCTGTGGTCCGTGTGTTAGCATGGAATGCTTGCTCTTGTAGTCTCCTTCATGTAGGGGGAATGCAGCCACGTAGGAACCATTACCAATCATGTGATCAATGCCTGTAGAAATAAACAAAACAGTAACAACATAAGAGCTTACAGGGAAGACATACAAATGTCTTGCATAAATCTTAAAGGTATAAGCAGCTACATGTTAAATGTAACCCTCAAAGCTTTCAATCGGTAGATATTGTTTCTCATTCAATTATTCAATTATTTTTATTAAAATGTACAGTCTTCCGCAATTTCTAACAAAAAATTGTCTCGAGCCTGCCTAAAGCTAAAAGTTTCCTTGAAACATTTGCATTTTGCCATTTTTCAGAAAGCGCTTATTTCATTTGGAAATGATGACATAAGAATCTCATTACGCAATCATTTTTTTGTCATCCAACAACTCTTTACTCCATAGAACAATATTCCTTTTTGTTTGTAAAGCAAAGATCCTTGAAAGTGTCATCACAGGGTGCAGCGGTCTTACCGAACTTGGTCTTATTGTCAGGGTCATATCGGCATTTCTCCAGAATTTCATGGACCTATGATTGACAAACAAATAAAAAATGATCAATACGATGACAATGTTTTTAAGCTGGTACGTATGTACAGTGGAATGGCACTATAACGAACAAAGCTATACCGAACATTTGGCTATACCGAACATCCTCCTTGGCGCCCAATTTTTGTGTACAATGTATGCCTGGTAGGCCTGCTGAACATTGTTCACTTTAATGAGAAATGTTTGTGCACCCCATTGTGTTCGTTACAGTGGCGTTCCAATGTATATCGTAAACTATAAACAAAACAATTGGTCAGAAAATATTTACATTTTCAAAACAACTTTTCTCAAAACTGTTGTACATAATTCATTGAGGAGTATATGAGAACACAACTGAAATGCTCAATGTATACAGCCAAACTGACATGGTGAAATTTTAAAATTCAAGTTGTGAAAACATAGCCGGTTAATCCAAGGAGGAGGGGCTTTTGGAGACAGACTTACCATTCTGTTTCTCTGTGACATGCTGAAGAATGTCTCTTTATCTTCAATGATGAATCTAGACCAAAAAAAACCCACAGAAGTGTCAAATCAAAACATGGCAAGCATGAGGTGCACATCATACACTACTAGGATAAGGCAGCTAACAATCATTTATAAATGAAGGGTACATCCTAAGGCCTAGTGGTCTGTCGTGTCAAACTCAAGATCTTGTGGTCAATATAAAGATTGTGGGTTCGATTCCAGCCATGGGCTAATGGTGTTTGCGTCCTTGGGCTAGACTATTTATCACATATTGCTTCTCTTCACCCAGGTGTAAATGTGTACCTGTGAGGGTAGAGATGGTTTTATGAGCTTGATTAGCCTTTGTGTGATTACAGCAGCCGGGGCAGTATGCTCCCCTGGGAGCTGAGATGGTTTCAGGAATGTAGAATATAGCCCGATGACCAGGGATAAAGTCTGTACAGAGCTTTGATCTTGTAATAAAATGAGTAACGTACTCTTCCTCCCTCTCGCGGACAAAGGGTGCGGTGAAGTAGTTGGGCTCCGGTTTGACAAACTCTTCGGAGAGATCAAAGGGAGTTGGTATCTTCTTGAGGCAGCTCAGAATGGTTACAGGTTCCTCCATGTCATTCAACTACAACAGCAAAAAGAACAAAACCAAATCAAAGTCACTCTAGAAAGAGTTGTCACATGAAGGGGGGGGGGGGGAAAGGGTCAAATTCATCCAACTTTCCATGATGACAACAGACCAGCTGAAAATGCTCTGAGTTAATTTGTTTAAATTCAAAGATCCGTTTGGGCAAACGAACAAAACGATCATTGTTAATTTGAGACACCACCATCATAGGGCTGGATAATTCAGTTGGTAGAGCACCGGTATTCTGATAGTCGCAGGTTTGAATCCTGCTCAAGTCAATTTTCCTTGTTCACCATTCAACGACTTCTAATGCATATATATCACCACAGAATGGCAAGATTTTGGTTATGATGTCTATAAGGCCTCAGTACCCTCCAGTAGGCCACCAGCATCAAGCAGCCTGTAACTTGCAACAATACAGTGGAACACCGCTATACCAAACTTTGGGCTCTACCGAACATCATTCTTGGCTCCTAATTTTCATATACAATGTATAGACCTGATCCCGGCATAGTCATTATAGTGGCGTGACACTTTGTCAATCTTTGCTGCTTAGTGTCAATGACACGCTAAGCAATCAATCATTATCTGCTTAGAAGGAACATTGTCCAGTACCTTGATGGGCATCTTGACTTTGAGAACCTCACCCTGACGAGATAGAAACTTCCACGGAGCATGAAGCTTGAGATAGTAAGTATTCCCTTCAGCTGCTGACTGTCATCCACAGCAAAAAAAAAACAAAGAACAACAATTAGTGAACGTGAATTGGCGTAATGTATGCATGCCAAAAGAAAAGACCACATATAAACTTGTAGAATTGTCCAAGTTCACGATGACAAAATGTCAGAACTGCATAGGAATTGTATCAGGTTTACAGGGCACGGTGTGAAGAACTCTACTGGAGAAAGATAGTTCTAAAAGAACAAGGGGTCAATTTCACCAAACTCATCGTAACTTACTATCAATCGTAGGATCTTTGATGCATTGCAGCCCCACATAAGATAGGCCATCTACGATGGGTTATCCTTCGTAACTCGAGTTACGATCGATCGTAAGGCCTCGTGAAATCGACCCCAGAGGTACTAAATTCAGAACCACGTACTGTCATCCTTGAGTTATTTACACAGTGAACCATGAATCTAACGCTGCATCCACTTTTATAACCAAACCTCAAATTCTTACTGAATTTCAATACGCACATTACAATGATTACACCAATAAATGTAAATTTATTATGTGAATACGTACATAAATAATATAAAAATGTGAATACTGGTTATTTACAAAAACACCAATAAAGCCTAGGTTTAGCACATTATACCATGTTAAGGTCGTGTCACACGAGGCAATTTTCACAGGCAACATGGAGGCAATCAATAACATCGCCGGGACACAAATAGCCAAATTGGGAGTTTCTCGGAATCTAGAGACCAATTATATGAAAACTAAAAGTGATTTAAGTGAATGTTACGTCTTCTTGGAGATTGCCTGGAACTGGTTGCCTGTAAATTGCCTGGTTTGACATGGGCCTTGGATCCATGACAGTGTCCATGTTATAATATCATTTGATTCATGAGTGAACGTCTACAACTGACATTAAAATTAGAATGAAACCAATTACAGCCCAGACAGTAGAAGACATCGTTAGTGATTTGGTGTAATTAGGGAAACACCTGTAGACATTTTGATTCACTACATAATATCTTAATAGTATTGGTAGAAGTTTTGCAAATTTGTAATTGTAAAGCATTTAAAGATTTTTTATGTAAAACACTATACAAATTCAATTTGAGGTATTCCATAATTATCCCTTGTAATTAATGCACATCTTTGCGTACAAAGCTGTCGTATGGATATGTAACATCATACACATCTTGGCATGACTGGCCAGGGGCCAATTTCATGGAGCTGCTAAGCACAAAATTTACAAAAGGTAAAAATATTTCTTTTAAGTAAAAAGGAGCTATTATGCCCCTTGAAATGTTCTCGTAAGAATTCTAAAATAATGGCATCCATGTTTGCCTTGACTTAATTACTCAATTTACAATACACTACAGGCCGTCAGTAATAAACCCAGACAACCCCCTGTGGCTAACACAACCCCCGCAGACATTTTGATTCAGTATATAAATAAACTAGATGCACTATTTACCAACGATAAAAATCACCCTCTCGTTTACAACCTTGAAACCCCAAACCAGAAGCCGTGCCGTTGGCGTTATGCATAATATCTCATCCTAATGACTGTGTAGATTAATGGGCAAAGGGCTGTGCAATTCCACTGCACAGAATATTCCACAGGAAAATGAGATACTGGAATAATAAAACACTCTAGTAATTATGAATCACTGAAGAATATTATTATTACTATATTCTACACTGTACTACTGTGTGTTCCACTATTGTGCATGTCAGTTAACTAGTATGGGACAGTTTAAACATGTAAGTTTGCATGGTTAACCATGTGGTTAATGAACTTGTGAAAACATCAAATTTATAGTTTTATACAAACACCATTAAATTCTAATTGTGAAATTTGTTTTCATAAACTGTAAAATTTAAATATTTGTCCAACAATTTGCCCCACAGCACTCAGATAATAGTTAATGTCGTGGTCAGGCTCGGTTACCTTACTACTGTAGAGTGCAGCAGGAGCGGATCCAGAATTTTCCAAAAGGGGGGCGTGGAAATAAAAAAATGCGCAAATTCAAAAGCGACGGATATATTTTGTCTCCCCCTCTTTTTTCTTCTCTTTTTGAGTCTTTTGCCGTCCCTATATATTGTTTTTCCTTCTTCCTTTCTTATCTTTTTCTTTTCTTTTTTTTTTGGCTGGAAGAAAAGGAGGGCGTGGCCCCCACGATTCACCCCTATGTAGAGTGTGTATCTGAGAAATGTACTGTAGGTGAAAAATGAAAGGGTCAAATGTCAGCCAGTGAGTTTCTTAGGTCTGGTACAATGTGCAATGATCTAGGCTACAATATACCCAGGGCTTGACCTGGATGGATACTGTTTGATGCATAATATCTACATAATCATCAAATTACCACAAGGGAAACTGACTGATAAATAATATCCACTGTGCAGTAATTCTAACAGACCCCACAGTTCATTATTCTTGCACGTTTCCGTCATTCACTGCACTTTGAACTGATTTTTGCCTGATATTAATTCCCGGCTGAAATTAGGATGCTATAAATATTTTAACCTTTGTGCCAATAGATAACAACCAGCAGTATAGGTATATTGTCTGTTTCTCCGTTTCATGACTTTCAATGACACTAGTAATAAATACATGAATCATATTCATTTATGATTTACATGTAGGAATGTACACAGATGTGAAGACTCAAAGAATGTACACATACAGTACACAATGGAGTGCTTCAGATGTACCTTACAATGGGCTGTCCTGCATTATGCATCACATAGAGCTATCCGCTATACGCACCACTGCATTTAAAATGTATTACAGAAATGTACATAATATTCTATACTGCTGCATTGGATGCTTTTTCCATATGCACACATATGTATACATATACGTGTACATGTTTTTCTTGGTTTTGCTGTCAACTGACTCAACTCGCAAAGAAGAATCTGTTCAACATTGTAAAAGTGCATGTAAACTGGCCAGTAACTGTATTATGTGCAAGCCAACTGGCCAGTATATGGCCAGAGTGTAATTTGGCTGGTAGGCCTACATGTTTGTAAACTTGTGCAAGCCAACTGGCGAGTATAGGGCCTGTAATTTGGCTGGTAGGCCTACATGTTTGTAAATTTGTGCAAGCCAACTGGCGAGTATATGGCCTGTAAGTTGGCTGGAACAGGTCTGTATATATGTGCAAGCCAACTGGCCAGTATATGGCCTGTGTAAATTGGCTGTTACAAGTTTGTATTTACGCCAGGCACATCAATCACAACTATAAATGCACCGCATTGCAACACTGTACATCAAGTTTGTCAATGCCTGGTGCCAAGTGAACAGGAAAAACCTGGTCACCATCAAGTGCAGGGTACCAGCTGTCTGCAGTGACTACTGTTACAAAGACTCAGTGAAATCTTGACATAACACTGACGGCAATTGATTAGAACAGGCCAAGGACAAACAAACTGAATCAGTCATATGACTCAAAATGTTTCCGTTCAACAAACACCCTTTGACATGCTGAACAACACCAAAGCAAAGCATCGCTATATCATAGAGTTTGGCACACTATCAGAGACAAGTACAGTATGTAGCAAGTTTGTATGGGTGTGTATCTAACAATGAAAGCACTAAAAAAAGTGCAATTGTAGTGTTATGCATGGTGACCTGTACTAAAGAAAAACTGATTCTTATAAGAAGATATTTTCAACCCGGCAATTTTTGGTTAGGAATGGAAAGAAGAATTGATATATATTGACCTATCAAATTTGAAATTATATATATTACAGTGTATATACAATGAATTATGCTCTAATTTATGTACACTATGTATCTAAATTTGCATACATTGTATACAATTATGTAAAAATTTATTAAAACTTGAAGATTGTTCTATATTCAGTCCATTCATTCCCAAGTCTTTTTTTGCGATAAAGTTCAATCATTTTTGATGTTGGTCCTTGACTGCTGAACCATAATGCTATACCCAACAGTCTTTTATTCCTCAGAAATCTTCAACAATCTCCAAATATTGCCAAATTTCAGGGTACCTTGCTTGGGCAGCCTGTGAGTTTCTACACTCCGCTTGGCAATGCTACGATATGACTCACTACTTTGTAAATCATAAAAAGAGTCTGGTGAAATCTTAACCAACTGCCAAGATACAAACGCGTCAAATTACAGAGCAGGAACTATTTCATTAAGTTCTACTCTTTGCAATACCGGTATGTTTCTTTGGAAAATTCATTTCACTCAGCACCGTGTCATGGGCGGCATTGTAAAAAAATCAAATCTAGTGCAACTGCAATGTACTGAAGGAAAGTGCACAATAGCACTCTGCACTTGCGCTAAAAATAGCACACTAGCTCAGACAAACATTGCGACCATGCAAATGTGTAATGTGTGCGCGCGCGTGCATGCATGGTGTACACTGCGTGTGTGAGTCAATGTTTGTCTGACATCCGGGGATTTTGTACACTCATGTGACGTCATTAGTGCGGAGCGCTATTGTATGGAGCTGCTTCTGATGGACAATATTGTTCAGTCGGAATATTTTCATCCTTAGCAATTAAATATCAATTTCTGGTGGATTGTTTATGGTACTGTGCCAGTGTAGTTTTCATTTCATAAGCTAGTCTTCTAGTAGGTATGTTTAATCCCGAGGGCCAAATTCCCTGCGAGCGATCCTGCCAGGCGAATTCTCTCTATGAGAGAACCTACAGGTAGGGCGTCCGCATGATACGTGGTTGTGTCAGATGGATCGCAATTTTGCTGAAATGGGGATGGGTTGCGTGGCTGCCTGGGGATAGCTATCAGGAGACCGAAGGAGTACCGCTCAAAGGTAGATGCAGCAACGCGCTGCCACGGTGCATGCTCCCACTGATTGATTGATAGATATTATTGTACTAATTAATAATTAATTATCCAACTTAGTTAATATTCATGATAAGTAGTGACAAGAATGCGTAAAATAATAAAAGCAGTTAAGATTTAATAATCATAGCAACTAGAAATGAAATTACCAAAACAATATTAATAATGTCTAAAACAGGTTAAATTGATTAGTTCAACTTAGTTCAACCTTAAAATGGCAAACAAGAAATCTGACAATTGTTTTGTTTGATTCTTAAGAATTGTTGCAAAGATAAGAGTATGATGACAAATTGTACAAGAACATTTCCTTATAATTTCCTTAACTGTCATATTTTGACCCCAAATTAAAAAAAAAGTAATAAAAAGTTAGATGAATGAAAAATGAGAACAAGAACAGCAAATTTCACACTTTTACAAACCCTCCTATTGTGATGCTATTTGGGTTTGCGCAAATTAAAACCAAAAATGAAATGAAAAACCCTCTAACCCTTCAAAATCCTTCTGCAGCTACCCAAATCAAACTTTCACCCCCAAAGAATAGAAATCACGTCAATCGTGCTAGAGAAGTTTGAGTGAAGTGAATAAAAGTTGCTGTTCTTTATCCACTGTTTCGTGCTATGACACCTCTGATGTACAGTACTTACGTCCTCGGTATTCTGCATGCAGGAACAGTGGGTTGAGAGAAGGAGGAATAAGTCAATGACGATGACATGAGACAGTTCCAACATGGAGGGGAAAAAGCAGCCGTGTTATTAAAGCAAAGGCATGCAATGCAAAATGGATGAACAATGTCATGAACAACATGAAACAGCCCAGAAATGAGAGAGAAAACGGGTTAGAATTCAAAGCTCTAGCAAAACCTGGGTAAGAATCACACAGCAATTTCATAGGGCTATCATTTTCACAGGAGAATGTGGAGCTTAGCAGAATTCTACGCTAAGCAAAAAGAAGAAAAGATGGGAACCAGGAGTCACGGGTAATATCAAATCGCATGCAATATTAGCTGGTAAGCTCTTTGCTTGCTTAGAAGACAAGTATACTAAGCAGTTTGATAGCAATGACTCCAGTTTGATGCAGAATACAGCAAAGATGGATCACAGGAATAAATAGCAATGGAAGACTTGAATGAAGTCTACACATATGGTAAGATGGTGGATGTACAAACAATACACGGGTTTACACTTCGGCGGCCATCTTAGCTTTTGATCACAACTTCAAAACGAGGCACTTCCACGCATGTGCACTTTTCGAAGTGTAAACCCGTGTATTCATGAAACCAGAAAAATTGTGAGAATGCATGCAAACAAACATATGCCTTCAATATTGTATAAAAGTGTGTTTCTTTACAGTTTTTAGCATCAGACCTTACGTATCAGTGAACAAAATAACATCAACTTTTCAATTTCTGGCCTTGGTGTCCCTTTAGGTATCCTGAAACTTCTGAATATTCAAATAAAAGTTCCCAATTTGAAGGGAAAAGACCATGAATGTTCCTCGGGTTCCTGGGTCTCAGTGCAGCTAACTACAAACATCATTCAAATTTCAATACTTTTTTACCCAAAAGGAACAAAATAAACCCCCAAATTTCTGCTGCATCATACAAGCAGGTGAACAATAACCATTGCACATGTTTCCCGTGCAGGTTTTGGTGACCAAAGTTCAGCAGCTTGCAGAACTAATGGCCTTGACTCGTCTTCTCTCAAGTTAATCAATAACCTGACATGTACAGCCCTCCCACACACATCACATACTCATTTTAGGGCGTGGCATTGCCGTGCACAGAAAGTACATCTGGTGTAATGTTCAAAAGCGTGGAAATGAAATTTCCGATGAGTAATCAATTCATACAATAGTCCTTTATTTGCTTTTCTTTTTTTAACAGGCCGGTTACAAGCCTGACGTTTAACAAACTTGCCAACATTTTCACTGGTTTGCACATTTTGTTGGTAATGGTACAATTTCTCCAAGTAGTCATTCATTTGTTGCTTGGAATCTTGATTTAAGTTTAAGTTCATTTCATCTTTTCTGGTCCTACAAAATACAAAATGAACACCAAACCATAAAGAAACACACTGTTATAAACAAGAGGCATATGAATAATATTAACGATTAAGTGAGAAATAAAACTGAAGAAAAGAATGAGGTAAATGACAATTGATGGACAATGATCCCACTGAATCAATCTCACACTGAATGAACACTCCAGCCTTCAATGCACAAAGGCTGGAGTGCTGACTGGCTTACTTCAACTTAACAAACTTTCTCCCATTTCCATTCTATGTGTTAAAAGCTGGAACAAAATTGTGAAGTTTCCCGACAAAAGCAAAAGAAGTTCCAACTTCAATCTCAATTTGCTGCTCATTTAACCTTTGATGAATTTTGCCGGTCTAGTGATGAAAAACGCAGAGATGAAATAGTGTATAAGCTGAATAAGAAAGAGGCAGAAAAAAACCCAAAATTTAGCAATTTTTTTCAGCTAAGCATAAGAATATTATTAAGCATGAGACATCGGTGTATTCTTAGTAGATAGTCATATGCCGCCTGCAGTTAAAGCGTAACGCAAGCTTTGACAGCAAAATGTGCTCTAATACCGTACATGTACAGTGTATGAGAAATGAATTAACACTTGCACTGTATGCAGACAGTCATACACTGTAGCAGTTTTAGGGGCCATATCTGTTTGCCATATTACAACTGGTCCATCTTAATAATATGCATACATTACTGTTCCATGTACTGTATACTACCTCTACAGAAATACATGTACTGTTTCTGTGTACCAGTATACAAATATAGAGAATTACAGATACTCTGCAAATGTACAATGTACAATTCTTTTGAAACTGGGAGTTTCTGTTCTATGAATGGAGGTTTGAACAATGGAGAATTTAACAGAACAAAGGATGTAGTTATCATTGACCTTTATGATCCCAAAATAATCATGTAAAGAAAAAGATAACAATTGGATGAGGATGTATAAATGTATATGAACTGGATACTATCATACAGAATTTAAGGGGGAAAATGATTGTATAAAAGGCGCAATGAATTTATATTTATTATTATGCTGCCATCTTGTGAAAAAAAGAACTGCAACTTATGTTTATAATGTTACCTCTGATCATTGGCAACCAACTAATTCTCAATGAAAATTCTAACTGAAGTCCGTTTCCAATCCTCCTTTTTCGTAACATAATTGTGTACTAAGTACAGAATCCAATAGGCGAAGAGTAACATAGCTTTTTAACAAAATGTGAGCAAATTTCTAAAGTGCATTATGGTTTTAACTACACGTAGGTAAGGTATGTGTAGGCCTACTTTAATGTAAAATATGTCCAAGCAAAATAAGAGTGAGAAGGCAGGATGGTCATTCCACTAAGACTCATCACATGGGTGGTGAAATTATACAATCAGCAAAATTATACCCTCCTTCATAGAGTGCTTTAATCTCTGTTTCTAACAGACACAGGTTAACATTCTTGTGCTTAGGGATTTCCACAGTTTGGGGACATTTTGTGATGTACATGTAAATTACCTCTTTTTTGCATATTTGCTGCATTTCAAGGAACCATAAGTGGTATACTGGAGTCTTTCGAGAATGATTGATCAAGGAATAGGTCAAAGTCAATAACAGGTAACTTATGTTACCGTGGAATTGCGCTGCTTCTAATTCTCAGTCCCACAAAATGATTCAGGAAAGAAATTACCGTAAAATCTGTGAACTTCATTACTAAGGCCAAAAAAAAAAATAGTTCTGCTTCCGATTACATGGCATTTCAAAATAGGGTCAGTCGGTCGGAAAACTTTTTTTTTTGCCAAATTTTTTTGTGCACAAACATATGGAGGCATCTGCCAAGTAATGCTTGGGCGGTTTTGAGTAAAATAGAAACCGAAAAACCGTCCCCAAAACGATCCCAAAAATACATTTAAATTAAGGTTGGGCGGTTTTGAAAGAAATAAAAACCAACAAAACCGTGAGAACGTAGGCCTAGGCCCTAAAAAAAAAAACTAAAAAAATGACGAAACGAAATAATAAAAAGGCCCTACACCTAATAATATTTACCCTAATTACCGGTATAATTTCCACGAAAACGCTGGCTACATTTGACCATGGAGGTAGGACAAATACCTCCATGATTTGACGTACGCCGCGCGATCGTTTCGACTTCGAGTTCACCAGACCGCATGGTCAGCCATTTTGTACATAACATAGTCTTGATTCAAGATGATCGATCGCTGTTTGTAGTGCGCCCTCTTATGACTTATACACCATCACAACCCATTCAGCGTACGTAAAAAAGTAATGCAAGGACCAAGACAAGTCTATTAATTCCGACTGCAACAAACCATGCATCGTGCACACAGCACACCGCGTGGTCGCTGTGTAGGCACCGTGCTATCGAGATAATGTCTGCCGTTGTGTGGGCTCTGTCGCCCATATGCGCTTTGTAAGTTTTACGCTCCAGTGCGGTGTTTCGGCGCTATACGACAGAAAAGGTGGCATTTTCTTCCATTTTTATCGGTATATTTCTTGGTGATTTCACTGATTTGTGCAGTATTTAGAAAGTGTTTGATTTTCAGCATGGTTTTTTTCGGAAAATGTAAACTGGGAAAAAAAAAAAAACGTTTTGAAATAATAAAACCGGAGACCGTCTGCCCGTTTTTTTTCCCGATAAAATGTTTAGGGTCGCAGCCTAAAATTAGGGTTGGTCGGGAAACCGGAAGCAGAACTATTATTTTTTTTGGCCTAACTGTGGCAAATCAGGAGAACACTAGAAATACATAATTAAGTGTTCAATGGAATGGTACAAGTTTGCTGATGTAACCTGAACACCATGGTAACCGTTTCCCTAGCAACCTACTCGTGGAATGACCATTGTACATTTGAATCACATAGCAGAAAGCATGAAATAACTGAAAATACACTTGAAAATTATAATTACAAAGTCAGTCACGCATCACTGCGCACTGTTACACAGTAAACATAATATGAAATGACTACACGTACGCACAACTGCTGCAAATGTACATAATGTTCATAAATGTTGACTAACATCAAGAAAGAGATGAGGGCATTCTCTTTATGAATGAAGCAGAGCTGCATGTATAATGTATACATTGTACAAGTACAGAAAGAGTTGCAATATTTTGCTATTTATAGCTACATCCTATAACCTGTGAATAGAAAAAGTACAAGCTTAGGCCCTCTCCAAAACTCAGCTTGGGTTTTGACTTTTGTCTGCAATTCTTTTCCACAAAAAGATATCAAAATAAAGGTTTTAGGTAGAAATGCAAAGGAGATAATCAGTTTAGACAGCAGAATGGAGGTGTAGTTTTAGCAGAAAGGCTTAACCTGGATACAGTGTATTTCAATTTTCAAATGTTGGAGTCCAAGCTTGAACAAAGCATGATCTGAGGTTTGGAAATGGACCTTTAACATGTTTAAAAACAAGAATATAATGCAAACAATACAGTAATGTGATATTTCTCATTGTTTATGGTCCTCATCGTGACACAATAATCTGGTATCAACTATGCCACAAACCAAATATGCCTTGGTGGCGGTGCCCCTGGTCATTGCTTTGCTGTCACTTTTCACTGCCCCTTGTCATAGCCTCAGTACCCCTGGTTATTTTCTCTGTGCCCCTGGTCATTGCTTTGGTGCTCCTAGTCATTGCCTTGGTGCCCCTGGTCATTGCCTTGGTGCCCCTGGTCATTGCCTTGGTACCCCTGGTCATTGCCTTGATGCCCCTGGTCATTGCCTTGATGCCCTTGGTCATTGCCTTGGTACCCCTGGTCATTGCCTTGATGCCCCTGGTCATTGCCTTGATGCCCCTGGTCATTGCCTTGGTGCCCCTGGTCATTGCCTTGATGCCCCTGGTCATTGCCTTGATGCCCTTGGTCATTGCCTTGATGCCCCTGGTCATTGCCTTGGTACCCCTGGTCATTGCCTTGATGCCCTTGGTCATTGCCTTGGTACCCCTGGTCATTGCCTTGATGCCCCTGGTCATTGCCTTGATGCCCCTGGTCATTGCCTTGGTACCCCTGGTCATTGCCTTGATGCCCCTGGTCATTGCCTTGATGCCCCTGGTCATTGCCTTGGTACCCCTGGTCATTGCCTTGATGCCCCTGGTCATTGTCATGATGCCCCTGGTCATTGCCTTGGTACCCCTGGTCATTGCCTTGATGCCCCTGGTCATTGCCTTGATGCCCTTGGTCATTGCCTTGATGCCCCTGGTCATTGTCATGATGCCCCTGGTCATTGCCTTGGTACCCCTGGTCATTGCCTTGATGCCCCTGGTCATTGCCTTGATGCCCTTGGTCATTGCCTTGGTGGCCCTGGTCATTGCCATGATGCCTCAGGTAGTTGCCTTGGTGCCAAACTGCAATTCCTGCAAACCCCTTTCTTCTATCCCAAATGTGACCCACATGAATGAAACAAATCACCAAGCCTAACGTTGGACCGCAAGAACAAAATTGAAATCCCAAATGAAAAACCAAAAAAAGCAATTTTCTTTTTTTTTTACCTGAGGTTCCTCTAGTTCCATCTCTATCCCTTCTTCTCGGAGATTGTTCTCAAATTCTCCGCGTTTGTGAGCTCTCCTTTCATCTTTCTCTCCCTCTCCCTTCTTGAAAACCAAGACGTAATCGATACGTCGCTTGCCATCGCGGAAGTACAAGTCAGATCCCTCTTTCTTCTCCGCCTTCTTGGGCTGAAAATGTCACAAGGAAAAACAGAGAAATGAATATCTCAAGTCATTGAAAAGTGAAAAAAAGGAAAACTGACTGGGGCGGGATTCGAACCAGCAACCCCCGGAATACTGCCCTATATGACGCTTAACCAACTGAGCTATCCCACGTACATACCACAGTTTACCATACATGGTATTTCCTGTGGAACAAGTGTGGTATCCTGAATACCACAATACACCACAGTATGGTTTGTATGGTAATGCGTAGATTATGATTCAATCCCCCTGTGGATACTGTGGTAGTGTGTGGTAAGCAGCACTTGTCCTGTGTGGTAACTGGTAAGTATATAGAGGGTTAGGGTCACAACCATATAACTCAATGCAAGTAATATGGTATAATCTGTACATACTGTGTCTTCATTCAAAGGCTCATTCTCCTTGTGTGATTCAGACAGCTCAATATTCTCCGGTGCTGTGCCATTTTTCGGTGACTGGTTCTCGCTGTAGCCTTCCAGTCCTGTAAGAAAGCAAGAGAAAGACCAGTTAAACTATAAATCCCAACTGATGCATGACGTTGTACATACACTGTATGGGGAATAACTTCAGGAGATGAGGGAAGGAAAGAAGGATTAGGATCATTGATGGCAGATGCTTGACAGCTTGTAGAGTTGTAGTCGTAGGTAAGGTTTACTGACACATTCACTGGGAATTCACAATTTACAACCCTCAAATCTGGAAAAATATGTAAATGTGAGCCGCACAAACATGTACATGTGTGTGTACACATGTATGTATACATGTAGATGTACAATGCAACATTCCTCTTCTTTATAACACAATAATTAACAAAATGCAAAAGAATTAGGAATTAAGTAACCAAAGATGAGGCAGAACCTACATTGTCAAAAGCACATACTTGTTATACTGAAGTGTAAGGCATGCCATACAAAATAAAACCCAGCACAGTAAAATACAAAAAAAACAAGTAAACATTAAGCTAGGCTATAACATTAAATGAACAGGCTGTGTACACAATGTGTACACATTGGCATGTGTACAGAGTACATACATGTACAGCACATGTACATACCAGTACATTATCATGTACAATGTACATGTAGTGTACATGTATACAGGTACAACTTTACCAGGACTGTTTTCAGCTAAAGACACATACAGCGTATTCAGTTATTACATGTACTGTACATACTCGTTAGTGAACTTACCAGGATCAGGAGTATCTTCAGCTAAAGGTTTCTTATCCTCCTCGCCTTCCTTTCCCTTAAACATGATTGGATTTACTTTCCCAAACAAATCTGAACAGTTTCCTCACAAGCTAATCAAATGCAATCCAATCTACAACGCAGTAAAGTTTCTCAGGCAGACAGGGCCATGGATGACGTGCTTCAGCGCACACCTCGTCACTGCACCACAGAGCTGGTAGGAACTAGGAAGTGTAAGGTGAGATTTGTCGCAACACAAAACGACATGAACCAGTAGCGTCAGGAAACATGTACTGTACAATTACATGAACTATTCCAACAACTGCAAATCCAGCAAGCAGCTAGTGGTGTCAATGTCTGTGCCCACGACAAACATGATACACAGTCAACAACTGCGACATGATGGTTTCCCAACAAGCCTAACTTTTGTCTATTGTAACATTCAAGGACAGATCACAGAGCTTGACACACCCCCGCAGTACAGCACAGCACAGCTCACCCAGCCTGCGCAACCAACCAACCAACCAACCTTCCTACTTAGTTCCTGTCCTGGGTGCAGTTCTTGTCGGAGTGATCAGGCATATCATCGGTACACACCAGCATCCAGTACGAGAGGTCACAAACTTTTTTTTGTCACTCGAGTCACAGGAAGGGAGTGAAAAAAAAATTTGTTTGCGTGACCTGGGAGTTTTTTCAGTTGAGCTGTAGATTACTGGATTATGATTTACAGTGTAGATACTGTAAGCATGCTGCAAACACCAAGTCCAGTGATAGCAAGCTCTAGTTTTAAGTACAGAGCAGCGCCATAGCATTACGGAAACCTAGACCAAACTTGTCTACATACTACATGTACGTACAGTCGCTTTCCAATATGCACACAAAAACAAACTTGATGAACAATCTATTTGACTGACGGAAACGGACATATTCATGTAGGCACTTACGTGTAAGCCAAGTATCGAATCGTGATTCGGTTTCATTTGAAAACTTAAACGTAAGTACCACGACCAGGAAATATGCAAAATGCAAATTTGGATCAGTCATGTGACAAATGACCACGAGTAGTGGGTATTTTAATTCATTTATTTAACTCATTTATTTATCAGTCTCATAATTTCATGTTTTTTCGGACTAAAAATAGCAGAAAAGCCTTCAGTTCCTGTACCGGTATGTATGTTAAATTTTATAATACAAAGTACATGTATGTGTGTACACAGGAATACTACATAATGTAGACGGTACATGTACACACTTCAAATCTATTTGTTCTAATGGGCAAAACGAACATTCACTTAAAAGTTTATAAAGCATAAAAAAGCAAATTTACAAATGCTCAAAAGGGAATTCCTTTCATGGCCAATTGGTTTCATAGCACCAGCTTCCAACAAAACTCACTCATTAACAAACAATAAGCTTACATTTAATTAGCTGAATGACTTACCTTTTCCCTCTAGGGGCTCCATGGAATAATTCATGAGAATACACTCTTTATCATTGCCTACAGATTCAGGGTCCTTCTTTCGCAGTGATGTCATTCGCAAAAAGTTGCCGACCATTTGGCCGGTATCCTGCCATAGTCCTGTCACGTAAACATACGTCATGTACGTACAGAAACCTCATACATTCACGTGCACCAACTACAATGTACACAAATGTGGGGAATTCCGATCCTGGGTATTCCACTGATCAAAGGTTGTTGTTGTTTTCCTAATCAGAGTTCATAGTTGGATTTATAATGGGTGTTACAAAAGTCACTGATGTGCACATTCATGTGCACACACATGTACGTGGTATGGTATGGATATGTCACCTTCCCTCCATGCTACATGTACATGGCCGGTACAGGTAATTCTTCTTCCATAGGTACATGCACACTACACCGGTTTCCTGGAGTTTATCTCATCTTGTTTACTATGCAAAGAACCCCACCTACTTAATTCTGTTGTATACAACAAAAGAGCCAGTGGGATGCTTCACTTGTTATCGGAGTACAGCATTGCATTGGAGAGGGACAGAGCCCAAATGGGCTATTGAGTGACACTAATAAGTCACCTATTTGTATATACTGTTATCATCTATATTGAAGATCACTCTACCAGTATCATCTAAATAAACCACATTGTGCATGCATCAATTATCTCTACAGCAAATTATGCAAATGTACATCTACCCGTATTTTTATGTAATGCACATTCCCAATAAAGTGAACATGCATGTGTAACCAAGTGTTCATAACAAAAATTTTAATTTCATTTATAAAACTACATGTATACAATATGGAAACCTGGATGTACAGACAACCTAATGAGTGTTTGTTTAGTACAAATGTACATATGACCTTTGGCAGGGCAGGGCACTGGGCAGTATTCTAAGCCAAAAAGCAAATCATAATTATATTCACAACTACGTAAATTTATCTAAATTGCATATAAGGGAGACACTTAAGCATCTAAAAGTGAACATTTGGGAGACATCTGCATATAGGGAGACTTTTCGGTGTCTCCCTATTATACCAGCTACCCTTTAAAGACATATTTTTGCTGCCCATATTTTAACAGAAGACATAGAATGCGCTCATATGTCAATTTCAAGTTCATTGTTTTGGAGGATGTTTAGAAATAGATAAGTAAAGTTTGTGCACGAACCAATGAGATAGTCTCCCAAATGACCCATTCCCGATAATGGTAATCTGTAAATCACACAGCTGAAACAATACTTTTCTATTGTAACTAGAAACAAAAGAATTCCTGCATTTATAAAATTAGTTTGATTTTCAACTGCAGATACTAAACTGTTTATGCAATGACCTGAAATGGGCATGTACAATTGAAACCAGAGTGATCAAACTAGAACTGAATTTCTGAGATGAATGGAGGATTGAAGTGCCACCACCATTGATGGTATCAATTTGACAAAAAGGGTTTTGGACAAACTGCCCCCTCAAAGAAAAACTTCACTGAAGAAAAAAAATCATATAGGCCTATCCGTCTAAATAAAAACCTTTGGATCCATGCATCAATGCAAATACGACCAAAGTGAGTAAGAAAATGACTGCTGATTGAAGTAAGTCTATAAGCTTGGCTTCAAATTGGACACAAATAATTGCACTTATTTCTGTGTGGACACAAAAAATCGCACTAATAGTGCAAATAGTCGCGATTATTTGCTGTGTGAACGGTGTGCCCAATATATACAATACTGTGCATTAACTATACTTAAATACTTGTATCTTCAGCAATGCCTTACCATACTTCCTAAGTTCCTAGGACTACTGTGTACACTATATGGACAACCAAGCTTACTTTCATATCCTTGTACTACAGATTATTCATGAGCTGTCAACTTTTAACTGTGTCTCTGCAGTTGCATACAGTACACATACAATCTGATACAGTAGGCCTACATGTACTAACTTTCTTGGCTGGCCTTGTACTACAGGTTATGAGCTGTCAGCTATAAATAGACTAACACTGTAGGAAGGGGCTCTGTCAATTCATGGCAAGGTATAGTATACCCTGCTTGTGTGTGCTGTCCTATAATAGGCCTATACTGCATACATGTTTGCAGTAGGCCTATAGGCACCACTGCAGCACTGCTCCATGATTTGCAGAGCCCGACTTACCATACAGTAAGCCTGCTGAGATGTACCTCATGTAACTTCAGTGGAACGGCGCTATAACGAAGTTGATGAACACCACTTTTAATACCGTACATTTAGATATACTGAACAATGCAAACATCATCCCTGGCTCCTAATTTTTTTGTACAAAACATGCCGAACATTGTTCTTTAAATCGCTATTGTTGTAAGAAATAACTGCTTTAAAAAATGGACAGACAATTTCAGCATATTCTAAGTGCTGTGTTCAGCATTCATGATTCTGTTTCATTTATTTCACTGAAATGCACAGAAACAAAATATTGGCCACTCCTTGGAGATTCTTGTTTGAAAATGGACAATGTCATGCACAATGTAAATTGTTATTTCTCTAAAAGGGGAAAAAATACACTATGGCCATGATGTACATGTGTACATTTATACACATGTCCATGTTTAGCCTAGGGATGATAAGGATTGTAGGACTCAATCTGGGTGTGGTCTTCATATTAATACAGTAATTTGACAGCACTTGTCAAAAGAGAGTAGCTGGTGAACGTTTCTGTTTGGTGACTAATAAATACAGAACTAGCCAAGAGACCAAGGGTACCTCATGATTATAACACAGGCATAGTACAGTACGTAGTGCAAGGTACTCGTGTAGCGATGGTTTTGTTTCTTTGCTAATGACTTCCGTGCATATCCTGTGCTTGTGCAATACAAGTGAGTGATTATTGGTGACGCATCCTCTCATCAGTTAAAGGGGCACGCACTTTTACAAAGTTTTGTAATTTTTACAGAAAATGTATTTAAAATTATAGTCTAAATTTCTTATTATCCGCGCAGCAAATCTCTATTCTAAGCCAAAATTACATGTAGGTGACCACCAACGACAAGCAATGTACAAATTAATTACATGCTTGGTCATTTATATTTGTCTGCCACCTGAGACAAAATTTCTTGCATGATGGGAGAGTTTATGTAGATCTTTAAAGTAGCCCTGACATAAGGCATGCATGGACTGTGTAAACCCGAGGGGTACATAAGTTCCATGAAACTGATATTGTATACAAACTTACAGTGCTTTTTGTCCAGCCAAAATCTCAAGTGATGTATTTGTATGTTACTCTGTGTGCCTGCTTGCCTGCCTGGTACCCAAATGTTTCCTGTTTCACGTTCAGAGCATGAAACTTAGTCTCCATGTTGCCATTGGAGTAGGACCCTAATTTATTGGTCAATACAAAACAATGGACACACCCTCGCTCTGTGTCCACACACAGAAAGACTTCAAAATAAATAATGGTAATTATTTTTAATAGCTAACAAAATGTGCAAACATTACCGGGGTACAAAGGCAAAGTCTCTTGAACGTGCAAGGCCATTAACGATAGTTTCGTTTAAAAAAATGCACACCAAGTCAATTGAGCTGATCCATAGGCAAGCAGTTCCCAGTTCCGCTAATTCTTATTCTCATGAAAATTCACTGAGCAACTTTTTGACCAGCTGAAAAGTTGTATGAAATGGTAACAGGTCTGGTCTACATGTAAAAATGTATGTATAAGTTCCTGGCACAGAGAACACTCAAAGGTTCAAGTCCTTTCGGCAGCAAGGTTGCCTTTATATTCTTTTTGAATACCAAATGTGATTTTACCGAAGAAAAAAGAAGCGAAACACAGCCATAAGTGGGAGCCACCGCCCACCAATCTTTTGTATCATGGCCAGGGGTGTATGCCTATGCCATTTACCCACAAAGAAACGTTGCTGAGTATGTGACCTTTTTGTTTGTAAATCAAATTGAGAATTGTTTGCCTAAAGTTAGTCACAGTACATGTACATGTCTGACAAATTTGCATTGCAGTACAATACAGTACAATGCATCTGGTGTGTGTACAGGCAGGTACGGACTACTGTCCTCATATTATTTGGAAGCACCCATTAGATTCCAGTGATCAATACAATCATCACCGTGTTCACAATGTGTTGTGTGAACACAAGAAGATCCCTAATTGATCATCATGCTCATGTAAATTGGATGACATGAACAGAATCTGTTCCTCCCCTGGTAATGGATCAGATCCCATGATCAAATCATGATTTCACATGATCCTTTGGTCACTATTGCAGGATCCAATGGGAGACTTTTGAGACGATGAGGCAGCGGACTGAAGTCTCTTTGTTGCTAGCTCTGAGCATGCGCGAGCAATTGTGAGCATGGGCGTTGTTCTGCATTCGCACAATCAAGACCCGGCTCCAAAGTCTCCCATTGCCAAAGCTGAATCAAGGGTGAACATGGTCTACATGTTTTTGTGGTGTTCTAGTCTATAGTGTACAGTGTAACCAGCTTTCCCCCATCACGACATTCAACAATAATACAATAAAAAGCACAGCAAACTTTAAAATATTTATGTATACATCTGATCTGTATTTGTCCTTATACGACCAGTCAAGCACGACAGGACAAGCCTTGTGTTAATGGAAAATCAGTCATCTGTCACATAACTATACACAATGACATTGCATACACTGAATATTATAGGAAACCAACCCATAGATTATAATCCCTGTAATACACAAGTACATGAAGTGGGCAAGTCATTTTTTTTTTATTTCCATTTCCTGAAAATATATTGCAAACTGTGCAAAGTGTTGCCTTTGTTTTCTTTTCATTTTTATGACAAGTGCCTGAGAAAACACCTGTGCATTAAGTTAGCCTAGGAATATGTCTAAGCAGGATATCTGTTGTCAAATCAACTGAGCTGGTACAATTATACCAATAGTTGCTCTAAGGTGAGGGCTAATGTTGAAATGCGAGGAAAAAAGTCCCTCACAATGAATCAAAATTGATGGTCTCTGTATGGTATGAACAGGACTGGAAAGGCCACCTATAAAAAGGGCAACAATAAATGCCTCCAACCAAGCATGACCACCGCTGGCTGTCATAAGGGATCTATTTTAACCCCACTGAACTTTGATGTGAGAAATAATAAAATGAACCGTTTTTGAAAACCACAGGTAGTGGGTCAACCTCCAACCTCAATGGTCTAGACAGAAACCAGTTCTTGCAGATCCTGGGCCCAATTTCATGGCTCTGCTTAAAAATAGCGTACTCCTGTAAGCATAGATTTGGCGCTTACTGAAGCAGGAAATTCTGTGCTTACCAGATCCTACATGTATTTCATGGATTAGGGAGGTATTTTCAGTTATGTACTTGCGTAGTTCGCATTTACAAAGTGAGGATTTTCTTGCTTACACGGCTAAATTGTAGAAATTTGACGGTAACCCAGTAAATGTAGAATGAGAATCATAAGCGCGAGATTTTGTGGTAAGCACAGCCAGGAAATAAGGTCTTGATTATCTCCTCACCGGAAATACAAATGGATCGGTCACTAACCACAGCACAGCAGTAACAAGCACCTTGACAGTGGGCCCAGGGATGGATTTCATCGTAACTTTCTATCAACTGCAGGACTTATGAAGTATTGCAGCTCTACGATGACTTATCCTTCGTAATTCGAGTTGCAATCGATCGTAGGGCTTCATGAAATCAACCCCAGGCCAACTGAAATGAGACTTACATGTACCTTAGTCCAAAATTGTTGCAGTTTCCTTAATATCAAATTATACATAATTATTTCAAAATGCCATATAAATTCTGAGAGCACTTACCAATGGCTTGATCCTTGGGCTCATTGAGTCCCTCAAATCCTATAGGTGGTGGGGCGGCCATGTCTGAAACAGAAGAGAAAATACAAAAACGATCAAATTAGGGTGTTTCCTTAGTGGTTCAGAAGAATAGTGCAAGTTGGTAAAACAGAAATCTTACAGTTCAAATGAGGATGAATTTAATATTTTGATTCTTCGTGTATCAATTCATACTTAGAAAGTCAGTGAATCAAGCTAGTAGGCCCATGTTTTACAAGAATGGGTTACTTTGCTTTGAAATTAAATAGCCATTTAACATTACATTCCACTGAAAAGTTGCTGGGGATGCACGGTGGAATGTACGTACAGAATTTAAACACCTTTAGTTTGGGAGTTTGGGGTACATGAATTCTAAGTTGACAACTCCCTCATTCAAATTCCATTCATGTTACTGTTAGTGATTAAATTTCACAATTACGTACGTTTGTTTGCACTAATGTTAATCCCAATGTATTTTGTTGATTCTTTCTCCAGTTATATTTCTTTACATGTACATATACATGTAAGTAGATTTATGTAAAAATGATATATTCCAGTGTAACACACTTCCATGCTACGGCCTTGAGTCATTTGGAATGCTAAGCCCACGCATCCAGATCGCTCATTGTCAAACATTTACAGATGACTGACTTTGAAACACAAAAGAGTCACAAATATCACAAAATGAAAGCATTTCTTTAGGGTCAATACTACACCCACACATACTGTTATTGTTGCTTTTTTTTTACATCCAGATAACTTTCCCAGTTATCCTCAGACAATTTCCTGTGATGGACATTAAAGAAAGAGCATAAAAATATCCTTAAGAGCTAACTTACGGACATGACGGGATGCATATTTTTATGTAAATATAAACCGTTATTGCCGTAACATTAATTTGAGCTGTTTAGAACTGGGGTTGCAGTTGCACATGCTGAAAAGTGAATTAAATTATATGATCAGTTTTATTGTTTCCAAGCCGAAGATCAATTGTCTGAAGTTAGTAAAACTAACTAAGGTGATAATACATTAATAAGCCCTAGGCCTAATTGTTCAAATATTTCAACTGCAATTTTTTTTAAGAAGGAATTCATGTAGGCTAAATTAATTTGGCTTCTGTCGCAGTCTAAAGGCAAAAAACATAGTGGATAATCAGCCTACATAATAATAATGCAAGATGATGTCAGTAATAAAGAAGCTTTAGCTAACCAAAACAAAGTTCCCTTGACACCTACCAAATAAACAACATTGATGATTGACTCATCACAACTTACAAATCAAACGGACACACGAGTCTAAGACAGGTTACTGATGTCATGAATGTTTACATCTCAACAACTTTCAAACAATATGCCTAACGTTACACACAGTCTAACGTTAGTCAGTTAGTCACAGACAGTCCACGAAATAAAAGAGTTGACAATTCATTCTTAGCCTACCTTAACTTGTCAATTGTTTATCATAAATCCTTCCACTGTTCAACCAAACATCAACATGTGAACTTGACCACCAACAACCGTGTGATCCACAACTTGAACCAACTTCAGGTAGGGGTCCGCGAACTCCGACTCCGAGTAGGGGTCCCGATGGCCAGGAGCCTATCGATCCGATCGGCTACTTTTCAGTTCACACAACAGCCTGTCTATTTCCTGCAAGCCTGTCCCGTTGAGAAATTCGTAGGAAATATCTCTAAACGGATCGAAACAGCTGAAAGATTTACCGACAGATTAAACATGAACCACGGCCTTTGATCATGTTGGTTACACACCACCATGCGTGTCAACATCAATCCCACGACTTTCAAAACACACACAGGTCGATTGGATCTAGGGGGTCACCTTAATCCAGGGACACGCCTTGTTCTATACACAACCTCTATCCCAGTACTCAGCAGTGAATTACACACAGCGTTTCTATACATCGTGTATTTTGAGATCGAGTGTGCTGTTGTGATGGGTCGCTAGTCTCTCTCTTCTCAACAGCAGCCGTTAATTGTGCACCAACGACGATCACACAATGAATCATATTAAGGCAGTTCTTGTCAGGGCCGTGGTACAAATAAGGCCTGAAGTATGAGACTAACTATGTTTAGTACATAGAGTTTTCTTAATATAACTCTATGGTTTAGTACGATAAAATAATGTTCCATTCGTGTGCTCTCACAGCCAAATACCTTTAAGAACATCGTGTTCTGATCAACATTAGGTCATTAATTTTCCGAACGTTTTGTGAAAACTGAGAAATAGCGAGGAAAATAATTTCGCCCCACGCCGATCTTCGGTGAAGTACAACAGCGCCCTCACGCTGGATTTGCACTGCCCGTTTTTGGACAAAATAATTTTCTCGATCGCCGCGAGGGAACTTTTTGAAGGGGTATGATACATTTTTATACGAAAAATAATAAAATATAAAATACGTCAGGAACAAACCATGATTCAGACAAATTTCACTCTGCTTAATAAAAGGAAAGACATTCCTAAAGGTAGTATCATACTTTGGTTTTTGTCAAAGAAATGCAGATTCATGGGAAAAAAATTTCACGGAAGATACAGTAACAGTCCCATTTCAGTCCCATACGTTACTCACTTTTTTGAGAAAACAGTGAAAAACGGCCACAGTATTTCTTAAGTCTTTTCTCTTTTTAAGTTTTGATCTTCAAAAGATCAAACATAATTTTGGTCACTGGTTTTACTCTTAATTATGGTAAAAGTTTTAACGGTATATTTTGTACCCTCACCATTTTAATACCCTGTAAGTTATAGGTAAATCTGTGAAGATTTCTGTAGTTTTCACAATTTTTTGTAAATTTTTGTAAAACGTCAAATCAAGTCTTAAAATACTTGCAATCGCCATAGTACAGTGCGGAGATCATGCAAATGTGACATCATTAAATATTTCTACGATACAAAAATGCTTACATATTAATATTGGTAAAGAACCGCTATTGTAACTACCATTCAAACGAGAAAAAGGCGATTTATCCAGATTATTAAAACAACGACAATTTAGTATATAGGATTTGTGCTACTTTCGATTGAGCTCAACTTGATTTTCACTCACAGACGCGTGCTTATCATTTCATGTACATGCTGGATCAGACAAAGTGTGAGTGCTGTTATGTGACCTTTACCAATCATGTATTATACCTTTAAACCGCGTTTTTCACTCATGCAATCGACTCTTCAAAATAATGGATGGTGAACTTGAACATGATGATCTAGCGGCAGAAATGTATTATAAGCAGTAGGCTAATTGGAATGCCATCCCAAGCTATTAAAAACCGCGACAGTCTAAATTTTGATCTTAAAACGGTTACCTTTACCTCCATAAAATAAAACATTCATGGGAAACACAGACGAACAGTAGTCCTAAACGATAAAAACATTATTATCCTTCAACTTGACGATGGAATAAAACATGTAGGCCTATACATTTCCTCCGACTGCAAACCATCTCAGCGAGCCTAGACCATGGAACACGTTCATGTATACGTACCCCTGCTGGTCACGTCCCCATCCAGTTCTACCGTCTCCACGCCAGGTAACGGATCTACTTGGTTCTTAAGCAATGCGACATCGCGTTTGCCAACCATCGCTCATTGATGATGATTACACAAAATGACAGAATTTGAAGATAAAATTTGATACATATTTTAATCATAACGTCTTCGGTATGCTCAGTCGGTGTGTACAAGACCTTGGAGAAAATGCACTATACAGCCTGCATAGATGACGACACGACGCTGGATATATAGTCAATATTTACAACTATCGACTACGGATCGCTCAGTGACCCATTCAGCAAGCGCTCCTTTAATTCAATCATGTATTGCCATGGAAACGTATCAGCGTGGTTAGCCCATTCAGCAGCATAAAGTGAAGCACTACATTCATTTACATGTAAAATGTCACGAAGGAGCAGTTAGGCTACTATATAGGCCTGATTTATTAGACAAGATGAATTTAATAAAGCGTTTATCATTTTACCATGGCAACGTAAATCTGGTTTGGAGCATCGAATTAATTAATATTTCGTATATTACATGTACATGTACAATTTGATGCATTAAAGGTACTGTACAGGATTGGAAATATACCCAAACAGAAATGTTCACGGATTTATGTATAACTTTCAGGGTATGAAGATGATGCTGGTAGAAACATACCGTTAAAAATATTTCCACCTGTATGAAATGGTTTATTTATCAAGAAATGAGTCAAACAAAGACCGAAAACAGTTTTGATCTCGGGGTAAGATCAAAACCATTCTTTATGTTTTATAAGAAAAATTGAGTCGGGTTTTCGCTATTTTCTCGTGACTCAGATGTCCGATTGAGCTCAATGATTTTTACAGTTTTATTATTTCATGTACATGTTTGATCAGATTAAGTGTGAGTGCTGTTTTGTGACCTTTACCAATCATGTATTATACCTTTAAAATGCATAAAACACGTTACGCCATAAATGATTCGATTTTAAATTATGCATAAATATAGCACAAACAATAAATTATAAACAGATAATGTACACCATTCGATCGATAAACACACTTCTTAATGACATTGGCCGCGTAGCTATTAATTAACCATACCATGACTAATTATTATGCACACTGCAACGCGTGTAATAATATCAGCCAGCATGCACCGGTGAGTTGTGTACATGATAACAATGATTCAATTGCCAGACAAATAAAAGTGGATATCATAACAATAGCACAATAGAGTTCGATTATTATATAGACATGATGCATAATAAATGAAGGCACGATGCGCAATTGACATGTTAGAGCGCGCGAAACTATCTTTAAAAAAGAGTGAAATAGTGAACAAACCGTTACACACGAGCTGTAAAATATATCCTGACATGTGAACAAAATTCATCGCTATTTTTGTTCTAATGTCACGATTAACGAATCATGAGCTATTTGTTTTGCAGGTTGCATATAAATGTTGGATTATACAAAGTTTGAGTGTTGTGCTGTGACTTTTACCAATCACGTACTATCCCTGTCATTGCCCGTAGGGTAGGCCTAGCCTACTTACTCATTCCACGGTAAATTCCAGGGACGTCTTTCCCAGCAACATCAGGATGCGGTCCTATCTTCCGTGATCGAGACTTTTTCAACGACCTCTTAGATTCATGCCGATGTTTCGACAAAGGTTCCAACCGTTCCATAAACTAAACACCCCGAAATAACATAACCTTGTTGTGGATTAAAAAATGGTAGGTAAAATAATCTGTTAAAAACTAGAGACCATTTTCATGTCGATGGTTTGACAACATTATTTGCTTAGTAAACAGCGCGAGTGATAGCTTCATGTCCCATAGCAGTATTAACGGTTCGTATAGTTTCAGACTTTGTCCCCGATGCACCTGGCAACAACATATGCAACGCTGTCAATTTTAATTTGCATATACTTTTCCATGAAATAAATTTGACAAGTGGATCATTATTGATGTGCGATTTTATTATTTTGTGAAAAGAACAATCAATTTTAACATTCATAAGAGATCGATAAGAGTATTTAGACCATTGCAGCTGACAATATTATTGTTTGTAACCAATGCACAGATATTAATTTTAAGTGCCATGAGAAAAGAAACATCTATAATACATCTATCTATAAGGCGTGGCACGTAATTTAAGTAAACATAGCTAAAGAGGCTTTTAGAAGGTAAACACTAAGGACTCATTATGTAATTATAGAATTGGAAAGATTGTCTTTGTTTTTAGAAAGGCCTATTACAACACGACGTTATGTGAATTGGGGAATGACTGGAATATAAGGGTAGAATGGGAAGTGAGGTGTCAGGTGTGGAGACAGGGAGATGAGCTAGGACAAAGAGAGGGGGGTCATTCATTGCACCAAGCTGGGAACACAATCACCCACCTGTAAACGTGCCCTGTAAAATTAATAAATGATCCTGGACTATGACTCGTAATTTGCACTGGTGCATTCTCTTATATTTAATTTACTGAATTGCGGATCGATTTGAATATAATTTAATATAATATAAGTTAGTATTATACTTTAATTGGTATCATACCGAAACAGAAATCTCCACAGGTTTACCTATAACTTACAGGGTATAAAGATGGTGATGATAGAAATTTATATTAATTTTCTTCTGATTGAATGATATATTTATCCAGAAAAGAGTAAATCTCATGACCCCAAAACAATTTTGATCTTCGGAAGATCAAAAATAACGACCAAAAGAAACTACTGTGGGCGTTTTTCATTGATTACTCAAAAAGTGGTCACCGTATGGGATTGACAATTTCAAATATGACAGTTACTGTACCTTCCTTGATATTTTTTTGCCATGAATCTGCAATTCTTTGAAAACCAAAGTATGATATTACCTTTAAAATTAGATAAGAAAGACAGCAGTGACAGCGTCACAAAGTAGTACCCTGATTGAATGACCCACGGAGCAATTGTGTGGTTCTAGAAGTATAGCCAGGCCTGCAAGGAAGGTATCTTTGGGGCGAGGAGAAAGGCTGAAAGAAGACTATAGTAAGACGGATGGGGAAGGTTATATCGTCATCTTACACAAAGCTATAGTCAGTGTGTCTCTGTAAATGATCTCTCTATTTGTATCATGAAAAAAGAATGACAATAGCAATACAAACATCCTCACCCACGTCATCACTTTGTCTTTTATAGTCATATACATGTATTACAATAGCTAAAGAACTGTACTAATATACTACGTTCTGACAGTCATGACGTGATGATATAGAATATCACGTTCAAGGGCAAAATCGAGAGAGGGCGCTATTCTAAAATTACGGTAGAATATTTTCCGTATCTCTAGCTGACCGTATATATATATATTTTTTTAAATTGGCAGTTCTGCTACCGTAGCATTCATTTTGCAGTTCAAAAAGCTGAAAGTGACTTTAATGAAAACCAATTGAATAAAAGGGCTGTATATACCTTCAGAATCACTGGTACTGGTATCTTAAAAGTGCGATAAATGCTGGTTTTGACAAACACATTTCATTGATGTCATCTCGTCTTGTTTCTACAGACATACATTTTCATGCAGATATCACAGTCGATAATATCAAGTGGAGATCGAATCAGTCTACTTCACATCCTTCAGACGGCGAGACTAGTTCGTGATATTAATATTAAACAGACTGATTTACCTGTCAAGGTTGTTAGGAGACAGGGAAAAATGGCATCGTAAAATATTAAAATGTGCACCTCCTACGCGCACATGCGGTCTTTATTGTTGCGTTTATTTCATCAAGCAAAACCAGTGACCCTAAACCCACGGGCAAATAAATAACAAATCCCCATGCATGCAGACTTAAATGCAAGGGAATATTCATAGAGTATTAGTATAACATGCGGCCCAGGTGGTGCAAAAAACACCACCGGTAGTAAAAATGGCAGATTTCAACACAGTAACAATAATTTTATAAAAAGTACGGGTACGTGGGCGAGTTTCAATCATGGTTAAGGAAAAAAGATAGACAAGTCTGTAGCTATAATGTGCTATTGGGCCTATATACCTACCACGCCGACTGCCAATAATGTCCTTTGTAATAAAGGTTTTTATCAATATAGATGTCTTTTGTGTGCTGCACGTCTCTCAGATAAAGATACTGCATATCGTAATTGACACAGTCGCAATGGTTAAAGGTATAATACATGATTGGTAAAGGTCACAGAACAGCACTCACACTTTGTCTGATCCAGCATGTAAATGAAATAATAAACCTGTGAAAATTTGAGCTCAATCGGACATCTGAGTCACGAGAAAATAACGAAAACCCGACACAATATTTCTTTATGATAAAATTAAAAAATGGTTTTGATCTTGCCCCGAGATCAAAACTGTTTTCGGTCTTTGTTTGACTAATTTCTGGATAAATACACCATTTCAGCCGGAAATATTTTAACGGTATGTTTCTACCAGCACCATCTTCATACCCTGAAAGTGCGTAAATCTGTGAACATTTCTGTTTGGGTAGGCTATCAATCCTGTACTGTACATACATTTTTTAAAGTAGGCCGGTATATAACAGTTATATCTATAACACTGATGAGTCATAAACAACATTCGTTTGGCTTCGATAGGGATACCATCTGATCGACTTGATAACATAATTATTTTACATGAAGACTGGAAAGGAATCTGATTGAATCTTGACATTGTCGTGTTAATTTGGACGGGGACGTATTTTTGTACACATTAATAATTAAAGCATGAATGACATGAAGAAAAACGGAGCCAGAGCATACACTGATATTTTTTAACGAATTTCATCCAAATCTGCAATCGGAAGCTTTTTCTAATCATTCAAAATTCAAAAGTTGAATTGTGTAAAAAAAAAAACATTCCATGGCTTCTGACTGCCAATTTAATTTATTGTCTTTCTTTCTATGACTTAAAAACAACAAACAAACAAAATTGACACAAACACACACACAAAACAACAACAAAACTTACAACATAAAATAAATTAATGATATAGAGTTGAAAAAGATTATGACTAAAGGGTCTACACAAAATCAAGGTAGGTTCAAAGTGATCGTATGCATTGATAAATACTGAATGTACACACATGACAACTAAACCCGTTACTACAAAATCCCACTGTTTTCGACAAACATGCCTTTTGATAAAAGAACAATCCATCAAAACACCTGCAATCCGTGACAATTCAACCGAAAGACACACCAAGAGGAAGTGACTTTAACTACTGGATCAAAGGTTCAAGTGTATTTACATGGGAACCAACTAAACAATAAAGCCCGCCCCCAAACAACGCCACCCACGCCTACCAACGCATTTCGATTAAACCCGTTTTTCTTTTCAGTTTCATTTGGAGCGCACGTATAACATGTCGCAATGATTTTGACTTCTGACCTCGCATGGCGCCTTTTATAAGAGCAAGTAGGCCTACACTTTGTTACAATGGCGAGTTGAAAACTCTCATATAAAATTCAACAAAATTTAACTTTTATTTAAAGATGAAGTGCCAAAGTTTAGGCTAGTCAAACGGCTAATAACATTCAAAATATGAAAAATTCCCACCACCAGGATCTTTCTCAAAGGCTACGTACAGAGAAATATCCTGCAAGGATCGAAATGTCAGGTCCACCAGCATTCTATATATTTCAGGTTATGATCCTGGTTGATGAGAAATTTATTACTTGTATAAATCTAACAATTGCTAATTTTGGGAGGTATAAACACTGTGAAAAGTTATTATAATGTATCAAACAAAATATACAGAGACTGTCTGCAAACCTTGAAAAATGGCAAATTTATCGTCTCGTTATCTTGGTGATTACTGTCGATATCAACGACCTCGGGGATTTAGAGGAAATCGGCACTGAGCCCCCACAAGCACCCGTCACAATAAATAATTTATTGATCATGTGAAAGGAACAATCCCAATAGTCTGATTGAGGGAAGGGGAATGACAACAGATTATAAACATGGCTTCCTTGTTTCTAGGCCTATAGATTCCAGATAAGAGTTTATGAATTATTCTTATTCAGAATAAGAAGTTTCATCCAATTCTCTTATATCAGACGCATAACGTGTAGTTCCCAAGTATGAGGGAACTGTGATGCCATGCTACAAATTTGCTGGTCTTGTAAGGAACACCGTACCCTAGATGACCGTACCCTTCTCTTTACATTTCGATTCTCTATACTTGAAAAGTCCTCTAGTAATTACACACGGGGGAATTACCTTCATTCTTCTAGAACAAAACTCAAGACGACCGACAGAGGTCGTTCCTCTCAAAGTAAAGCAACATTCAGCTTATACAGTAGACAATTTTTACAGTGTATTGTCCTGTTATTTATAATTTATGATGTGTGTATGGCATGGTGGTATGGTCTCCATATGTCATCAATCAGTTGGAGCTCAGTATAGGCATGGAGGTAGATTTCCATGGTATTGGTAAACCTACCATGATACACACGGTGCGGCCTTACAGTCAAAGGTTACATTGTGTGGGCGTTGGCTGGTGATGGTTATGGTTACTTATTCCTCACCATGTCATGGAGCTATGCCTGTATACTCTATACACTGAGCTCCTTTGGTAACTTGCAGGATACATGCAATACTTAGGATATGCTTGGTATTAATAACTGAGGTGTGTCAGAAATCTGACCAGGAATTTCAGACTTTGGACATGTCTGGCAACTATATGCATCTACAGCACAACACAGCCAGACGACACTATTAAAATATCGACCCAGCAAGCTATGTGTGCATTAACTGTAAATAACAGGCGGTCCCATGTCCTTATGTATATGAACTCATAATGCGGAGGAATGGTTATAAACTTCATCAATATCAAACCTGGGGTCGATTTCACGAAGCCCTACGATTGATCGTAACTAGAGTTATGAAGGATAATCTGTCGTATCCTACATAGGGCTGCAATGCATCATAATCCCTACGATTGATAGTAAGTTACGATAGGTTTGGTGAAATCGACCCCTGGTTCATATAGAAAAAAATGACGGCAGTAAAAATAGGAGCATGCATTTATATCCTAATTATTATGTTATTATAGTGCACATAATGTGCTTCACTATATGACATAAACATGTTATGGACCTTATGTTTTGTAGAATGACTTTCGGCTGATCTGACCCGCATATTGTATTCGTAAATACATGTATACTGATGACAGCGACAGCCATTATATTGTGAACTACAATGAAGTTTAAACCAGCATGCAAATATTTGTCTTTATATAAAATCGGTTTGTGCTCCATCCCCGTCTGCATATACAAAAAAAATGGTTCAAGCATATGGAGGTACTTTCATAGAAATTATTATACCATGGAGGTAGGAAAAGCCTCCAGGATTATACAGTGGAAAACACATGATGTTCAGCAGTGTGTGATTCAAAGATCTGTGAATTGGGAAAGTTTACTGAACCCCAGAGCTAAACCCCACATACTGACTGATCGATATACACAAAGATCTGCAAGGTTGAAATCTAAAACTCAAGAGGTAAATATTAAGGCAGGTCAGACATTTACATGACATTAGGCCTACATGGTAGATATCTAGCAGTTAATTTGACCCTTAATATGCACACTGACAGTGTTTTATGTCCTTACCTGATCCACCTTCTGGACCTTCCACTTTTTTGTACTGTTGTCGATCTGGCTTGGGCATGTCGTCCAATTCCAAGAGGACTCAAGTCCCGTACAACAGGTGTAGGTAACTGTGGGGTGTGTAGGTAAACAACTACAGGTGCCACTAGACCATGAAGTCACGATGTAGACCTACTGATGAAGTGCTCAATCCACATGTATTCACACACAGTGAATTGAACAAACTGACTGACTGAATGATAGTGCCTTTATATTGAAGCTGTGTGACTGTAGAGAATAGTGTGCAGCCATGTGGATCAAGGACAGCTATAAATGACAATTGCACAAAGTGTGTTGACCCAGTGCTTCATTGGTTATGCGTGGGTGGGCAAGTCAAGCTTTGTATTGTTTAGTCCCAGAGGTAAATGGTGTTTGAATGAATAAATTATCACAGAAACAAAATATACGCACCCATGCAATTCCGCAGAAGCGAAATTCAGTGTTGTCAACAGGTTTTGTTTTTGAGGAAATAAAATAACCTCATAAAATTCGACAATGCTGGAACGAACACAGGGGGGGGGGGGGGGGGGGCAAATTATTCAAAATAATTGTTTCCATCTCTCTCGCAATATTATTGCAATAAACAAAAAACATTAATTACAATTGTTATCAGAGAATATAATTGATGGGAAAAAATAATACAAAATGCGAAGAACCGATCATGAGGAGGAATGAAATCATCTACTTTGACTTACTTAAATTCAATTTTCCCGCCATTTTCCAATTTTAGGGTAGGATTGACGGGGGCATGTTAAGCGTGAGTATGAAAGGATTGCAAGCAGAGAATACACGGGTTTACACTTCCAAAAGTGCGCATGCGTGATAGTGCCTCGTTTCGAAGTCGCGATAAAAACCGCAGAAGTGTAAACACGTGTATTACTTCCGAGTAAGAATGTCAACAACATGGAATCTTGCCTTCCAGACTGACAAAGCCACGCCCACATTCCCACTGACCAATGGGGGCGCTGTTACACTCCAATGCATACAATAATAATTTATTGTCGATTTTCTTTTCACAAGCCAGCAAAATTGTTTGCAAACCTGACTGATTTCTTCCAAAAATTGAACAAGTTATTGTAACTGAACTGTTCTATAGAGTGATTAGAAAAAAGAAATAAGTATCGTTCCTTTGATTTTCCACTATGGATTGACTTTAAGGAGATTTGTCTGCGTAAACGAATACTTGGTAATAAACTAAACCCTGGTAAATAAAATTAGTTTGCCAGCCCAAACTCATTATGAATGTTACGCTCAGTTTATATGCTAAGCAAATTTTGTGCTTGAGCAGCTCTGTGAAATTGGTCCCTGGCCAGCAGGGAACTGTTACTGTATCGAGGAAACAGCCGTCGATACATCCTAAAGGCCAAGATCAAGAGTTGTCACGTATAATATACCAGTGGCGTTCTCACAGACCCTCTATCATTTGATAAAATTAATCAAGCAGCATTGTAGCTAAGGTTCCTAATCCATATCGCCTGAAGATCTAGGTGGAAAACAGAAAACACACAAAGTAAATGTCAGCATGATCTACATTGTGCACTTGATATCTTTGAACATGTTTAGGATACTGTTAAACAGCAACTCAAAATGCAAGTACAGTGTATAAGAGGATTTATTTGTTATTAGTTCTGAGAAAAGGACAGACATTTCCGAAGTGAACGGCTTAAAGTTTAAGGCCAACCTTCAAGGCCAGACGTTTGAAGAAATTGAGTTTTGAAGGGACTTGGCGCCGGTATAGTATATAGTACAGGTTGAGTCAAAACAAAATTTACCGGGATTAATTTTGTGATGTTTTTTAAAACAAACAAAGGACACTCAAAAGTTCAGTAAAACATATATTTAACAAGCAATCTCTCCTGCTTATCAGAACAAAATGAAACAAATTGATCATTCCTTATGTCTATTTTAATAAACTAGCTCATTTGCAAGCTGTCCATGGTGAATGATAATGCTTGACTGAATATAGCAAAGGGTATACGTACGCATACTTATCATTTGTTTTGTCAAGTATTCCATGGACAGCTTGCAAAATGAGTATACCTTTTTTAAAACAGACACAACAATTCTTAAAAATTATCAATTTGTTTAATTCTTTTTTTTTTCATAATAAGCAGGAGAGAGTGCTATGATCTACCGATCCTTTAAGTGTAATTTGTTTGTTTTGAGAAACATCACCAATCCCGGTCAACTCACCCTTTATGAACCAGAATGAATCTGAAATGACGATGTCGAGTTCCCTGACGATGCGTGACCTGGTACTGCGCTGAAGGCTTATTCAACCAAGTACACGATGGCTTTCATCTCCACACCGGACCAAAAATTAATCTCTTCTTTCTTCCAAGCTCGCTGTGATATTTTCCAATTGTTCAATCTAATCGAATTATTGTCTCCAAATTTCCCAGACGTCTGTTACCTGAGGTTACTGTCACGGTCTTTAAAGGTACAATACACGAATGGTAAAGCTCACAGAACAGCACCCATACTTTGTCTGATCAAACATGTACATGAAATGATAAACCTGTGAAATTTGAGCTCAATCGGAGATCTGAGTCACGAGAAAATAGCGAAAAACCAACTGAAGTTTTCTACAAGATCAAACTGTTTTCGGTCTTTGTTTGACTAATTTCTGGATACTACACCATTTAAGGCGGAAATATGTTAATGCTACATGTTTCTACTAGCACCATCTTCATATCCTGAAAGTTATATGTAAATCTGTGAACATTTCTGTTTGGGTATGTTACCAATCCTGTACTGTACCTTTAAAGTGACATATCAAGGTTATGAACATTGCATGGCCGAATGAAAACGGCACAGAAAACTGTGACAGAAAAGAATACCGGTACTGGCGTGTGGAGGCCTCGATCCATCGTGATATAAGCCTTTACAAAATAAGGCTTGAGGCTAGACTTGGGATTTGTTTTGCTACCGCCATTTTGTGTCCCAAATGAAATGAAGGGCTTGAGATACATGGCGAAGCTGGAGCCTTTCTTCGGCTCTCATCCGAATGCGGGCACAATCCCTTCGTTTCGTGTTGTGGGCCTCAAATGGCGGAAGCGAATAAGTCCCAAGCTCATAGCCTCAGGCTTGGCCTTTCCCAAACCTCAACTCCGGCTCAGGCTCTGGCTTCGTCTCTGTCATCCATTATGCTGAAAATATAGGTTGTGGTTTTTACATTGAAGCTGAAGCTCTGTTTTTCTTTTCAAAGCAGAGAATCTACCTCAGAACCGCAGCTAAAAACCTCTATTTTGAAGCCATGCAGAGCCAGAGTCGAGGTTTGGAAAAGGCCCACTGACTTTCGTAAAGGCTCATAAGGCTGGGGATGATAATTGGGAAGGACCGACCTGTTTGCTGCCACCAATAGTTATCTCATCATGATCTCGTGGCGATTATTTATTTATCTTCGAGGGTTCTATTAAGATGGCAAAATAAACAAGCTGAAATGTCTGTCAATAAGATCTAATAACAAAATATATAGGCCTACCTACGCGTATTTATGTTCTTAGGACTACACGCAATAATGTACTTGATCTGGTGATAGCATTTTAGAAAGTGAACACCCAAGATAATGAACACGCCACTTAATAGATAAATTTCCGTGAAGTTGGCGATAGACAGAATGAAAGAAATCTCTTTATTGAAACGGACGAGACGGTTGACTAAGAGGATTTGACAGAGTTCGGTCTACGGGCCTTCAGACGATTCATAACATGTCTTCCTCTTTGAAATGTGTGGGCTTATGCAGGAACAGACATGTCTTCAAGCAATGCTATACATGATTACCTTTTATCCCTCGTAACTATGTGAGCAGTTGCAAGAATAGACGAATGACAGAAATGTTTAAACGTACTCAATGATTAAATCTTGTCACTGACATGAATAAAGACATGTGGTGTTTACACAACGGATGCTTAGGCTCCGTCTCAGGCTCCGTCTTAGGCTCCTGCTTCATTTCATGAATCCATTCTAAAGTAAAGGGTTTCAAAATAGAGGCTTTTGGCAGCGGTTCGGAAGTAGATTCTCTGGTTTGAAAAGAAAAACAGAGTTTCAGCTGCAATGAAAAATCACAACCTAAATTTTCAGCATAATGGATGTCAGAGCCTGAGCCTGAGCCTAAGCCTAAGCCTGAGCCTGAGCCTGTGCCTGAGCCTGAGCCTGAGCCTGAGCATCCGTTTCGTAAACCCACATGGTATCAATTATGAGCTTTCCATGTGTAATGTCTAATGGATGTGAATTAGATTGAGCAATTATATCTTCGTTGGATATTGAAGCAGATGTTTGCAGATGAGCATACCGACATGCATCAATGAGGCAGGAATGGAGGCAGCGAAGCGAGGCAGTTTCCCCGAGGATGTGGCTCGGTGAGCCAAGAAGCAACGCCTTGACATATACCGTTGCATTCATGAGGTCACCCAGTAGTTCCACACTCATGCACACACATTATGCCTACCACATGTCGAAACACCTTTGGCGTCACGTTGGTTTCAACATCTTTATGAATTATAGACTGACTTTTGCACAAAGAATAGGATAAACTTCCCAAATAAATGTAATAGGGCCTAACAGATTTACCTTTTACTCTAGGACTGATAGGAAGTTTTAAATTTTGAATCACTAGAAGGAGGAAAAGCTCAACAAATTTGAAGACCGTATTATTAAAATTCCCCAGAGCAATGTTCGTGAACTATACCGCATGAGAAAGGGAAATTCCACTACTAGTTTATACTATAATTATACTGTCTCGGTTTGATAACTTCTTCTTCAACTCTTTCTTTTTAGACATTCACGGAAACGTCTTTCCTATGTATTTTTCGGGTCTTGTTGATTTTGCAGACACAAAAACCACTCTACAAAGAACCTGGATTCAGTGAAGACATCTAATATTTAAGCGTTTCTGCATTCCCCTTCGGGAAATAATATAATTATGAAATACAGTTATTAAAATGGGTATCCCAAAATTATACACTCTTGTAAAAACTTAGCTTTGTGACCATAACTTGTACTGTTAATGTGAATGTACATGCAATTTCCTATGCTCATGGTATACAGTATACACTCCACTTGTTCCCCCCCTTTCATTCCCCTGTTTCATAGAGAAAGCATTCTTTTTCGAGTGAAATTTCATCCCAGCGATTGAAACTGAAGACATTTTAGAGGCAATGGATTGAAATTCATTCAGCCGAGAATATTGAATTTTACTCAGATTTCCACTTTCAGGATTGAAAAAGGGCCTAAATGACTAAATAAAAATAATGAGTAACTTCTTTTTGATAATTCACTATCAATGTACTTTCCAGTATTCAAAATACGATATAGAAACGCAATGATGATTTAAAAGATTAAAAGGAATCTTCAGCGATTTCAGGTTAAATCGTCGCCCACGAAACCAAATTATTGCAGTGACCTCCAGAGGGCGGTCTGCTAGGGCACCGATGACGTCAGAAATTGACTGAATAGAAAACAAACAAACGAACAATTAACATTCAAACATTATGTTTAATTTCAATTGAAGTGAATTCATTCAACAAATTTTGATCCTCCAATCTATTTTTTCGGATGTATCAAGTAAATCTCTAGCAATTTATTCAGTTCAAATGGTATTAATTATGTCAAATCCATAATTAAAGGACATAAAGGATATATGTCATAAGGACATATGTTATAAGGACATATGTCAAATCCTCTTTACGACAATTCTTTGGCAACGTGTTACCATCTCGTTGATGAAGATTGAAAAATTACTCAGATATCGAGCTTGGAGTAACTTCTCGCTTAAAGGTAATATCATACTTTGGTTTTTGCCAAAGAAATGCAGATTCATGGGTAGAAATATCAAGAAAGATACAGACACAGTAATCTGTGAAAATTTCAGTCCCATACGGTGCCCACTTTGTCAGAAAACAGTAAAAACGCTCACAGTATTTTAAAATCTATTCACATGAGTTTTGATCTTCCTGAGATCAAAACTGTTTTTGGTCTTTGGTTTTTCTCTTTACTGGATAAGTACAGTATAATTCAGGCAGAACACTAATGGTATATAATCTACCATCACCATCTTTATACCCTGTAAGTTATATGTGAAACTGTGAAGATTTTCTGTCTTTGCTACCAAAGTATGATGGTACCTTTAGGCCTAAGGGAAATGATACTTCATAAGTATCTTAATAAGAAGTTTTGTTTCATGTCAGACAATCATACAAATATCTACCAACATGTATAACGATACCGCATCTTTAAATAACTTATACAATACTGAATACGAACATTTAGTGAAAACTTCCATACCAAAAGTTCTGATATCCAAATCTAAATATCTTTAAGATCAATGTACATCAATGTTATGATGCAAAAATGCAAGGATCGAAATAGCTAAAAGCAAGCCCCTTTTTCGTTTTTAAAAAGCTGATTATGTACACAAGCGGATTGTAAACATTTAGTATTAACATCAAGAACGTCCCATGTTCATTATCAGTTAGTACACCGTCACCTTTTTCAAAATTAAAAACAGAACTAAACAAATAATGTTTATTAAATTATTCAGTAGCTTGGCACATTAATTAGGCAAGATAATCTTTGTACATTGGATTGATACGTTGATGAAGATGTACATTTGAGAAGAATAAGTCTGATATTTTTTCGCTTTTTTGTTGCTAAAACAATGGCAGTCGTAAACATGAATTGCATGGCATCGGTATACACTATGAGGACATTGCAAAGACGTTCATAGGCCTTTTCACACGACGCTAAAACATTGAGAAAATAATTATCTCATGGGTCTGGACCTCGGTCAAAATCTCTCCAGGATTCACCAGGGACGTCGGTCACTCTCAAGCATTGGTGTCCTTTCACACGATTACACTTTTGTAAGATTTCGCAACCATGAGATCATTTCTCAAGGGTTGAGAGTTTTTTTAGCGTCGTGTGAAAAGGCTTCATAGTGACAAAGGAGTGCGGATTTTGTACCAAAAACCTGTGAAATTATATAAAATACATATCACAGTATATAGGCAGGTTTTCTATATTGAATCAAACACTTTGTGGTCTGCAGAAACGTGAAGCATGGCCATGTATTGCCATATATTGGAATGCACCAACGTCATTTCTCAGTCACACTAACACCAACTAAAAGAAATACGCATTATAATAATACTGGTTCCTTCTTGAGACTGAATTGGCTACGACGCAGGATTGTAGGAAACACAAATTAAGTTAACAGGGAAAGAAAGGGGCTGTCATGACTGGCCTAGTGGCACGGTACGGGAAAGACATTTCATTAGCACCTATATAATATGGAGACAACATCAGTCATGTATGTTACTGCTATACATTTTGATTCAACATCTGCTGATCTGTATCGGACCATATTTCGTACAGACGGCCATCTTGATTCGTCACCGTCCGTTTGTGGTACAGACATTTCTTCAGCAATGGCCACAGGCCGAGTTTTAGCTAGCCAAGATGGCGGAACTGACTATTGGGCGCCACCAATGTATACAGCAAAGCATGTAATCACAAGTACAAAAGGCTTTATAAACATCCACAAATACTATTGAATATTACGTGAAACAAAACAAGTCTGTACAGTCCAGACGGTTACATTATTTTGAAACATTTGGCCGCCCATACCAACAACGAATTGTCATAAATTTTGTACACAAAAGGTCTAGGCCTACATACGTTTTACTCTTGCAAATTCACCTTGCTAAACACTATAAAAAGGTATTACAAGAAAGTGGAGTAAAAAACACCAAAATAAAACAAAAACCAGAAACGTAAGTTAAAAGTGCAATAAGAAAGAGTTAGACGTTTTAAATATTCACAAAGAACTGGGAACGTTTATCAATTAGTAAAGCAAAGGTAGTCTGGTGTTACTTCGACATCAGTTGCCCTTCATAACCCTAATTTGGTATGAGTCAAGGTGCCAGACAAAACGTCTTGTACGCGTTCGATGGGTCCGATCCACTGCCTATGCATCGTAAGGAATTCTGATTTGTTAAAACTTTTGGCTGAACATTTCAGTAAAACAGTCTCCGTTTATGTTTATGCCACAGATTTTAGCTCACAGTCTGGCTCTGTATAGGAGGACGTGGGGAACTCGATGGAGCACTGGAAAGGGCAATGTGACCATCTTGGATCATAGCCTACCTCTCCCACATTCAACCTTTGACCAATAAGCAGGGCATCCATCCGTTGGTGAACATGTTATCAACAGCTATATATACCTGTCATGCCTTCTCACTCCATTAAGACGTTCAGACATAATTCCTTGGAGATCTTAATATCGGGTTGCAAACCAAACCAAGATTGAACCATACATCATCCCCCGACTAAATTCAGCCCACGGAACACCGCTGAAAATGCGACAGAGTTTAGAAGCCCAGGCCCAACAGCTGTCAGAATTTACAGCAGGAACAATATACAACTCCCCGTGTATCACTACTCTGTTTATGCTCTAAGAATTGGCTGCAATTTCGCATAACCGTTGCTCCCCCGCGCACCGTACGGCGATCGAGTGGAGAAACAAGTAGAGGAATACAGAGCCAAGAAGGTTGGAGGGGAGTCTGGATGATTGATTGTTCTGGACTGTTACGGTGGCCCGATCAGGACACTGCTTCGATCATGGGTGCGGTCTCATGCTGCTGTTCCAAGGCAGCCAATTTTTCCCGGAAGACTTCGCAGATGATGTCGGCGCTCTTGGAGCGGAAGATGACCTCTCGGGTGTTCAAGACGTCGTTGTAGTCCAGTAGCTCCACGCTGAAGACCTTCTTGGCCTGTCCGAAACGTTTGAAGCCGCACAGGGGCCACTCAAAGTTATTCTTGGCTCCGACGAAGCACAGGTGTGTGTCTGTCACCTTCAGTTCACCTGCAGTTTGATATCATAAAAAAGTATTGCGATTGATTAATGCACATGTGCTACGTGTGTAGATGATCTCAATAATACTTTTAATAGCAGGTTTTTATATAGCGTAATTCCATCTAGATCATGGCGCTTATCATCATTAGTGTTACAATCAAGAAACAATCTCAACTCCCTGAGGAGTATACAGCTCCGGATGCTGTAAATCACACAGAGGCTAATCAAGCACAAAGCCATCTCTACCCTCACATGTACCCATTTACACCTGGGTGAAGAGGAGTAATTATGCGTCAAAGCGTCTTGCCCAAGGATGCAAGCACCACTAGCCCATGGCTGGATTCGAACCCACAATCTGTAGATTGACCACAGGATCTTGAGTATAACACACCAGACCACTAGGCCATGTACAGTCGTGTATTCACAAAGGATTCTCCTGAATATTAAGATTTAAGTTCTCAGACCCAAGAGTATAACATCAGCACCTATAGCGTCTATACACAACCATTTATAATCCTTATAATGCAAAATCATGCATTGCAAATTCACGATAAAGGTGATAATTTATGACTCAGCAGAAACATTCAGTCAATTCCACCGTCATAACTCATCATTTGGACCTACAGGGCATTTTCACTGTGTCACAATGTATACACACTCTGCATGATATATCGACCAAGGAACATCGACGAAACATCAGCGAAACGCTCAACGAAATTTAAAGGTAACTTCATACTTTGGTTTTTGTCAAAGAAATGCAGATTCATGTGCAAAAATATCAGGAAAGATGCAGGAACAGTCATACCGACTTTTTTAGGAAAAAGTGAAAACGCCTACGACATTTCTTTAATCTTTTTACCGTTAGTTTTGATCTTTTAAAGATCAAAAATATTTTCGGTCGCTGTTTTACTAATTTCTGGATAAGTACACCATTTTAGGCGGAACATTTCTAACGGTATATGTTTCTATACCATCACCATATTTATACCCAAGTTATACGTAATATCTGTGAACATTCCTGTTTTGGTTTCTTACCAAAATATGACTACTACCTTTAAGGTCGATCCACTAGGTATAACAATGATTTACAGATCTGGAATGTTAAATCCAGATAATTCGTTGCCTGTTGAAGTTCACGATGTCACGCTGTAAAGTTTTCATCATTTTTAGGGCTTATCTTGCCATGTTGTGTATTATTAACCCTTCCTGGTATATCAAATTCAGATTCATCAGTTATATCTTTAATGTGGCAGTTGGTATAGGAACTCTGCACTTATAAGGCAGAGGCTATGTTTATCAAACAGCACCCAAGATCTGCTGTATTACCATAATAAACCCCAAGCATTGATTACAGACTCTTGAGGCATGATAGCCTATGCATATCAACATAGCGAGCCAGAAAGCAATAAGAAACCCAAAACGTGTTTTCGTCACCTCTTCATCCAGTACTATATACTACAGCATCGTCTAACAGTACAAATAAAATCCTCAAGAGTTTTAGTATGCAATTGAAGAAAAAAAGAAGAAGAAAACGAATAAAAACTGAAATCGGAAATGCACTTTGGAACTTGCCTTTGTCTAATTTTTTCCTCATACTTTCTCCAAAGATGTCGACCTTATAAGCATCGGTGCCGTTTGAGCTCTGCTGTCCACCCATGATGATTGGCCAATCGCTGGCTGATGGGCTTAGTCAAATACCTATGGAAATTGAAAGAAAACAACTTGACTTAATTCCCATGGATCTGGCGCCAATTTCGTGAGGTTGCTTTGCATAAAAACAAAAAATGCTTAGGGGCAATTCCACGGTAACGCAAGTTACCTTTTAAGTGACTTTGACCTATTTAAAGACTCCAATATAAAAACGTCTTATTGAAATCAGCAAGTCGATCATTACGAACATGAAACGAAAATATCACGGTTTGAACTCTATAGGCACCTTTATGATTTTGAGAATTAAAGATTGATTAATTTCTTTTAATGACGTAAATCCTGTTTTCACAGCTGGAACCAGAATACAATGTTCACAAGAGGGCGCTTATAATCACCAAAATGCATTAAGTATACAATATGGCGGTTTGTGTGATTTGAAAAGTGTATACATCTAACCAAACTCCCAAACTGCATTAACATTCTGATTGATGCATCACCTTACATCATCACTGGGCCAGAAAATAATGGCCAAATATTGATCACACCGTGATATACATACAAACAGTGCAAAATGCATAATATTCATCTCGCATAATATCCCACTCTATGGCAATTAAGTTTAAATTCATTCTCGATGCATGGAATCGGATGCAATCGGATTCGGTTGCTAATAATGGGATAGGGGAAAGTGCATTTATCTCAAGTTACATACATTCAGTGTACCGTATAAAATGGACGTAGATAATATGACTTAGAGAATTCTGTTAACCTGAGAGCAAGCAGGCGAGAATTTTAATACCGTGTGGAATTTATATCAATTATAATAATTATCCAATGCGTGTTCTCTGCCTTGTTCCTGTTACAGAGAGTGCAGTTGGAAGAACTTGTATCTGCATGATGGTAACCGTATTCTCACATTACCATGACGCGTAAGCTGTGCTGGCAGATATTAGGCCTAGTCCCACTGGCTGCGAATGTTAATAACACACAAGTCTATGGAAATGGCTGCAGCCACTAACTAGTGGCTGCCATAGGTACATGCGTAATTTGCAGCCACAGCCAGAGAATTGGGACACGGCCTAACGTAGCGCAAGATTGTGGCCATTTTAGAAGGTTATCAAAATATCACAGACAATTTGATACACTGCTGTAGGCTTCCCCAGGTAGGCATTCGTTGAAAGACGAATCAATTTGATATGCTAGTGAGTTTTCCTTGATATCTCTAAATAGATTTGTGATGGAAAACAACCTTATCAACGTGTCAGGTGATGGTAGACCCAACAGCAAATTTTTATGGATTCTGGCTTCTGACTGACACCCTGGGCCTTTGAGGAGGAGGCTACATCACCCAGAGGACCTGGTGTCGATTTCAAGAAGCCCTACGATCGATCGTAACTCGAGTTACGAAGGATAACGCATCATCCTATAGGGCTGCAATGCATCATATAAGTCCTACGATTGATAGTAAGTTACGATGAGTTTGGTGAAATCGACCCCAGAGCCAGCTCCAAGTCGTAATGGAACTGAACACCCTGAGTCGTGAGGGGCATGTGATCAAGCTGCATAAGCTCAGATGTTGAAGAACAGAGTTCCCATCCCAACTCAAGTCTCCATGGATTCTATTCAATTCTCAGCTCGATCAGTCAAAATGTTCTTCCAACACGCCGTCTCCTCCCCTCTCCAAATAATTTAAGACTGATTAAAAACAGAGCCATGCATTAAAAAACAATCTCATTTCTTGAAATGTTTACATCACGGGTGGCTGACATTAACGGACGTTAAAATGGCCCCAGTTCGATAGATCATTACCAACTCCAGGCCTAATGAATATCTTTGGTCACCCTAGGGACTTACATTACAGTGAAATTAATCCTCTGCAGCTGAAAATGGATATAAACCATGCATTGCTCGGACAATCATTCGGGTATGGTAGTCAGCCAGACGACCATCCATCATGACCTATATATACATTCAGCAAACATCTTGTCGCAATGTTTGGATGTTTAGGTTATGGTTGTGGTTCTCGCATCAAGATTAATGTCATTGAAGGGGAACTAGCGGACTATATATATAGATAGAACCGCATATTTCCCATATGAGTCATAATTGGTAAATTTATACAATATTTATCAAAACATAAAAACATGTGCACATCTGGCGCGGCCGCCAGTGCGCCAAATAATTCTTCCCCAATGTGTCCGCTCTCTTCCCTTTCCGGTAGATGAACCAAACTTCATTTTACGACAAATGGAATGATCATTGTGGTGCTAAATAAAATACATACACAGACCTACATAAATAATTACATCTCCCGAAAAATCAAGACCCAAATTTCCAGCCTGCATCATTCTCCCTAGGTATTTTGCATGCGTGAGACCTGACTACCGGACTCATTTTATTATATCCCTTTTCCTATATAGTTCTTCAGCATGTGACACTTAGTCATAGCATCATACATGCATAGCCATTGCACTGTACACTGAGCTTGAGGACAGAAATAAGCTGCACATGCACAGCGTATGGACGGCCCTAGATGCAAACAAAACCCCATGGTCTGCACAGGGACGGGAAAAGTGACTCAATTTCCAGGGCAAATTAAAGAGACAATTATACACGCTAAGAATGCATCAGTTATAAAAATACTAAGAATACCGAGATGTTTTCCATTCCAACAAAACACGTTTCATATAATATTCATCATAATATTCTACAATCCTCTTGGACCTCAGTAGTACAAATACCAATGCATAATCGATCTTAAAAACATACCAAACGTGAGGTCATTTGGATAAATATCCCCCAGCCGTTCATATAAAGCTCCAACTCGGCCGGAGGATAAATATATGAACTATCGACTGAGTCTTTGCCCAGGTGCAGTGAAAATCACTCTCCATCAGAGCACAGGCTTCGTGATTCACCTCAGGTATACTGCAATGTAGGGCGGCCCTTGATAACAAACAGGCACAGCATATTATTATGTTCGTCACGTCCTGAGCAAAGAAATCTATCAACTACCAAGTTATATCGCAACTGACAATGGCGCATTTAAAATTCATTCCTTTTTCGACATTTTGTTAACCGTGTTATGATGTTAAACGTATTTTCTTGTAACAGTCGTCAAATATAACCCAGTAATATTATCTTACTGGCCTAGGCCTACCCTTATCTTTCTATCATTGTTCACATAAATTACACAGGATCAAATAAGACTGATTATATGCTGGTATGTAAATGATATGAAAAAAAAAATGTAGCTACATAATAAATACAACTTATTTGAGTGATTCATAATTCTCTCCATTATTATGGGAGGGTTAAATTAACCAGTTCAAGGAAGCGCAGCAGACGTCGATATCAAACTGATGAAATTAAAGAGTCAACTAGCAATTGAACGAAAAAAACTAACAATTTAAAAGAACTCCATGATCAGTAGTGTAGACACGTCCTCAGACCTGGGGGGTTGATCGTGTAGCTGGGTCGTATACTTCCATATACGTTTGTGCACAAAATCATTTTTTATATATATAAAAAGTGAAAACTTGGGGGGGGGGGGGGGGGGTTGCAACCCCCCTAGCCCCCCCGGGATCTACGCCCATGTCCATGATCATGATTCAAGACTGAGCTAGGTAACATTAGCACTTTTCAGCGGGCCCCAGTTCGAATCCTGCAAGCTATACTTTGTGAATTCTTTCATCTATACAATTCTGAAAGGCTTAAATTGATCAAATTTCTTGGATCACAAAAACTAACATTTTCTAGCTCGAGTTCAGATACATCAACGAAACATATAATGCAAAGAAAATTGTGCAGCGAATCTGAATATTTCCGATTTGTCCTAAACTGAATCCCACAAAATATAAGCTTCGTAAACGAAATGCATAATTATGGATCCACCGAAATTTCTACATACATAGTTCGTCTAAAAGTACTTTGTGCATAATTATAATGTACAATGTAGGCCTATGATCAAGCCTCTGTATTTACATAACATACACATAATGTTTCATGCTCATAATAATGTAGGATTATTCCCAACTGAAAGGTCGAATTATTCAAACATTTTTATATTAATCCAAGCCGCTGAACGATCATTTTAATTCCACCAAATTCGACCATGATTCCGCATACATTAAGTTATATTAATCAAACTTCCTAGCTGTATGGTTGGTATAGCTCCATGGTATATGATGGTGATCATAATATAGACAGTGTATGCTGCACCAATATGCCTGAGTACATACATGGTGATGGGTTCTACATAAACAGGGGGCATGCCCTTAGGGTAAACTGCCAAACATCCGTGTGTACATAATACGGTACGACACCATGCACGCCAGCTCACGGTAAACCGCACCGGTGCGACCAATATTTATTACAATCATTCGGTCCCAGCCTAACATCGAATCAAATCTACAATCATAGAAATGAAATCTGAAAATACGATCACACAATAACACACACACAGACGTGTCGTGTTTCGCTATTATATGGTATCACTATCCATGTATCTGTAATGTATCATCACAAACTGAAATCGTAAGGCTTACGATGTTGTTGGTTGGCATACCACAGTCGGGCTTCGTCAGGTCTTGTACGTCCAGTATAGTAGGTTGGTTGGTAAAATAGGTGCTGGAGTTGCTGAAATGTAGCAGTATAGGCGTCCATAGGAAGCCAGTACGTCTATGTGTTATGTTAGCTGTTATTCCTGTTGCTCAGTGAGTTGTACCAATATACTGCATCCTGTCCCATAATATACCACACGTTCCACTACAAAATGTCAGTAGAATTATTATAATGCTCACAGATTGACCCGAGTATTGTACACACACTCTGCTACACGCGAGATGATTACTACAGTATGGTAAGCCCTATGAATGAATGACGTATGTTATTACACGGAAAACACATTCAATCGGAAATGATTGAATATTATTTATTACAAATTATGATTCAATTCACCGTCGCGTATACGGGAACCGACATAGTTGCAGAAACCGTGAATGATTTGAATATTCAATCATGTTTGAGCAATAAAACTCTGCAATATTTCATTTTAAAGGTCGGCAAAATGTAAATCCGAATTTTATAAAACAAAAAACAATATGAAAATAGAATAAAATTGTTAAATGGCCTTTAATATTTAAAAATATTTACAAAACCGTAAGACCCCTAATTTTCCAACTTTAATATTTGAATAAAATTCCCCTCAGATAATGTTTTTTTCCGGACGGATTCTCCCAAAACTATTTGGGAGAAAATGCGCTAAATGCTTTGGTGGTTTGTCACATTCCCGTTCATCGTAACCGTCTCAATGGCCGGCACCACAAAGAGACAATATTGTTTTATTTATATACTTGTGCGATCAATCTAAACAAGTTACACATCGTTAATTCACTTTGGCAATTTCTGAAACGATCCTTTCCCATTAAAACCTAATCTTTCATTTACCTATCTACATCGTATAGCCTAACTTCTTCCGACCTCCATTACGATTGTTGACAGTAGCAACCAAAGACATCGTAAACTCGCTTTTAAAAGCACAATAAAATGCAGCTTTTTCAAACAAAGCCCGACCAATGCATCAGGTAAACAGCAAGTACAGCATCATTGGAAATTACATATCCTTGAGCTGGGTGATAGAAACTGTTCTCCTGACACTAAAACCTGTAATGGGTAATTTATCTCCTGCATGTCTGTTGGAACGAAGACAGGGTGAAATGAAACAGCCATGGTCTATATACTATCATCCGTTACCTTGGTGATGACAGCCAGTTTGACATTTCAAGCGATGTATAAGCCTGCATCCTTGATTTAAATGGGAGGAGGTTAATGGAAATTGTAGGCAATTGTTGTCATATACCATTATCATGTGATGACTCTGTTATGAAAACACCCCAACGGTATAGAGTACTAGACTTCACAATCGTCCACAAGGACTTTTCATTCGTGTGAATGGGCAAGAATTACACATCCCTGGAGAGGGAATCCTTCAATGACTACTAATACTAAGACCGTTATTTATATATCAAATAAGATTTGAAAATATCGCAACCCTGAACTGACCATGCCCTCGTCGCTGAAGCCATTCAATCTCAATTACGGTCAATTTGATAGAAATCCGCAATCAATTTACAAAATCGGCCTTCGAAAGTTCGAAAACACAAACGTAGGATTTTTTGTTCTAAATAATACACCGTTTTATTGCTGTTTTGTCAACACCGGCCTATTTCCCTTCGCGTTTTAACATTTTTAGACGTCTAGGCCTACATGAATGGAACGCAAATGACCTAAACCTATAGTACACAATTCTTATAATGATTGCTTAGCGATACTTTACTGACGAAGTTAATATTAGGCCTATAACTCAACAAAACAATAGCATAGGGAGAGGGACTCTCAAGATCATTCAACACCCTTGAATGTTCCTGTCGATTTCATCAAATCCCGCCGTATTAAGTGCCGATGTATTTTGATAACCAATTTAGAAATGCAGTCTTAAAAACTGGTAGATGAAACGTCTGATGAGACAGATTGAAGGGGCATCACTTCGACTTGTAAGACCTTTGTGGAGCCAATATTTGGATCTGAACATGTTACTCATGACTGTGCATGCATGACAGGTATATGCCCATCTTTTCCAAATATTTTAAGTCTCTCGCATCGGGCATTTTCTATTGATCTATACGACATCAAAATGCACGAATCTTCTTGTTTTGGACATCCATGCAATCCCTCGGGCTGACACCATGAAGCTCTGAAGACCCTCACGTAAGCCTACACGGAGCTAGAAATGATCCACTTCTACGGCTCTGCCTCATTGGACGTCAGTATTTGTCAAACACAGACGAAGATCAGTGGATCAAGACATGGCATCAACCCACAGAGAAATAACATGAAGGACCATCATTCAGACGTAACACAGCACTCATGACAGGAATGGACTAATCTGATGTCAAATTCAACTATAAGTGCAATGACTTGTCACTGTCATACATTATAAAAACCAAATTGACATAATCTTATTTTCTTCGTTCCAATTAAAAACATTTCACCCCCTTCTTTCCATTACTTCACGCTTCTGATAAAAGCTTCTACCAGGGGTCAATTTCATAGAGCTGCTTAAGCACAAAATTTGCTTATGAAAGGGAGTTTTGGCTGGTATACTGATTTTATTTACCAAGGTTTTGGTGCTTAAGCAAAATGTTAGTGCTAAGGCAGCTCAACAGTGAAATTGGCCCCAGATCCATAATGGCCAGATTCATGATGACAAACATGAACATATGCAAATCGAAACAAAAAAAACCCCCGAACAATTTCACGATTTCTGACACGAACATTGTTAATGAACAACCCGTGTCTGTTCTCGGCCTACTCCAGACTTCCACTCATCTGATCCGACAGCGCTTAGTCTCCGTGAATCTATATTTTTCCCATGTACACATACCGAATGAAAATCAACCAATCATTACAAAGAAACGTGGAAAATATTAACAAATAACTCGCAAAAAATATGATCGTGTAATTGGTAAAAAATATTTTCATACACATATTCTACCCCGATTTTGCTACAGACTGAGAACGTACATAATAGGCCTATATTTTGGCCACCTCGCGCAGCTTATAAGGTACTATAGTCAGGGGTATAGATTTTACCAAACTCATCATAACTTACTATCAATCGTATATAGGATATATAATATATACGTATAAAATTCAGGGTATGAAGATGGTGCTGGTATACCGTTAATATGTAATGATGTATCCATTCAGAAATTAATCAAACAAAGAAAGTTTTGATCTCGGGGTAAGATCAAAACCATTCTTAATGTTTTATAAGAAAAATTGAGTCGTTTTTTTTGCTATTTTCTTGTGACTCAGAATGTCCGATCACATGTTTATTAATTCATGTTTGATTAGACTAAGTGTGAGTGCTTTTCTGTCACCTTTAACAATCATGTATTATACCTTTAAAAACTGGCAGATGAAACCTAGACCTTTAAGCCTATGTATACGGACGTTGAATTCCTTATGAATAATAAATGAATCATAACAACATGGCATAATTTCGGAAAAATGAATCTTTGGTTCACGCAGGCCGCACCTCTAGATCTGCAATGGTCCATGGATGGTATAGGGCCTTCAGTACGTGCACCCGTGTTTATTTTGCATGCATCGATTAATTTTCACGGGCGAAAATTAAGCATGGTCGCGATGTACCCTGCAGCTATACGTCACTGGGTTGATCAAATCAAACTTGGTCCACCATGTTACCCGAGGCACGGGAAGTCAGAAGGGTCGAAGAGCCCTGGAAATCAAGTCACGTGATTTCCCGTTTTAGTATCAAAACAGACTTCTAGGTTAATGTGAAGATGAAGATGCTAGAATGTATATTATTATTGCATGCAGAATCAAAATGAGCTTCCATACTATAATACAATAATGTAGATTCGACCTTTGGAGTATATTGGAGCCTTCTCTAACAACCAACGGCATACAGATAAAACTAGATTGCATTCATTATACCCGTCCATAATGTGTGAACAGTCGTCATTTATCAATAGTCACACTTCGCCTGTTTTTTAACCGCAATAAAAAAACAACTCATACTGATCACAACAGCAAAATGAGAGACAAAATCATGAAATATTTTCAGCTTTAGTTGCAAATTATCATTCCCCTTTTGGCGCCAGATTTGCACATTATACGATTCAATTTAGAATGCGACTAAACTGAATGTAATGCAGAAATGGAATACGTACGTTTGTGGTAGGCCTTTAGGTAAGTAGTCCTCTTGTATCTGCCGAGTTGATCTCAATGTTTGCAGTTCGTCTGTTGATGACATGCAGCCCTCTCTATGATCACTGAGACGGGTAAAGGTGCACCTCGTTCCAAACGTGTGTTCTAAAATGATTATTTCACGAAAAATAATCCTGATTTCAATTATAGTTTTAAGGTTTTTTGTGTGGTTGATCGTCTAACCATGGAGGAAGGTCGCATTCAGTGTACCAAGACGGTCACGCTATGTGATGTGAACATGTGTAGACACACTCAGCAGAGAGTCTAGTCATAGCAGGAAACAGTACACGTTCAAGTGCTGTAGTATACTACTCATCATCCTATGCTGTACTTGGATGGTATGTCTAGACGCGTGTGTGTACCTCGATCCAGTGTCACTGCATCAAATCACCACATCATAATAAATCGCAGTATACCTTGCCGGGCCGGTCGGCTGCCTTACCATGTACCACCCCTGAAGACAGGTTAGGGTCTGGGGCTGACGATACACAAACTAAACCCCGTGGGTGGTGGCTCTCTCCAATATTCAGCTGGGTTCCAGACTTCACTTTTATTTCGACTGTGAATAATAAATAATCCCTGCGCAGTATATGCGGTGATATTGCTGGGATATATAGGTGGGTGATGCGTATGTGCATAATAATACATGATGTTATGTAGACCTATCAAGACGTTGTGTCGCTTAGGGGGTATTGTGGTTAAGCCAGCCCGGAGCGCACAAGCTTGAAACTGTTTGAAAACACGTGCATGAGTAGGCCTAAGCAATACATGCACGCGATTGGTTGAAAAACATCTAAAATGAAATAATGTTTGGATTAGTTAAGTTCATTCACCCAGTTAATCCGTATTTCTAAAGAATAGACGTGTCACTAATTCAGAGTTCTTTTTTTGGGCGAGACAATGACCTTTATTGACAAATGTTTGATATTAGATATTCCATCATGCTCAATGCACCTCTTTGACGTTTTCACCGATCTACTTTTTGGTCCATGAACAAGAATTTCTTTGAGTTGGTCTACTTGTCTCTGTTGGACCGGGACGTCACTAACTTGACAACTCCTGCTAAAAACCGTAAATCAATACAAGGCTTGAAAACATCAAGTCTTGTAAGTCTACAATTTTGATTGAAATGCATTTAGTCTTTTTACCTCTTCACAAATGGTCTTGTCCTACTTCCTTCGGGCCATTTCACAACCACAAAAAAACAAGTTCTCACATTTTTAACAATTACAGAGAGTGATTTCAATTTGGCTGAGAGCGTTCAATTCAACCGTGTATATACACTAGGAACAAAAACAGCAAAAATTCGTTCCCGACACTACTTCATTCAAAACCCATTCCGCTGCACCCTCAGAAAATGCTGTTTATTTCCTCAGGTCACACTACCACCCCAGAAAATAACGATAATCACACTTGCGGCCAAAGACAGCTTTTATTTCATCACGTTTGTTTCCTTTCTTTTGATTGCTGAACTCTGAAACCACACTCTAAAGTTCCAGCACAAAATAAAGAAATATAGCGCGGGTGCATTGAGAAATATGTCGAATAATCAAACAGTTGTTTTCATTACCTCGAGCTAAAGGTCATTCTAGGTCACTCATAAATACCAGATTTTTGGACTCAGGGTTTTTTCTCGGTGTTTTGGTAAAACAAGACGGGATAAGAGTATGCATGCTAGCAGGTATAGACTTATAATTCCTAGCAAAGGAAATCCATGTTCTTAGTGTCGTGGGAATGGTCACCTTACAGCAATGGGTTTATGGAAATACACAACCCACGCAACCACAACAAATAATAGCAGAGTTCGTGTGTTGATATTTGGATTTCTTTAGATGACAAAATTAATGGCGCGCTCGAAGGGAAACCCCTTACAACTCCCTCCCCCAAATCGATTTGAATTTGGAGAACATACCGAATTCTAAGTGCTTCGTGGGTATAATTTGTTCCAACCATCTTGTTTTCAATTTTGTTTTAAACTTGCTTGGGGTTATGGGCCTGGCGCGTTTCGATCCTAGCAGGATCTTTCTCAAAGGCCGAACGACAAGGGAACAAGAACATGCAAGTATGTAAAAGATGCACATGAATGTATATGAGAGGATCGGGACAAAAGGGGGGTGGGGGTAGGATCTTGAACATTACTTTCATCATTATTGTTTGCGCTTCAAAACATTGTGTTAAAGGTAATATCATACTTTGGTTTTTATCAAAGAAATACAGATTCATGGGCAAAAATATCAAGACAGATACATTAACAGTCATCTGTGAAAATTTCAGTCCCATACGGTGCCCACGTTTTGAGAAAACAGTGAAAAACGGCCACAGTATTTCTTAAGTCTTTTCTCTTTTATTTTTGATCTTTTAAAAGATCAAACAGATTTTCGGTCGTTGTTTTACTAATTTCTGGATAAATACACCATTTCAGGCGGAAACATTTAATTAACGGTATGTTTCTACCATCACCATCTTCATACCCTGTAGTTATACGTAAATCTGTGAAACTTTCTGTTTTGGTTTCTAACCAAAGTATGACCTTTAGTACTACCTTTAAAGAGTAATAAATAGAATTTACTCGTCTTTCTATTTATAGAAGTGACGTCATTTTTTAAAGCCTGTAAGTCCATGACAAGCGCCTTACCTTGGGCCTTGACGTAATGAATCTTGAGAGTGAGACTATAAGGCTTGGGATTTATTTTGCTACAGTCGTTGTTTTTGTACTATTAAGTGAAATGAATTGAGATGATGCATGGCGTAGCATTGGGCCTTTCTTTGGCTTCGGTATGTGGCCCAATCCCTTTGTTTCGTTTTGGGGCCTCGTAAGGGCGGTATTGAAAAAGTCTCGCCAAGCCTAGCCTCAAGCCTGGTTTCGTAAAGGTCCTTGGTTAAACTAAAATCTCGTGTTTCTTGTGGAATTACTAGCATCGTCGAAATATTGAATTATTCCATCTAGTCATGGGCCAATTTATTGGACCTGTTAAGCACAACAAATTGCTTAGCACAAAATGTCTTGCTCAATAAAACAAACCACCATTACAAATTCCATTTGATATTCATGGTCAGCGAACAACAGCCAAAGAACAATCACAAGTGATACGCAACATAATATGGAACATTTTGTTGCTCATAATCCTGTTTTTATTTTTCAGACAAAAATGTCATGGTAAGCAAATTTTTGTGCTAAGCAGGGCCGTGAAATTGGCCCCTGGATGGACTGACTTTGGAAATCTTATTGCTCATCGCATAGAAAAGCTATGCGCTTAAATTTCTCATACCCGTTGGACGAAACAAACTCGAAATAGATTCAGCTTCATTTAATTCTGCAGGCTCAGCCTGCAGACAACATTAGAATGAATGTTTATTCAAAATAATAAACAAAAGGGTCATTAAATGAAACGAGATTTTGCAATACAGTAGTTGTTTTAGTATTAAGCTTTGTAAATTCGTTCGCTCAGCTTTTGAATCCCTTCGTCTGAACACTGTTGGGCACCAACCTGTCAGGAAAGATCCCCACAAGGTATGTTATGCGCATGCATAAAACGCAGCCAAAGCATTACTTTTTGGCTGTCCCAACCAACGGGCTTGTGTGCTTAAACTTTTTAGAGGACTTTTGGGCTTCATTTGGCCTTGGACTTAGGGATGATTCACGAAAACTGGTTTCAATCTTCATATCAGCTGGCCTACCAAAATTTAAAAGAATATGATTCTTAGATGATACATAGAATTAAGGAAATAATCATTAAAATTGGGCGCTCCATGTCTGATGTCTAGCGCCCTCATCGAATTGGTATGCAGCAATTTGGACTCTTTATGACGTCATTGTTACCGCAGCGACTGGTTCCGTACAACCGTCACTTATGGTGTAAATCTCCCTTCGATGTGGCGGTGTCTAGACCATAGTCAGGTCCTCTCCCACTCGCCTATCTGAAAGCACTAGAAATATCCAAAGACGTCTGGGTGTATACGTGTTGCTACAAACGATGTGAATCGGATTTGGGAAATTAGGGTTTAGGGACGAACAAGTGGGTCGTCTTTTTCTGCAAATTCGTGCAGTTTTGGGAAATATGGAAATCGTTTTGACCCGATCAACGATGCCAACATTGTTCTTTAATCGAGGTGCATGTGTTTCTTTCGTCACTGAGGATCAAGAGTAAAGGCGATCGTGTTTAGCCAGGTAGGAAAAGATGCTAACCGGTGTAAACCATCCGTGTGTGTACACCCTGTCTTATTTGTGTTGGCCTAGGTTTACAAAATTACTGAGTCAAAATTATTTCAAATAATTGTAGCAATCATCTTGGTTGTGCCTGTGTGAGGATGTATAACTGAACAGATTCTGCTGAAGCAGCATTCAATGTGGTGGTTGATAATTCATTCATTCAGGTTGCAAATTTGATCAAAAATCAAACCAAAACAATGACATTATTGACAGCAGCTGAACTGAAGTTTTAATGTTTAAGTTTTGACTCGCACACTTTTAGTTTGACTAAATTGGAGTAGGCCTAGGCCTATTTGTGATGGCTCATCCTTTGTGGGGTATTACAAACAGATCCGCAGTAAGCTTTGCCTTTGGGACTAAAACAAACAAAGATCAGTTGAATGTGATCTAGTACTAGGCCTACTGTCCTTTCCTAATCCTGTGTTAGAATTTCTCTTATAATTTCTTGTGGTATTTCATTGGTCACATTTACATCATTATTCATTAGGCCCTAAATAAATGAACTTGGAAAATTTGAATTCCATGTAAAAGGCTACAAACAATTCAAACCCCTTTTAGTTTTGAATAAAGTTGATTAGTAAATTATGTGCCTATATCTTTAGCGTGAATGTCTTCATGAGAGAGATTGTTAGGTTTCAAATTTCAATCTGCTAAACGTGAGGTGAACGTTGTAATTTAACAAACTCCTTCACTGGTTGGACAACAAGTGTTACTGAATCATTGAATGGATGCATGAAAACTAATGTCCGGAGTAAGACGGATCTGTCTTTATAGTTTAACGAATGCACCCTCACATTGTGTTGTTAACTTGTCATCTAGCTAGATGAACCCATCTTTACTTAAAGGTTGTATCATACTTTGGTAAGAGACCAAAACAGAAATGTTCACAGATTTACGTATAACTTACAGGGTATGAGGATGGTGGTGGTAGAAACATACCGTTACAATATTTCCTCCTGAAAAGGTGAATTTAACAAGAAATAAGTAAAACAACAACTGAAAATCTGTTTGATCTCTTAAAAGATAAAAAATAAAAGAAAAAATACTTAAGAAATACTGTGGCAGCTTTTCACTGTTTTCTCAAAAAGTGGGCACTATGGGACTGATATGTTCACAGATGACTGTTACTGTATCTGTCTTGATATTTTTGCCCATGAATCTGTATTTCTTTGATAAAAACCAAAGTATGATAAACTACCTTTAAAGTATAGTAAGCATGGTAAGACGTAAAATAAACATGGATGCATGTGGATCGGTTTCCGGAAACACCATGTAAGAAACGCTTATACTTTCGCACTTCTGTTTCGTTTGCACTTCTCGTAAGGTCTCAACGTTTCAACTAGCCTGCTCTATTATTCTGCTCTGCTGTCTTATTTATTGAGCAAACACCTGTTGCCATGAACTTGAAGGACTTGAAGTACACACAGACCTTGGATTTGAATCATATCTAACTTAAGAAATTTGTGACAGGTGTTGGAAATAAACAATTCTGCCGCATGAAGGAGATCTATGGCAAAATTGGCTTTTTGTGGAATTGTTCTCCTACAATTTAGATGAAGTTCTAATTGTACATGTAACTCAACTCATCAACATTTAACCAGATTTTACAAAAATCTACTATTAGCCTTGACATTTGGAAAAGACATGCTGCCAACATTGTTCATTTTTTCACTTTTATTACATGTATGTGTCAAGGGCAAAAACAGCCCTGAATCTGTCAATTTTCAGGTCTAAGATGTTGTACTCAACAAAATCATGTATTTTTTAGGATTTGGGCAGGGACATTGCAGGACTTCATGTTATTAAAACCATTGAAATCTTGTAGAATGTAGGTAAAAACACATAGATCAAATACATCATTCATATGAGGCCTACATACTTGGACAGTCCAGAAATACTGGAAGTTGTTCATCTCTTTTCAAGACAGGGCTGTCACTAACATCTGGCAAAGTATGCCATGTACCTGATGTGCAAAGGGAAATAGAAAAACAAAATATGAAATGTGACTTGGAGGCACACACACCTGTAGGTGTACTTAAATAGTGTACATTTATCAACCATTCATGTACACTATTAGTACTACATGTGTGTCATTGTGTATATTATGAATACATCATGTATGGTAAACACACCTGTTATCTGGAAAACCAAACATAACTCAGAGTTCAGAGAAGAAAATGTCACTGTGGTAAATGAATTACCCCAATAATCCACATCGTGTGGGAATGCTATTTAAACGATTGCCAATAATACACATGTAGTAAAGTATTACGGTACCTGTGCATCAATTGGTTGTCTGAACTCTGAATAACTGGCATGCCAAAACTCCCCCCTGTGCTATGAACACCAATCATTTTTACTATGGCATTTAGTTGTATTAAAGGTCTCTCATTTTTCAAATCCACTGACACACAGACTATTGTCATGTTTTCCTGTCTACACCAGTACTTGGCCTACTAGGCCCGTTCACACTATCTGAAATATTTTCTCGCGTGTTCACACAGACGGAAAAGTCGCAACCCAAATTGAACTGGATCCGTGTCTTAATCACACTGCGAATGTGTGATTCTCAAAGTTTGACCTGAATTTGACCTGACATCCTGTGGTACACACGCGAAAAACTGAACTGGTACAATTTACAGTTACACTCAGGAAGTTTGTAAAACATGCGCCTTGCATTATGGGATATAAAACTTTTTTTGCACATCGTTCACACACACTTCACATGGCAAATTTACAAAAAGACGCACTATTAAAGGTTCAAGAATCATGATTAGAATCGCACAATAATCGTAACTATTCTGTCCACACACAACTTACACAAGTATACAAAATAAAATAGTTTTTGAAATCGCAGCCAAATTAATGGGAGACTTTTGAGAACCGGTCTTCAAGTCAACAGCGCACACGCACGCAATTGTGAGTATGCGCGTTGTTTGCGTCTGTGCTGTTGTGCGTGCGTGTGCGCTGTTGACTTGAAGACCAGTTCTCAAAAGTCTCCCATTGTGATTATTGGTGTGTGAACGGTCCTAATATACATTGTACAGTTACAGTGTAATGGACACGCATTTGATGTTCAGGTTGCAGAGCCATGTATTCTTCTGTACCAGTCAACTTGAGTTTATTTCTTATGATATCAAGCACTACCCAGAGTCTGTCTTTATGAGGCTAATTGTTCCCGCATTGGGCCATAAATCCTGGCCCTGTATGGATTGTCAACTCTTGGCTTTTGTTGGGTATTCAGAGACACGGAGTATTAGAGAGTCAAGGATATCGTCATGGTAAAAGGTTCATAAATACCTAGAATAATAAAGTTCACTGGTGTCAAGTTACAATAGAAAATAAGTTTTATTCAGAGTTGCTTAGTGGTAGACATTTATTGTTATCTGAAAATAATCCTTTCCTTATCCACGTCTGTGTCGTATTCATGTTTCCTTAGTGTGAGAAACGTGGACAGAGCTTTTAGCCTTTAGGATAAAGTTTTGTTTTGCAGGCTAATAATTTGAGTAATTTTGTAGTGAAAAACTTAAGTTTAAAGGTACTATCATACTTTGGTAGGAAACCAGAACAGAAATGTTCACAGATTTACCTACAGGGTATAAAGATGGTGATGGTAGAAACATACTGTTAAAATTGTTCTGCCTAAAATGCTCTATATTTATCAAGAAATTTTAAAAGATCAAAAATATTGGTGAAAAGATTAAAAAAGTCTGTTGGCGTTTTTCACCGTTTTCTCAAAAAGATTGCACCGTATGGGACTGGGAATTTCACAGATGACTGTTGTTATATGTTTCTTGATATTTTTGCCCATGAATCTGCATTTCTTTGACAAAAACCAAACCTTTAGGCCTAAGGCTTTAACCTGAGTAAAGATTGAAATTTGTGTAAACATTTAATTTACTTGTATGAACAATTATTCTCATTCTCATGAGTTTGGACATATCATGTTATTTGATGAACAAACCCTTTATACGTGTTGTTAGTAAAGCGTATTAAAACGTACACGTGTAATTTCACTGGTGTAATGCGAAACCATCAAAACATCACGTCGCACGACGACGGTTGTATTGTGTTGTGTGGAAACAATGCTTCTATTCAATTCACTAGTCTGTAGCATGTTCAAAGCAATGTAACCGTGTAATGCAACATGTGTTTAACATGTTCTCTACAAATTCCTAATGATACAAAAGGCTGCAAGGACATTTTATTATTTTCTCCATCCTGAAAATTAGCTGCACATCGTTGCATATCCCATGCCACTGGTAAGTCAACAGCCGTTACTATGGTAACAGCACAACAACCGAAAAGGGCAAACATAACTGGAGGCGGGAATTTTTTGTTGTGAATGTGAAACAGTTCGTATGGAGTTTGTTGGGCAAACACGCATCAGCCCCTTGGCACGTTGAACATGTACATGGTATGTCTTATATTCTTTATTAAGATTTCTGTATTTTGCCCTGTAGAGGAAAACATTGATTGGGATAAATAAATGTATGGTCCGTGCTTGTCTTCAAATTGCTTGTACGGCACAGTGAGTTAGGGCCTATAGGCAATACCTACAATGTGACAAAACATGAATATTATGAAGTTAGAAAAAACCTTGCCAGGGGAAATTTTACGAAGTTGGACATAATATATTCCAATTTTTTTTGGTAAATTGCCCCAGAGTTATTTCCCATCGATTTACTCTTTTCAGTAATTCAGGGAATGAAGTGCGAAACACAATGTACATTGTAATCTTGGATGATAGATAATAACCGATAATAAATCTGAATTGTTTCTTAACAGACCCTAGATTCCAAAATATGTCCCCCTTTTCTCTGAAACTTTTATAGAGCTATGTACAATATGAGTAATATTTATGATATGTACACATGATACATATCTACAGGGTTGTTGTTAGTTTAATACATTGTACATTTGTAAGTACTGTAGTTAGGTATTAAAATCTTGCCTTGTTATTTTAGACAAACACGTATTTCATCTGATAAGGAGTAGGCTATGAGATTACAATGTGTAAATGTTTGATCATACCTCAGGGCTCAAGCCATACACAAAAAAAAACATACACATGTACAGGCAACGTTTCATGGGTAATCTTTGACAAATATCAAGGCTTCTTAACAAACAAGGAGACATTGGGAGATGGGTGTTCACATGACAAAAGGCAGCTCATTCCATAGTGAATGTATCCGCTGATGAGCCCCAGGGTTCAAGCCTGTAGCCTATCTTTGTCCTTGTATCGATCTGGTAGAAATCCTTCTTTCTCTAGCTGAGAATAGGCTCTATTGATTTGTGTACCAAGCAAAGACACTTAGGTTTTATTTAGAAAGTGCAAGAAAAGAACTGGCAACTGTTAACTGTTATATGATGTACGCCCTTTGCATTTTCTCTACTCTTATGCAGACTTTTCCATTCATTCGTATTACTTCTATTTTGATTTGAAGCAAACTGTGAACAAAAGTGCGATAGATGCTTGATACAATCTTTTATGAATTGGAAAAAATGAAATGGAGGAGTAACCCAAAAGCCAAGCTTTGAGATGTGCAAACAAATTGACAATAGACTACAAAGGGCAAATAGTAATTAATAATGTAGAGAAGAAGGAACTAATAATGAGTTGGATAGGAGACTCTGTCTAAACAAAATTTGATTGTGAAAGGAAACAGAATGGAACATAAAATAAATATCGTGCAGAAATGAAGAGCTGAGGTTTTTCTGTATTTTTCAAATTAAAGAAATAGACGGAATTAAACAGAATTGCCTTTTCAAAATAGAATTTATACCCCCAAATTAGGGCCCTATAATTTCTCTTAACTAGAGAGATTTCTTTACAATCTCAAAATAATTTGATAGTTTTGTATGGTAAATCCAGGGTCAGGCTAAATAATGGTGTTCTTTCTTATGTATGTTATTATTTACATCTTCAGTTCAGTAGGCCTACTCCAGTCATAATTTTTTTTAGAAGAATTATTTTAGGGTGCAATCCAAATTTCCACCAATTCTAAAAGTACATACGTGTATGCTATCATTATGAAGTATAATATACAATATTTGTTTTTAAATTTGCAGCCATTAATGAAGACATTTTGCAGTTTTTTTGTTAATTTGTCCAAAAATTCACAATAATTGAAGAAATAAAGTCTTCTTTTTAAGTGAGTGCAAGTTTGATGTAGAAAATCTTCCCATGTTGTGTTGAACGAGTGGCATATGAAGCACTAGGTGTATTTTTGTGGGGATTACAAGAGCTAATACCAATCCGATCCCTTGATAAAGTACACCTCCCCCCTGGAAAGTTATTTGTGATCATTCTTGGTCTGCTGGTTAGCGCTGAACTGTGAAGCTCAACTTAAATCTGCTTGCTTCCCAAATTAGCTTACCGGTACTCTTTGATTTATTTCATTCTCAAATGCAATGCGAAGTAGAGGACATGCTTAAGCGATCTTCGGTTGCCAAGCTTTGCTTTTCTATTTTGTTTTCCTTTCCAAACCAGAGCCCTACCTACTAAACTTTTGAAGAAGCTAATTTCTGTTGGGTAGACATTACAATGGGTATTACTATTATGCACACATCGTTGGTGGTTTTGTCCGAAATGATGAGGTAGCTTTGACAATGGGTATACAGGAACTAATGTACATGAACTGTGAATGGCACTATGCCATAGGGAATAATAGCACCAGCTGTATGGGAATTCTATATCCTGTTCGTATTTAACTCGATCCACAGAAAATAATTGCACAGACAGACACAATGGAGCAAACTTGGAACAGAAAAAAAAAACATTCATAAAAAAACCCCACCTGGGTGTCACTTAATCCTGTCCTCCACCTTGACACAGTTAGAGTAAAAGTGTGTCCCTAAATAATTTACCTTCCATAGCAACTGTTACCCATGGCAACAGTGAGTTTACAGCCCTGTGTTTTTTTTTATTCTCTGTGAAAGTATTAGTCTTGGGATTAATTTGAACAGAGGTTTAGTTTAGGTGTGGAATCCGGGAATAATTCTAAGAATAAACAGAGCCCGAGGGAATGCATGTACCATGTACATGTAGCTATACATGTACGTTCTGTTGTAAACAGCACATAAGGCCTTTCCACATACAGTATGATACGAATTGCTTGTCAATTAGTATTGTGTCACTAAGAAAGACCTTCTCTAACATTGACATTTGGCGAAAGAATAAACTTAATATCTCAAACGGTTGATTTGTTGTTGATTTTTAACTATTTTGATTATTAAATTTAAATTGCTTGTAATTCGACACCTGTTCAGGACACAACTACACTAATATGGACTTTGTTTGGACCAAGTTTGGTTATGATCGGCTGTTTAAAAGTGACCAAAGTGGCGTGTACTATGCCAATGTGCAAAGTCTATGGGAATTTCGGCGACAAGAAGAAGAGGAAGAAACAAAAATAACAGAACAAAAACAAAGACTTTTTTTTTTTAGCTTATGTGAAAAAGCCAATAAGATTATAGATTTTACTGAGAAATCAGAAGAATAAAAATGCCTCTACGTCCTTCTCCCGAAAAGGAAGCCAAGACATAAGACGTGTACCAAGATTTCCATGGTAGAATATGAAGTATGTACTTGAAGAGATTCTTCACAAACACTTGACAATTTGGGGTTTCTTGCCAGCATAGAGATTGGTGGATAGTACACAGTACATAGCATAGCAAACATGTAAGTGTCTCTTAATGGCCATTGACACAAGCTATGAGTAGGCAGTTACTGCATCCATATTTAATTCCCCTCGGTATAAGGTGCCTTCAAATGCTCAAGTGGTGTACCAATAGACTTCCAGGATTGACATTCTATACAGAGGATGGTGATTGTCTTCTCGCATCCTGCACTGAATCCATCCCTCTATTGGGTATTAACAGAGCTCTCTATAGCTACAATGATCGCCGACTGATGTATGGAAGGTCATTCTAGCAGGTGCCGTCTTTTCTTCTCCGTCTTCCTTCCCCCCTCCAGCAGTCGCGTCCTCTTTTACCCAACGGTCATTTTATCAATTGTGAAATTGAGAGGGTTGGGTTTTTATGCCTTGAAAGGAGGTCGTGATATAGCACTGCCTGACCAGGATTAACAAAAGAACAAAATTCTCCAAACTTGCCTCCAGTGGCAAACTCCACAGCCAGTGTTGTCCCCCGCTAAATTCCTCGTGGAAGTGCAAGACAAATTGGAACAAGGTGTCTAGACGTTTACATTCTAAAAGAATGAAGATTATTTCTTAGAACTACTGTGCACTCACTGTCAATGGACTTAGATTCTTGTATGGATTCATCTTTTTCCGCGGTGCTTCTTGTTTGATGTGACCAAGGTTTGAACCAGAAGGATCTCTAGAAAGCTTTTTCAGACCTTGTTTACTGATTGAAAGCTTTTATAAAATCATCTCCAATTTCATCCTTTTTAGATTTGGACACCACATTTCAAATCCCTACTTTGATCTTGTTCCTTCAAATTCTGTTCTTTTTTAGGTTAAGTTTTGCTTGTTCAATTATTATAATTTTTTCACTGTACCTAAACTTTTTCCCATTGAAACTCTGGTGAAGCATGACTAACCCTGCTCTTGGACTAGATTCTTGAATAGCGCTCCGCACTAATGACGTCACAAAATCCCCGGATGTCAGACAAACAATGACTCATGCACGCGCACACCCACGCACGTGTGCATGTTTGCAATGTTTGTCTGAGGTTCGTTGCTATTTTTAGCGTAAGTGCGGAGCGCTATTGCCTCCTGTGGCGGCCTGTCTAGTTTTGTTTTCTGGGGATTACAACTTTCACAATGGAAATTGACAAACACCTACATCTTTTCCACATCACAGAATGATAAAAATATGTTGAATGTAGTCAATGTACACATGAAGTGTATTGGAAAGTTGAGAAAATATCAATATTTAAGATGTCCATGAGAAGATGACCAGCCTGAACTTTGACTGGTCACTGGATAGTTCCTACTTTAATTAGAGAATTGACCAGATTTCCAGGTTACATCTGACCCACACAAGCAGCCAAACACAGACCTTTATCATTGTTTGAATTCGTACATGTATCTTCCAGGTAATGAGTTTATAGTCTGTGATATTTTGTCTAAATCACCTTAATTGTGAAATTAATAAACCACATATCTTTCATTTATCAATAAGTTTTGCCCTTAAATTTGATCTAGAAAACGTGATTGTGTGATGTTTCCCACGGTTACATCCAGTTCTTATTTGGCATTGGCAATGTGCCAGAGGGAATAAAATGGCATTCATTAAGGAATACCAACGGATAGCGATCTGCCTCTTACATTCCACTCCCCTCGGGTGAGATCCGTGCTTTGAAACTTCTTGGGAATCATGTTTTCTAAAAAAAAAACCCCAAAGAGGAGTTGTGTTTCTATAATCCCCCATGATGCTTGTGTGTACATGATACAATGTTGTGAGCTAATACTGGGCTGATGCTCTGGGTAATACAGGGTTCTGCTTAGATTTTTCGATCTTGGTAATTCCTGAGATTTAGAGAAAGTGTCTCAAGCATGGAATGGTTCAGGGTTTGTAACACTTCAGAAATCTTGTCTTCATCTTTGATGGAATATTCAGTTTTAATACTTAAAAAAAAAAAAAAAAATTTTTGAGTTATAAAATATTGAAATATTTATTGATGGAAACAAGCAGCCCCCCATTGAAAAGCTGGAAAAGGAGTTCAGAAGTGGTCTGTATTGTACGGAGCTCTAGAGGTGCCATCTGACTTGTTGAGATCCTGAGATAAATTATCTTGGGATGACGACATCTATTTAGAATGTCTTAATCCCGTGATAAATTATCTCAGGATATCGTCATCTCAGGATCTCAACAAGTCAGATGGCAATTCTAGAGCTCCATAGTTTTGCAAGTGGTGTTGACTGATTATGGGTAAATAGTTTCTTTCACCAACCTGTGAGTGTAGATACCCCTCAAGAGGTATTTTACAACTTCAAGTAGCAGCAGACACACTTGTGGAAGTTCAGACACGGAATAAATGCTCCTCAGTGACCAGTTTCTGTCTTCTCTTTGTCTCTTCAAATTTCAGGCTTGTTATGTAGGAAAAGGCGTGACTCTCGTACACCGTCATGTCACGTAACAGCCACGAGAAACCGTCACGCACTGTGCGTCACATCCGAATCGACGATGAATCCGTCATTGAGAAAGTCTACACATTTGGTGAGAAACTTGGAGCTGGTAGCTTTGGAGTGGTCCTGGAAGCAACACACAACGAGACCAAAGAGAAATGGGCCATCAAAATCGTCAACAAGGAAAAGGTACCTTTTCGTAATAGTTTTACACATTGCTGTTATAATCAGGTTTTTGTTAATGTGGCGTCATGGTTATATTGCAATTGTACTAGCCCAACAACTTCATTCCTTGTTTTTTTGGTGTGATGATCAAACATAATTCATCTCTTGTGACCTTGCTTGAGTTCTCTTGCCTGACAACTACATTTTGTACATTACTGTATATTTTGGCTTGCATTACGGTATAATGTTTTGGGGCAGATAAATTGTCAAATGAAACTTTTTATTAATCATCAAATAACCACAATGGAAACCGACTGAATTTGTAAGTCATTGAAAGGTGAACAAAAAATTGACTGGAGTGGGATTTGAACCGTCGACCTCCTGAATACCGTACAGAAACTTTTTATTGGTAGACTGCTGGGCTTCTTTGATCTGATGTCTAAATTTGTATTTAGAGAAAGAATTTATCTAATGTACACTGTTGATCTTTGCTCAATTTCATGGTACATGTATCTGTGAAAACCATTTATAAGCAAAAGTTTTTCGCTTAAATGATAGCAGACTTTTTTTGCCTACGGTTAGTTTATTTTACGGGAGAGTTTTCTAATTTATCGATACGCTAAGCAAGGACTTAATGTACAATGCCCATGACAGCGCATTAGCAAAAAAAACACACACACAACGGATTCCATGAAATTGAGCCCTGATATATATTCCATATGTGTATGATCTCTACATTTTGGGAGCTGTGATAAGTGTATATATTCTTACTTTCTCAGGCTGGTAGTTCAGCCGTGAAGCTCCTTGAACGAGAAGTGGCTATCTTGAAGAAAGTCCGACACAAACACATCATTCATCTAGAAGCAGTCTATGAAACCTCGCAGGTTAGTGCAGTATACTTCACTCGGAACGGGAAAGAAAAAACGGGAAAAGAAAAAAAACAGGAAAAGAGTGAGAAACATGAAGGAGAATTGCAGGTCTCGATTTGTATTTCTTCAAGGAGTAAGGCCACTTGTTAATTGTATTACAAAGAAGAGTTCTGCCAGGGAACCAAAATGTGGAGAACGTTCCAGGGAGGAACCAAGGCCTGATGACCAGGTCAACACAGACCACAGTTTATGTGGCAACCTTTAAATTCAAGGCTTGTAACTATGGAAACCATGTCAGATTTGGTGGGAAAAGAAAAGAAAAAACAGCCTAAAAAATGTTCGAGTGGTTTTAGTGGAGACTCACACATTGCTAACGTTGGCAATCAGGCCACCGGGTGGGGTGGGATTATTATAACCCGGATACGAGATAGAATCAGGGTCAAGGAGTCATAGGGGTGGGGTTTGGAGGGGGAGGGGTGGGGGGTGGGAATCACAACAATGCTCGTTATTAGTGATTGAAGAAGCCACTTCAAGCTGCCTGAAACTAAACCCAAGTGGACTCTTAACCATTTCCAGTCATGACGACTTCAGATAAATCTATCATCGGACAAAGTACGCAACGCTTGAACAATACAAACTGAGGTCATCTCTCAAGGGGTTTTGAGTATATATACACAACGATATGCCATGCAAACGTATTAGTTATGGAAGTGATCCAGGCAATATTCTCACTTTGTAAAAAAAAGAGAAATTCAAAGAATGTATACAAATATTGTTTGAGGGATCATTTCAGGCAAATGATTGGCCCCACACTGAGGCTCTTAAATCTATAGTGTTTGGAGATTCTATTTTTGTCAGAAACCTGCTAAATTTAAATATGTTTCTGACAGTATTCTTACTAAAAAATGAAAACAAAAGAAAAAACAATGGAATATTTCACTAAGTATGGTTGAAGAACATTGTGGCAAAGTGTTTTTATCGTAATGTTTCTCTCATTCCCACCCGTGAAGAAATACAGAAAAAAATAATTCAATTATGAAAAATAGACATTTTCTCCACCAAAGCACGAATAAACCAAAGAAATAACACCAACACACAAAGTATTGGGTAACGTTGGTTTTATTCTGGACCAATTTTTCTACTTTACTGAAATGATTGATTACACATTGTTAACAAAAATTTACTTTCTTTGGTGATATGACAATGCAGTTTATCGGTCAAAACTTTGTGTGATGTGTAAATAGTGCACAATTATATGGCTTGTGCTCATTCTAGAAACCCTTTTTATGATTGGTTAATATCATCTCAACAACTAAAGCTGTACTGAAATGTATATAATGTGGGTGCACCTTACAACAGAAATTTACATCGAAAATGCCGTCTGTTGCAACCTGTTATTTCACATGTCTGATACAGTGGAATGCCACTATAATGAACACACTGGAATGCACAGAAATTGTTCGTTATAGTGTCTAGTGGTTGTTCATTATAGTGAACAATATTCAGCATGCCAATGCATTGTACATGAATATTGGGAGCCAAGGATGATGTTCGGTTCAGGCAAATGTTCGGTATAGCGGTTTTCATTATAGTGGCGTTCCACTGTATCATGGAGGTAGGCCATGACTGTATAAACCCAAAGCTATGACCCTTTATTATAGTCAATTGATCAGTATTTTAGAATGGGTCTGTCATCCATGGTCTTGCATAAGAATATAACTAGATTTACTACTATGGGATTTATCTTTGAAGACAATGTGGAATCTGTGTTACATTGTCATGTAATTGATGTTTGGTTTTCCTCCAGAAAATGTACCTAGTATTAGAGCTATGCGATGGGGGTGAGCTTAGCGAGCTGTTTAAGGAAAGAGGAGCATTTACTGAGAAGGATACCAGGACGACCATCGAAAGACTGACTGCTACAGTGTCCTATCTGCATAAAAATGGTAAGACTGACCAGTACGGTGTCCTACCTCCATAGAAATGGTAAGACTGACCAGTACGGTGTCCTACCTCCATAGAAATGGTAAGACTGACCCGTACGGTGTCCTACCTCCATAGAAATGGTAAGACTGACCAGTACGGTGTCCTACCTCCATAGAAATGGTAAGACTGACCCGTACGGTGTCCTACCTCCATAGAAATGGTAAGTTTGACCAGTCAATGCAAAGTCTTGAAATTCCTGTACATGGATAATGATGACCAATATGAGGCATCAAGGAACTCATGAATATGCATGACATGTTCATAAACTTATAATAATATTTGTGATCATTTATGTTTTCAGATATCGTACACAGAGATATTAAAATGGATAATATTCTCCTGAGTCGGGATCCAGAACATGAAGATGATAATCTCAACATCAAGGTATGTATATATCTCATGACAATGGATAAAATATCAACAGGTGGATTCAAACCTTGGTCCGGCAGATGGTCGTTCAAAGTCTTTTGTCTCTTCACCACCCTTCATTTCCTAGACAGTGTAAAGGTGCTTTTATGTTGGCAGCTTGATGCTTTGTTAGTATTGACATTGATTGATTACACATTACCTCAGTTAGACCTTTTGGTTCTATACATGGTGCACCTGTATATAGCAAGTTAATTAGTCCCAGTGTACAGGTGGTTATAGATATGAACTATAAAGTGCATCTGTAGCTGTCGCATCCAGGGACCAATTGCATGGAGCTGCTTAGCACAAACATTTTCTTAGCACAAAAATGTCTTGCCCTATAAAATGAACCACCATTAAAAATTCCATTTGATATCCATGGTCAGCGAACAACAGCCAAAGAACAATCACAAGTGATACACAACACATGGACATTTGGTTGTTAATCCTGTTTGTATTAAGACAGAAATTTCATGGTTAGCAACTTTTTGTGCAAAGCCAGGACCGTGATATTGGCCCCTGGTCTGTAGGTTTGCTGAAATAAGCCATTTGAATCGTATCTGGTACACAGACTTCTTTCATTTGGAAACCATGGACGTACGAGTTGAATGTGCATCTTACATTTATCTTCCTGTGTCTTTCATTTTCATACAGCTTTCAGATTTTGGTTTATCGATACTGAAAGGCCGAGCTGGTAGTGATTCTATGATGCAGACTATGTGCGGTACACCAATGTATATGGGTGAGTATACCAAAGATTTATTAATAACATTAATAAAAAACAACAATTTTTTTCACAATTCTTGCTTGATTTTTCCTAGCTGTCACTGACATTTCTCATCTGTAAAAGAGAAAATTTATTTTCTTCCAAATACCGGAAAAACAATTTTTTTTCAAAAAGAAAGTGTAGGAAGCATGGCAGTAGTTGCTGGTTATACTTAAATTTAAGTTGAGTTATTTTGAACAATTTTGTCCAAAGAAAATTCTTTTCTCTTTTGCCATTTGAGCATAACTGCTTTTAGTTTCTTAAAGACTAGTACAAGAATGTGTACTGGTAATTAGTTAATGAAATTAATTTGACAAGATTTTATTTGAGGACTGCATCTTTCTGTGAGAGAATCAAAGGCGAGATCTGATCTGATTTGTTCGTTTGTTGGTTTATGGCAGCTCCTGAAGTAATAGACAATCAGGGTTATAGCCAACAGTGTGATGTATGGAGCATAGGAGTCATAACCTATATGCTGTAAGTATCCCCAACTCCATTAAAGAACCTATCCTAGGTGCTAGATCCACCCTCATAGGTGACTGTTCAAAGCAAGATGTAGTCCAGCTTCTACTGAGTCATAATATTATCATCGGGTGTTTTACTACTAGCCCCTGGGCATTTGAACCAAATCTTCCTAGATACGACCAAGTCTAACACTGTGCAGTTTCCCCCGTATTCAGCAACCCATACCCTTGGGCATTGGCTAAGAACCTTCCTGAATCTGCCCAAATCCATTAATATCAAACTGGGCCAAGAGCTCTGAGTCCAAAAACAAGAGTGTTGCAAATTCTCCTCACCCTTCAAAAGATCTGGATATAAAATTGACCGAGATTATCGCACTTTTTTTGTTTGCAGACTATGCGGGTACCCACCGTTCACTGGTCGAGATGAAGACAGTTTGTACGAAGCAATTAGAAAAGGAGAACTTGACTTCTCTGGGTCAGTTTGGAAACAAGTCAGCGACGAAGGTAAATGGCTTTTATTCTCAAGATGTTGTCTCAGATTTTACAGAATGTGTTCTTATTAGACACGACCTTTGGCAGTAATACCCGTTTAAAGGTAATATCATATTTTGGTTTTTGTCAAAGAAATGCAGATTCATGGGCAAAAATTATCAAGAAAGATACAGCAGCAGTCATCTGTGAAATTCCCAGTCCCATATGGTGCCCACTTTTTGAGAAAACAGTGCAAAACGCTCACGGTATTTTCAAATCTGTTCACATGCAGGAGTTTTGATCTCCGAGATCAAAACTGTTTTTTTTTTATCTTTGATTTTACTCTTTCCTGGATAAATACAGCATTTCAGACAGAAAGATTTTAACGCTATATTAACTACCAAGTTTTAGGTGAATCTGTGAAGATTTCTGATTTGGCATAGCACCAATGTATGACAGTACCTTTAAGTATGAGCAACCTCGCAGCCACAGAATTTTCCTTCTCGGAGAAAGTCAAGTTTTGTTTGCGTTGCCCCATTGCAGCCAAGAATGCCATCCAGGGATTGCTGACAGTCAATCCAGCTCCTCGTCTGACAGCCAGTGAACTCCTACATCATCCATGGATCACTGGAGAGAAAGGAACCAATAATGACGGACCCAAGAACGTCTTAGAGATGATGAAACAGTTCAAGTTTGAGCAGATGCTGGCCGAGAATGGTCAGGTGGACACCAATGCTAACCTGACAGAGGGGGAGGTTGATGCAGAGGGCAAAGTGGAGGTGAGTTAGGTAGAGGTGGGGGGAGCGAGGGACGATCGATATCAGAGGGAGGTGTCTGTAGGCACTAAGGGGGTTTACGAAATTGAGGCTCAGGCTCCAGCTCTGTCATCCATACGCTGAAAATACAGGTTATGGTTTTTCATTGAAGTTGAAGCTCTGTTTTCCTTTTCAAACTAAAGAATCTACCTCAGAACCGCAACCAAAAGCCTCTATTTTGATACCTGTTATTTTAGAATGGATTCACAAAATGGAGCCAGAGCCACAGCCTCCGTTTCGTAAACCCCCTAAGATTCATCTTCATATCAGCACCATACCATTTAGGCTTTGGTCTCTGTCACAGGACCATATGACTTCAATCAGAATGAAGCTAACGCTCCAGTTGTCTCGGCCGAAGTCTGAACTCACCTCATTTGGCCCTTGTCCTGATTTTCTTTGGCTTTTCAGTGCTGTATTGTATCCGTCATTAGGCATGCTCTTATAAGCTCCAACTTCAAGTCATCATGTCCCCTTCTGTACCATTTAAAGAAAAAATTTATAGTACTGTTCATTTTCTTTGAAGAGATGGAAATTGATTTCAAACAAAGGCAAGATTGTTCACGATCAACATTGACTAATTATTGAAAGGAAGAGAGAAGGAATCATGTCTTTCAGAGTTCGTCATCTTTGTTTGTTTGGCCCCAGCAGGGTGAAAAGCTACCTGATGACGAAACGTGTCAGAAATCAGCGAGTGAAAAAACTACAGCATCGTCAAGGAAACCGACCAGTACGTCACGCTCAAACACGTCCAGAACTACTGTGAGTACACAAATTGTTTCTGTGAAATTTGTTATGGTTTTATACTAGTAAAGAAATTCCTCACTTTGGTATTTCGAGCAAAGATTATTCCAACTTCCTGTGCACTGGATAGATTTTGAGTCTAGGTACTAGACATTCACCAGTCTGACCCTTTATTATTTCACCATCTACAGTCATCCAATGGGTCCCAAAAGACCAAACTCACCACGGCGACCCCTCGATCCAGAACCACCGTGCAACCCTCATCTCGTTCCAAAGCAGCTCCGCACCGTTCCGGCGAACTAACCACCAAAACGACCGCTACCAGTGGCGCTAAACCACGCTCGCCCAAAGCCGGGGCCATCGCGGCAAAATCAAAACGGAAACCTGCTGTAGGAAGCTGAGGACAAAATAAACAACAACAACAACAATAAACACAATTATTTCAACCCCTTAATTGCAAAGTTTTTAATTATAACAAAAATCACTGCAAAATGGGCCGATTTGTAAAAATATTAAAAAAAGACAGAAAAGAACCATTTAGATTGTTGACATCATCGGTGACTATTTATGTGAAAACATTTGAATTGTATCTTTGCTGTATATTTATAGGTCACAAATGTTTGGCACGGTATTTGTGCTGTTAAGAATCATTGGTTTTTCTCTGTGTAAATGCCTTTTGAAAACGAAATCTCCGTCCACGCGTCTCTTCCATGTATTCCTTCCGTTAAATTCATTTTTTTAGAATTGTGCCACAAATTTTGGTGTCAGTACAGACTCTTGTAGGGTGTAAATCAAACAAATGAGTTGGTCCTATTGAGAGTTTGGGACATGCTCAGTGAACTTTGAAGTCTTGCAGTGGTGAAGGTTACCAACTAAAAGTGCTAGATTTTCAGTTGCAGTGAAGCTCATGAAATGGTCCCAGTTGGGAACAAGGCAAACATGAAGCGTCATTGATGATGTGGTTACCGTCTACAAGCGCTTGTTACAATTAGTCTTGCAGTGGCACAATATGGCATTTAATATGTGAAGTACTACGTAGAAACAATTGTGCATAAGTTACCAAAGTTGACCAAAATTGATGAAGCATCTTGAGATACAGTGCAGATGGTTGGAATTATTTAACTATTTTAAATAGATGGGCGCATCTGGTTTTATATCAAATGAAAATATCACCATTCTGGGCTTGTATAAATATTCTTGCTGGTAAATATCATCTCCATGTACATAGAAACGGGGCTTTGTTCATATTTAATTGGCAGGTAACTTAATTAGATTGGTGATTATGATGTAACAGACTTCATAGTCAGTAATGCTCTCTGGGTACCATACAAAGATGGCTGCATTGTGGCGATTCATAACGCATCATCCAAATATATCAACAGAAAACATTCCACTCTTTGAATCTTCCTCATTTGAAAGGTATCGGATGCAACAATTGTTTAATAAATGCTTTGTATATATTCATTCAAAAAGAAAAAGAGGAAAAATCCATGGAAAATTATTCGCAAATCGGAACCATCTTTTAAAAAAAACTAATTGAGTGTGTATGAATTAACAGCTATGTGCCTATCTATTTTTGTAATAATTATAACGCAAAACTGCTTTGCAAGTATTAACATGTCTATTAGTTATGTCTCGTGGGACAAACAAAAATAACCAGTTACTTTTGGGAATGAAGTAACTGTTGTTCTAAAAGCAAAATCCATCCCATAAAGAAAATTCTGTTGAAGAAGGTGCCAAGTTACACATGAATTCAGTAATTGTATTGTGGGACGTAATGATTTAGAAGTATAGTTCATTGTTCTTCCATTTCTTCTTCCCACGGGTAAAATACTTTCATCGTTTTACCTCCCCATTTCCCATATTTCATGACTGACATTTGTTCACCTTGTTTACATCCTATATGTGGCCGTTCCAGGACATTAGTTCACTCTGGTTAGTCTGGTACCCACACCCAACAGATGAAGTTGTATTTAGGTGAGTTACTTTACGGTAGACGATGGGTACCAGACTATCTGGAATGGACTAATAATAAGGAACGCCCCTGTGTGTTTCACAATGACTGCCCAGCTTTCCTTTAATGAATGTATGCCTTTGAAACCCACAGTATAGCTTAGGGAGAATTCCACTGACGGACATTACGGAAAAAGCACTATGAATCCTCTAAGAGTTAACTTAAATTACTGGATGCAAGTTATGCTATACATTGTACTTCAATCTCAGCTGTGTAAACCTGGGATAGCATATCTGAAAAGTGAGTTTTATTGGCTGTTTTGGACCTAAAATGGTACACTTAGAATGTAGCGGCAGCCATTTTGCTCAAAACGCCCTCTGTTGGTTCCATAGAGTTATGCATCATGAAATGATGGTTGTCAGTGGAATTCTTTCCAATTCTTGTCTGCTTGGCATTAAACTCTTGGTGCTTAGTGCATTTGCTAGCTTGTATGATCATGTACCTAGGTATAATTATTGGAAGTAAATTCAGTGTATTTTGTCTAAAAACATGCTGAGCTTGTGAGTAATGATAGTAAAACACCTATTAAGTTTGATGTCACTGTGGTGGAATGATAGTTTATCCAGATAATGTAATCATTGAGAATGTATGCGGATGAATGGCCTTTTTGTACACCTGAATCCAATATTGTCAGTACTGTGAAAATTGAATGAACTTATTTATATACAGAGTGCCATTTGTGCCTTGTCTGTTTCAATTATGCTAGAGAATAATAAAAATGGCAGATATATACAAATCTTGAAAACTGATCCAATTTTGAAAAGGTGTCTTTATTCATTGAATAATGAACAAGCATCATTCTTAAAGAAGTGCAACACTCTTTCTTGCAAATGCATAGAGGGTATATTTTCAGCAAAATGAACTTGGGACAAACATTTGTAACTGATGATCTTTATAGTGTTCAGTTCTTCATCTGGCAGACCAGATGATCAAAATGAAACAAAATATGATTATAATCAACAAATGGCCACACGGGAAACTGATTCGATCATTTAAAAGTGAACAAAGAAAAATTGACTGGAGCGGCATTCGAACCAGCGACCTCAAGAATACCGTACTGGCGCTCTACCAACTGAGCTATTCAGCCATATGTTGATGGTGTCCCTATCAATTATCTTTGTTTGGTTGGCAGTCAGAAGCCATGAAACCACTCACACACCGCTATATTCATGGTCTCTGACTGCTAAATGAACAAAGATAATTGACTATTAGGATACCACCAATGTATGACTGGCCGGCTTGGTAGCTCAGTTGGTATAGCACCGGTACGCTATTCCAGGGGGTCATTGGTTTGAATCCTGCTCCAGTCAATTTTGCTTTGTTCAGTTTATGATGACTTAAACAATTATCATACAGAACCAGCATTGATAAGAAAGTCTACTTAGGTGAAATAAAGACGCACAAATCTGAGTACATTGGGTTTATGTATTGCTCATTTTATTTCATTTTTTCTCCTCAGTACTGTTTTACTGCATTCATATTTTGTCGGACAATCAAAAATGAGCGGGCATCAAATATATTTGATTTGATTGATAATTTACAATAAATAACAGTGTTTTCATTTGAAGTACTCCCTTTTTTGGCATTTGGGTACAAATCCCCTCATAAACTGATTGTCTAGTAACGTTTGGGATCAATTATACACAAAAAAACATACAAATTTCATATTTCATTTGATGAAAACTTATTAGTGCACATTTTTGCAAATAAAACAAAAAAACAACACACAATTCACACTTACGATTTCTACACACTTCTCAATGAACCCAAAAAATGATAAAATAAAATGAAAATGCACACAAAATCACATGAAGAATGTGTCTGTGCATAATATTGGTAAAACACACCAAGCATGTATGAAACAGCCTATTCAGAAACACACTTTAAACACACTTTAAACACACTTTGAACGCACTACAAACGCGACTGAATAAAAAAGCAGTTTTAAACACCACAGCAGAATAAAATACAATACTACTGATTTAACAACAAGTGGCAGTTATTTTTTCTCTTTTCTTTTGATAAAAACCCAACATTCTTTAAAATGGTACACACTCTATAATGGCAGTTTCGTTTAATGCATTTTGAAACTTGGTGAACAAACCAAACATGCTATACAAGTAACAAATAGTTTTAACTAGAATAAGGAAACGCATTTTGGTTTTTAAACTTTTTTTTACTCTTCAAAGGTTAGGCAAACATTTTAAGACTAGCAGACTACAAGAACAGGATAATGTATAGCAAACATATTATATCATCTACCAACTTTACCTACAGTTTCAACATTTCAAGCATCTTGATATAAAAACTGATTGACGTCATTGTGTGTGACAATACGTACAAGACACGACTAATTTCAAGAGGATTGTTCAGGTTTAAAAATAACAACAACCCAACAAACAACCCACAATGTGTGTTTAATCTCACTCCATGTACAAGACTTTAACCCCAAATAGTAGCAGATTATCTCCAATTCCCGATAAGAGTCGTTAAACACCAATTCATTATTCTTCCTCTCTTCCGGGAAAAAGAGCTTTTCTTTGTAGAAAAATACAACAGAGATAAAAAGAACAATGTTTAAAACACAAACACTCAAATTCATTTTTTTCAATGGTTGCATTTAGACGTTACGTTCATCGTGACCTTTGTGATGCAAACAGAAATTTCACATTAAACATTTCTTTTTTTGTTGGTACTTTGTAATGTGAAGAACCCCAATATTTGAATACCTGTCCACATAAGGTTTTAATACACTAAGCTTTCCTGAGTAATTTCTAAACAATTCTTGTTGACAAAAATATGAACATTGTAAATGAAATTGTCTCGTTCCTGTGTGGTATACATTGTGTTGCATGATTACTTTCTGTACATATACCTGGAATGCAGAACAACTATTTACACAAAACATAATTTAGTTTATCTTCAATAAATTAAATTCATTTCTTTTCCCTCCCAGAAGAAAATAAAGTCTGAACATTTTGCACATTTTCAGGTATAAATAGGACATCTGCAAGCCACATCAAATAATGATAATAAAAAACAACCGCTTATAATAACAGACATAGAATTTACACAGTGAATATAACAAATACTGTACACATTTTGTTTGGTATACACTTAATAATACAAGAATGACAAGTAATTCATAGTTTGCTTGTGTTGTATGACGGCTTTAATTGAAATGAAATGACACTATCCAGCTGCAGAACCTTACCGACTCACAATCATTCAGGAGACACAATTTCTTTATAGGTTTTTGTTTTCTTAAGTAGAAATTCTTTCTTTTTTTCTTTACACTTTGACAAACACATTTGAGAGAACGAAAGGAAAGGTTGATTAACTGGGAAACATGCAAGATTAAGATGTTAGACAAATTTCTGCCTCGATTGAGAATAAAGCAATTTAATTTCTGTCCTGATGATAATTATACTAAAAAAAAATCTTGGTTGAGGTTTTTTAGTTTGATAATCGCCATCATATATCCATATTGCACTAACCATTACCTCTCATTATTTACATGACCCTGTTATTTCATCTTAACTTAAACATTGGACAGGAAATGAAAGTCATCTTCAACTTTCACAGAATCTTGAACAAAAACACCAAGCATACACAGCTAGTTACTGTGGTTACTGAATAAGTGTAGGACCTATATAGGGGGTGTATACATTGCCTTATTGAGGAAAATCAAACGACATGACACCACTAAAAAATTTGCAAATATCCACAATTGAGAGGAAATCTGCTAAACTGAGCGGGAAACAGCTTCCTGGATGTATCTCACCCATAATTCCATATCTTATTCATTCAGAGACCATACAGGTCATTTCGTTGCCATAGTAATAGCTGCCTTTGATTAGATAACTGGACAGAGTAGCAACACCTGGTTATTTTCCACTTGTTGACAGCAGGTGACATCTTAACGCCCACAATACCGGTACGTCAATTTGGCTTTGTGACTGGTCACCATGTAGTTAAATGGTTGCCAAGTATACTGGCAAATTTAACAAGTAAAATGTTCTTTGATTGCATTGCATTGCCTGCAAGTACAGGAATTGTGCAAAATGGATTTTCTACAGAGATTTGCATATTATAGTAATTATACTTAAATAATAACATTGTTTAAGCATTTTGAGCAGGTTAGTACCTTTTGTAAAGTGTCTAGATCATGGAATTTGAACATAATTTGGCACGATTACAAACTTTAAAATCAATTTGGTGCCTTTTTAAGTGGTGTCATGTCACATTAGAGAACAGAAAAACAAATAAACTATTCAAGATCAAAGATTGGGGAGAATTTCGGCTCACTGTTTGACATATCCCCGGTTTAGTTTGTATATCAAGACACCGTTTTATTTGTTGGAAATTCATGATTCTTATCACACACAATGAATCTTGGAATTAAAACTTGGCCGACTTTGGATGAACCCGAAATGTTTCCATATTGTGTCACCGGCCACGCCCCTGCCATGCCCAGACAGCAGCTGCATTGTGTAATCATTACTAAACCAATCAACACATTGTTGCATAGTAGAAGTCTAAAGGGAGATAAAAAAACAAACAAAAGGAGAGAAATAAATCAAACGAAATTGTGAAATCAAAGGAAAAGAAGATAAAAATCATCTCACTCAGCCGAGGGTATGTAAAAAATGAAAAGTACCTTAATTAGCCAAACACTTGGTTGATACAATTTGTATTGTTTTGTTAAAAAAGTAAACAGCAAAACAAACAAACAAACAAACAAATCAAAGTGAATTGACAGGTTCGAAAACAGTTCAGATTATTGTCCAATAAATACAATACAGTATTTCACAGGACACATCTTTGCAGCAGTTTGTGTGCGCTCCCCAAATTTGTGAGAACTGCTAAACTATGAACGACGTCAAGGTACTTACCAAGAAAGTCAGAAACAATCGTGTGTTAAATACTCCACAGAAATATGCACAAGAATTGTGCCAGAATGGGGCCAGATTTGCAACTCACAAACCCCCATTAATGATCCATTCATTGATAACATTCATCATTTAATTGTCCAAGAAATTAACGAATCCATCAATAAATCACAGGAAACAGAGAAATGCCACTGATGAGAAGACAAGGACACAAACCAGGACAAATGTTGAAGAGAGACATAAATGTGGACTAAAAGACTACAACTTTTTAATGACTTGCTGTGACAGTACAGATACATGTAACAATGTTAATGTACACAAAGAGCAGAACATACATTAGTGGACTGTCCAAAGACCTAATGGGGTGGGATTTGTAGTGTGTTTCAATGCGATTGGTTGGTATGTTGCGCCAATAATCGACAAGATTTCCAAATACTCAGCAGAAATTTGGGTAAACTGTTTATCATACACATCAAAATGAGGCAAATTGACAAGCCTTGGGTCCATCCAAATCAGGTTTGGTCAGTCATTTACTGAGACTTTGCCAGATTTTGTTCAACGGTTAAAACAGATTTTTGGACTGGTACCATTGGCTGGTTACCAATCAAAATGTGGTAGGGTGTAGTTTGATTACTGACTGACAATAGTTAGACAGTAACTAGTTTATTTCAATGCATCTATGCCTTTAAAAGGTGTTACGGTCAGGTTCCCTTTTAGCCTTATGAGTGTTTTATGGTCAACTGCCAGTGACTGACTATAGGTTATTGGACATTTAGGCTGTGTCCCAATTCTCTGGCTGCAGCTGCAATTATGCATGTGCCTATGGCAACCACTAGCCAGTGACTGCAGCCATTTCCATAGACTTGTATTAATTGCGGTCGCAGCCAGAGAATTGGGACACAGCCTTAGACTCACAAGCCACGTACAGGGAGAATCGAAAGAGTATTAGAGCACAGAAGAATATGACTTGCTAAGCTTATAAAGATGCTCGCTTCATGGGCAATACAGTATGCCAATTTATGCTCAAAGCTATGTGTGGTGTAGTGTACAGAGACTGCAATACTACCTGTGGGAGGGGTCTAATTGAGAAGGGGGCGGGTAGTAATTGGACAGCCACTTCATGTTGGAGATTATTACAAATACAAACTACATTGTTAAACATTTACAGACTACAAATGACATAGCACAAATAAGCATAAGAGTAAACAATCAACATCAGCAGAGAAAATAGATGAGTCAAAAACCAACATTAACAAATACCAATCAAGTCAGAAAACACAACAAAACTGGAGATAAAACAAAAACAGAAAAACAGAAGACCAGTAATATATCCTCTACAAACCAAAAGGGACATTTTTCGTGTGAAAAATCACAGCAAAACAAAAAAAGGCCGATAGAAACGAGAAAAAGAAAGACGATGAAGAATCAGGTTTAAAATATTGGTGTACAGGTTTTCCACCCAGGTTTCAAATTCAAATTGGTGTTCTTCATAAAGTTTGTCCGTTGAATTCTTAATTTGTTTTCTTATACAACATTCAAATCAATTCGCAATGTTATCGATGATAATCAACTTTGTGAATATAGAAATCAATGGAAAGGTAAACAGTTTCAAACAGGTGTTTTGCTTTTTTTGCTTCATTTTGTTTTCGTTTTTTTTGTCAGAAAGAGGAAAAATGGAGAACAATTCAACACACAAGAAACTTGCTGATAAGAGGACACAATGACTACAGAAATACTTGTCTTGACATACAATGTACATAGAGCAAGCAGATATCTACTTAGTGAAACACAAACATTGGCCAACAAACCAAACCAACTTATTCCGTTTTTTTTCTTTCTTTTTTTTCTTCTCACTGTTTATATACATCTTTAGTGCACATCATAATTGCACGGTTTCTTGCAAAAAAGATTGATATCAAATAATGACAGTACATGAATGCTGATGGTAGAACCATACTTCCCCTCTTGAGAATACACCAAAGTACTTGTACTATTAAAATGGGACATTACTGTATAACATAACACACACATCATTGTTACATACCGTACATGTTATCAAGACTGGAAAGGGTTATTGGATAATAGGGGTCAGGGAATGGGAACCTAAATCAATCTAGATTTCTGCTATCAAATGATTTCAAACTACACTTTGTGTTTAAGCTAGCTTCTTTGTATCAATTGTAGCCCTAGGTTGGGCTAGGATTGAGTTCAACAGGAATTAATACTGGTTTGATGTGGATCACACAATAAAGCTAAAACAATTCAATTTTCTTTATCATTTGGTAAACGAAGGGAAGTAAATATATGCACTACTTGACATAAATTATGTCTTTTGAGGGATTCACAGAAGTATTACCAGAAACAAAAACAACAACAATTTAAATTCAAAGTAAGCATCATACGCATACTATTCTTCTGCGATTCCCTGCAACACAAATTCTTTTCTTCTTTTGTTTAAACCCTGTATAGCGAAAAAAACGTCTCACAAAATTTCAGTAAAAATTAAAAAATACAAATCAGTAAATTAATTGCAGAAACAAAACCTACTGGCATAATTCTATCTGCCAAATTTTTCCCCGCTTTGCTTAATTGGTAAACATAAATGCATTTTTAATTTAAATAATCATGCTCAATAATTAAAAACAAAAAATTAATAAAATGCATAACATCTAGGAGTATTTAACAATCTTCATGTGAGTACATCATTATCTACATGTGTCTACGACAGCAATTTGAAACGGCAGTAAAAGAAACATTTTTTATCGGTTACTTATATTCCAAGACTAACATCTTTCCCTTCCTAAAATTGACAGTCAAGAATTCTTTGACTGTATTTTAACAATGAATAGAAGAGACAAACAGTATTAAATTACAGAGAACAACACAATGTTATCAACACGGAACACAAATAATGTAACTAGTCTATACTAATTAACATTCAACTTAAACATTCATGAATAATAATGATTATTTTATAACAACTAATGCAGATTATACATTCAAACAGGACAAGCCTTTTCAACAAACACTCAATTGTAGAAGTCAAAGAGAGAAAAAACCAACACAGAAACGAAGAAACCTACAAATAATGTCGGTCAAACAATTGCAGTAATGTAGCTGATTGCAACGTGCCGAACAGAAGCAATCATTAATGAATACATGTTCAAGTTTGAATATTTACTCGATAATTACACAACTTATCCTTTCAATAGTGAATTACTTGTTCCTACCATTTGACTCAAGATTCTGGATGGTGTAGTATTAACGCTAGCATTGATGATTATTTTGGGAATGATGGTTGACACATTTGTCTAAATCTTCATGCAGTTTTGAAGACTACACTTGAAATTTTTAATTTGTCTTTGTATTAAAAAAATCAGTGGCCAGCATACATCAATATAAAAATCTGATTTTTTCTTTCCTTTGACAAATTTTCTGCAGCCGTTCAACAATCTAGTAATAGTTTGTTAAATAATATGAATAATTAGTAGGAATTCAATTATTGTTACCATGCCAACCAGTAATTATTAATGAAACTTTGTGAGGAAAGTCTACCGTGATCAATCTTTATGTAATTGCTACCCATCCATCAGCAAACCTACAGGTAATCAAGCAAAGTACCTTCCTCAAGAACAACAAAGCCCCATGATGCACTGGGTGCGGTTATATTTAGAATGTGCGGACTTTGTCAACCCACAAACTACAGTGACCCACAATGCTCAAATGTATTAAAACAAATATAAACCCACCCACATGTCAGTAAATGGTCATGTGATTTTGATGATCGAATGAAATTCGGGCCCAACAATAACCGGTGGACGAATCATGCTGTGTGTTGTTGACACACGAGGGCACTATAACATTTACAGTCAATCCACTCAAAATAACAGAATGCATTGATTTGTACAACACTGTCAACAAAGTGCCTAAATAATTTTGTGTAAAAACTATCTCTCACTTTTCCATTGCTGGAACCATCATACGAATCAGACAAATCATAACAAAACAAAACAAACAAAACAAAACACCCCACCAGCCCAACCCTCCGCAAACTAAGAACATTATTAGTGGTAACATCTTCTTAATAACCACTATGTAACCAAAAGAATGCACTAATAAATGATTATAAATAAATTAAAAAGTTGCATTTGTCAAAATTTGATTTGAAAGAAAGAATCAAGACATCCACACAAAAAGTCTGAAACTTTCAATAACTCTATCAAATGGTTAGATTTATAATACATACATATAAGAATAAAACTCATAAACAAACAACAAAAACACAAACGAGCAATTCAAATACTTCACAGAAAAAAATGCCAACCCACATTACTTGGGAAGTCGTACGCCACTCATTGGGCAATTTTTGGATTTTCTTTCTGGAAAAACAAACTTAATTCCAATCAATCAATAACTAAACCATCCATCCCTGAAATGTTGATTTATCCCTGATTAAAAAAAAAAAGAGTAATCATATAATTAATCTCCAAATGATTGATTTTCTGCAAATTCACAACCCGGCCACGTTCTGTCCTTAAATACTGCATGTATTAAATAAAAGAGATAAACAGGAATTATTGACTCAGCTGTTGCCTTGGATTCTCAATCCAAACCACCGTAACTTTCCATCCAGTAAAAGACACCGATGTTAAACAGGTAACTTCATGATGGGTTATTTCTTTAGGTGTCCAATTGACACATTTTTCATTTTCCTGGACATATTAATTCATTACAGAACAAGAAATATACCTGGATTTAGTCATGAACTTGGACAATCCTAGATCTGCCCAAATCAGTCTTTCGGTGAGGCAGATTTTCGTCCACAGGTCAAAGAAAACCAAAGACTGAGAAACATGGAGGCTGAGGTGATGCCACAACTTGGTCCATGTCCAACAAAAGCATCTTGTGGATTCAGCTGAGTGCTTGATTTGGGCAGGTCCAGGAACGTTCCAAGTATTATTAGGCTTGATTTGTACGACTGCAACAACCTCTAACCGAGCAATGCTATACATGGATTTACTTATGAATATGTATGAGGTCAATGACCTCTGAACCTCTCATAATATGAATATATCCACTTTTTTTTTTATTTAAAATTTGTATCATTCTGTATATTCTGCATAAAAATATACCGAACTTTATGGCAAAACTATTCATTTTGTATTGAGTCAATTCATCTTTTCCCCCAAAATGTTTCTTTCCACAATTTTGGAAATGAATTCTTTGTGCATGCTATGGGGAAATGAGTGATTTCTACTTTAATTAAAACTTATATAATCAAACGTTTCAGATTTAAAATCCTAAAAGACACAAACCTAACATCCCTCTGACTTTAGGGCAAAACTTTTTCAAAACACAGCAATTATGATTTTGGTTTCATCAAACAAGACACGCAAGGAAAAACATTTGTTTTGAATTTTTTTTTTCATTCACAAAATATGGAAAACAATTCTACTGATGCAAACTTGGCTCGATCAAAATTTCACGATAAAAGGGGGGAACAAATCTGGCTATGGAATCTGATCCACGTTTGACGACACACAACGCCACAAACTAAGCAGCAGCAATCCAACAAACTTGGCACAACTTTGAATCTACCAGAAAATATATATACAGTGTTGCCGTGCCAACGCTTTAGCTTTCAATGCCTACGTCTACCTGGTTCTTTTTTTTTATACAATTGGTGATTTTTTGCTTTCAAGTTTATATACAAAACTTCTGATCAAAAACAAAGGACACACAACATGGAGCTTACTGATGAATAGAATTGATGACTGAGAATTATGAAAAGTTACGTACATAGTGAAGAGACATGTTGGTATAACAGCAGTTATAAGTGGGTACATAGAACGAGCATTAGTAACAATTGGTTAATTAGTATTCATGATACAAACTGGATTAATGATCAAAATATTCATTCATTCATTCATTGATAACAATGGCCATTCATGAATAAACATTATCTGGGGAATCGACCCAAAATAGGCTCTGTTTGTCAATGCCAAAAAGACATAAAATGGTGTCAAGTTCACCAATGGATAACATGTCAATAACGTAACTTGTCTGTCTATTACTAGACACATTAATAAATATCAAAGTCCCGTGTGTGTGAAATGACATGAGATTTTGTCTGATAAGCTTGCTCTGAAAGGTCAAAGTTCAACAAGAAAGGGGATTTCCCCACTATATAGATGATGAGACATTACCAGCAGTCTGATTGAGACATAGGGAGTTTATGAAACGGAGGCTCAAACTCCGTTTCAGGCTCTGGCTCCATTTTGTGAATCCATTCTAAAATAACGGGTATCAAAATAGAGACTTATAGCTGTGGTTCTGAAGTAGATTTTCTAGTTTGAAAAGGAAAACAGAGCTTCAGCTTCAATGAAACACCACAACCTATATTTTCAGCACATTGATGACAGAGGTGGAGCCTGAGCCAGAGCCTGAGTTTCGTTAACGCCCATAGGCTTAGGCCTTGTCTAATCCTAGCCATTCCTAAACCATCCTAATCCATTCCCTGTACTATCCTGAAGGTGTCTAGGTATATGAGACCATAGAACTCATAAACTTCCTGGCCTTAATTGGTCTCAAGTCCACAGAGTGTGCCATAGGGACACTGTACAGTGGATTCAGGATGGTTTCCATCTGAAATTCCATCCCATTCCAGGTTAATTTGATCAAATTGAAATTGATTGATTGAGAAATTCTTTTTCCGTCGAGCTATACTAAAGATCCAATGAATAATAGAAATCTTGCAAGATAGAAGTTATGTTGTTGTCAAAATGAACGACTGTTCACTTTGGTTTGGCACAGAATTGGACAAAAGATGCAATATTTTTCCATGATGTTTTCCAAAGTGACATTAAATTACTCAATCCCAGGATTGACAATGAGCAACAGTCAGAAAGGATATCACGCTGATAATATATCCACTAAAATGCATTGAAATTGAATGCTGATTGACTGATTATGAGTCTCACAATTTGTGAAAAACCGTGGAAATATCACGGACTGCGGATATCTGTTCTGTAAAATACACATGAAAATCTGACTCTTCCAATCACAGAGCAAAACCTACCCTTTGTTTATATCGCATCACAGCGGCCATCTTGGCTGCCTCTGAGATTCATAGTGACAATTCATCTCCCCAAAACAAACATAGACTGGCCCCTCATTGCTTTCAGATTCACTTGGGATAAATACATAAGCCTATTAAGGACCCAGACCAAGATGGCCGCTACTGATGCCTGTAACACTCATGAACATGTTCCCAATACACAAATTAAGATTTGATTGTACACATTGATAGCGAGACATAAACATTAAACAACATTGACATCAAAAGCTGTGCGTGATATTTTTTGGACGCAAATGCGGACGGTTTTACACGGTACGTGACGTCACACAACACGCAGATGGTACGTTACATCCGGGGATTCTACGAGCATGACACGGTTCAAGACGTGAAAACGATGACAGTTGGACAGCAACGGACAGAATCAGAAGAAGTGATCTGATTGGTCAGGGTAAAAGAGAGCAAGAAGACAAGGAAAAGACGCAATTTTTAGAGGGAAAAAAACATGAACATGTAAATAATAAAACACAATGCAAACACGCAACGATCATGATTCTAAAAAAATATATATATTCCCTTCTTCCAATGAAGCAATCGTTTCAAAAGAGAAAACAATTCCAGAAAAATTTAGAACCAGTTTTTTTTACAAGAAATCTTCTGTTCCTATTGTGTGGTTTAACCATCATGGATTGGCATAGAGAAATGGCTTCAGAACCCGCAACCATTGGAATATGGACATTTTGGAGGATTTTTAAAAATACCACACCATTAATCTTAACTTTGGGCTCAAATATTGTCAAAACAGTTTCTCTAACCGAGCCCAAAAGGAGATTTTAATATGAGACATAACACACACACACACACACACAGACCACTTACCTTTGCAGAACACGAGGGAATACAATGATTCCCCATTTTATATGGACCCTCTTATCTTTCAATTCTGCCTTTCAACCCCCCACCACAATTTACAACAAACCAAAACTGCTTCAAACTAAACTTGATGAGAATATCTCCTTGAACCTTAACCTTCCCTACCTTCCACCAAACCCAACAAAAACCAAAACAAATTAGCTCCATCACTGCTTCCAGAAAGTCTTGGCATATCTGATCCAGCATCACAGAATGAGTGGAAAGTCGTCAGGTGTCATCAGCCTGTCCAGCTATTCAAAGGCAACATTCTGTTGACTTATCCCATTCAAAATCTCCTGAATTGTCTCAGGTTTCAATAGACAGAGGGAAGATCACTTCAAGTGTCACACATCGTTGGAAAGCTCTCTTCCAGGTTACTCTAGTGATGACTGAATCTCTTATTTGGATTTAGTGAACTGACTTTCCACCCATACTATGGTGCTAGGTCACACAGTTTGTAACCAAATCTGCAAAAATTGGCATTTTTTCTTCAACATTTTACACTCACGCTTCTTCCACTTTGGTTATGTACATTGGAAACAGATAATTTAAATAGACTGATATAAAAATACATAAATATTATATTACATTCTCATACACAAGTAAAACGAACGGAGTGGAAATAGTTTTTCTGTGGTGTACTCTCAAAGGCAAATGTTAAATGCTGCAGATTTACCTCAATGGATGTAAATCCAATGCTCATTTTATGAGATGTGGTTACAAGTGAGCAGAATAAAAAATCATTAATATGAGCCTGGTGCTTATCAACTGAGGCTGCTACGCACAAACATTTTCCTCAACAAATAAAGGTCACCAGCCAAAAAACAATGCGATCTAAATATCGCATGTGACTGGTGTCCCACTGATTCCTACTTGGTACAAATTTCTGCTGAGCAAAATGTTCTACTGTTTAACAACTTCAACTTGAGACAGCAGGTTCTTAGGTTGTGTGTGTACTTACCTATTATATTGCAATTTGTGTGGCAGCCATATGCTAATTAGTATGGTTTGTCCTTTGACCTCTTGAGCTGGACTTTAAGGCGCTTGGTGCCAATCTGGAAGCCATTCATGGCTTGAATAGATGCCTGTGCTGAGACCGGGTTGTCGTAACTCACAAAACCTGCAAGCACATCAACAACAATAACGTCAACAACAATGTCAACAACAACAAAAACACTAACAACAACAACTGGAAATGTTTTATCTTGACAAGTGTTGTTCAATGTGCCAGACTTTCTTACAAATATCAAACAGACAGGCAAGCAAAATATGGACAAACAGACTGAAATTTGATTCTTAAACTGTGTCAGCAGTGGATGTGTTTTTTGGGAGGGCTTTCACGTGACGGTGGTAAATTGAAGAAAAGTAACAATTTTTACCACTTGGACTTAAAATTCCAACTTGGTAAGGGAACTTGAAAATAGCAACTCGTAAGTGCTTGCATGTAGCCGCTGTGTTTATCATCCATGCTGGATGTGCAGCCGTCAGCAGAAGACTTATCATCTCAGTAAAAGTTACCTGAGAAATGTTCAGGCACTATGAGCACTATCATAAGAAGAGCAGAAAACTGACAGCTGAAAAGGTCCTCACCGAAACACTTGCTGAGGTTGGTGACCTTATCGATGAATACCTTAGCACTAACAACGGTGCCAAACGGAAGGAAGGCCTGCAGCAAGTCGCTGTCTGTGAATTCTTGTGGTAGGTGGTAGATGAACAGATTAGCGCCCTCAGGGCCTGCTTGTCAGACGGGCAAAAACAAACCAACAACAAGGCTCAGTTAAATGATATAACACCAAACAAACAATCACAGGATACATACTCAAGGGAGAAATAAGGATATATATACACAATTGATTAACCTGTTAATGATTGATTACAAATTTGGATTCATTCAATTTATTAAATAAGGCTGTGTCCCAATTGACAGGCTGCGGCATTTTGTTGCTGCAGCTGCAGCTGAGACGTCATGAATATCAAGCCACAAAGGAAGGTGACTTTGTTGTGGCCAGGCCGACCTCAGCGTTGGTATGCTTGTAAACATGGATTCAAATCATCTATTCAGGGCACCCCTATGCAACCAAAAGGTGCATCCCAATTCTACTGCTTGAATCTAGTTGGAAGACGCAGATGCAACCAGGGCCGTAGTCAGCAGCCATAGCTCGTCAATTGGGACACGGCCTAAGTTTATCTTTAACCCACAAACAAAAGAAAAGTTATAGAATGGCTAGCGTCACCAAGAGTTGTAAAAAATGTCTCGTTAGAATATAAATGAACAATGATCTGCTTTATTATGCATCAGTTGAAACAAAAGGAATTATGAAACGTTTAGACGAGTGAAAACATTTCTGAATATCAAACCAGGATGATAAATCCTGGTTAAGATAGTTACCTTCCTTCTGCTTCGTGTTGAGCGCCTGCTGTTGGAAATTAGCTCCAAATCCATTTGAGAATTGTGCTAAAGGAATAAGGAAACAACTGACCATTACTGACTATAATTCAAGAATCTGAACAGGACAAATTGGGGTTAAAATAATGTATATCATGTAGATGGTTCAGAAGAAATTGACGGTAATAAATGGTTCCAATGAATAGATCTGATAGCGTTATATTTTATGAAACAAAATCAATATCTTTGTTCATACATCATGTGAATTTACATCAAAATTGACCTTACAAAAAACATTTTTTACATGTTTGCATTTTGATATTCATATTAGCACCTAATTTCAAATTCATCAATTCAATTTGCATATGCATGAAGTATGAATGAGGCTCGGGTTTCTATCATGAAGTTTAAGTTACTAATCTATTGACTAAAAGCAGACACTACCAGAAACTTTGTTTGCTTGTTATTATCCAAAGAAACTCATGAACTGCAGATTTCAAAACAGGATTAGTGTTTGCTTATAGCGTTCCCATTTGTCCATCAACTGGAAACTATGATGTATCTGGTCTAAAGATGTTGGGCGTATGACTACGTACAGACTGCACCAATCGGTTATTAACATGCATTTAACAAGGTTTTAACAGGCATAAACTCATGCACGATTATTCACAAGAAACAGACTTCTTCTTTTTGTTTAAAGACCAGTTTGTTCAGAAACCACTCCTGCAAAAATGAAGAACTTTTCACACAAATCCAACAAACAGAAGAAGGTATTAGACGTACGGCAAAAAAAGACAATCACAGCAATTTTTAGTAAGTGGTCAGTAAATGTGAGAAAAAAAATAATGAGGAAAATGGGATGAGTGCCACACTGCTGGTAGGTCCAACACGAGCAGGGACAGACCAGGTGATTCAAAGACTTGAGTGGGCAACAAACAGCTTGAGAACAAGGCTAGGAGGTAAGAGGGGGCTACTGATGCAAAGCCTCCTGACTGGTTTGTGTGGTTTTGTTTTCAAAATGCTCAGAAAAGATTTATTTAAATAGGAAAATCACAGGAGAGGTTTTGAACCGAGTGGCACGTTACTATGTGGGAATCCCACTACTGATCGTATCCCACTTCTGACACCACTCCTGTACTGTATCCCACTTCTGACACCACTCCTGTACTGTACTTTAGTAGAGCATTACCTGCATACTGCTGTATTCCTGAGTAGGCCTGTGTCAATGCATTAAAGTCCAGTCCAGACGTGCTAGAATTTCCGGTTCCAAGGCCACCTCCGAAACCAGACCCGGAGCCAAGCCCGTTCATCCCACTCATTCCACTGCCCATGCCCGAACCTTCAGGGTCAAAGTGTAAAGGTCAGGCATCATGCTATTGCATATTAAGCTGCATGGTAATGATCAACTCTCCAAGGCAGGGTGTCCCACAGGGCAACATTTTTTCTACTCAATTTTCAGATTTTCTCTTTTATCCGTTAGTGATCCAGCAATTCTTTTCTGGAATTCCACAAGAAGTTTGACTTTCATTCCACAAAGTCAGGAATGGTATTGTGTTGCATGAGCCTTGTGTGTCCAACTCAAGAAGGGGACAGGAAACACAAGAAATAGAAGAATAAAGAGAACAGTTGGCAATGTGGGGGATTTAAAAGGCACTGAGGTACAAAAAACAGCAATTTGGAAAAAACAACACAAAACATTACATGAGCTGTTTAATAACCCAATGTATGTGCACATATAGGGATGTACTTGCAAGTACCAAACTAAGAGGAACATGATAAAACTGCATGATGCCTTCACATACATATATATACTGTATATACAATTCCAAGTACTGGAAAACATACAAATTGGTTTTTTTCGATCAATTTCGGACTTATACAAATTTCTCTGCATGAACTCATTGCCTGCTGGTCTTAGTTTATACACCTGCTTTGAAGAATTTGTTGGAGTTGGAGGGGGTGGGGAGAGGAGGGGGAGGTGGTCGGAACATCTCAAACACAGTGATGCAATAATAATGGGAGAGAATACACGTCCCTTTTAACAAACCTTTTCATACAAGACAAAGAAATGAAAACACGGAATCTAATGTACACATGACTCATGCCGAGGGTGAAGTTGGAATTGACACAGAATGGCACCATCAAAAAAGGAACGAAATAAAGGCGGAGCTCAAATGCATTAACCTCCCCCCCATAAAATGCTTTCAATTCTTAATACGGAGAAATCCGTCTGAAAAACCTAGCTTCTCAATTGTTATTGTCAATAACTTAATCAAATCCAACTACCCCGTTATCCCAAGGCCAAAAGCTGTTTGTTAGAAAACCTTGACGAAAAAAAAAATGTTTGTGCAACGCTTGTTTCTCGCTTCATGTACTTCTGTGAATATGTTGAAATGTTTCATATTTAATACTCAACCCAGACAGAGCTTAGAGGCTGATTTTGAAGGCTGTTACAAGATTTAATCAACTGAGAGAGGTTATTTCCAGTGCGGACTTATTTGTCAGAAAATGCTGCTGGTATATACACCACTTATTGAAATGACTTCAATATTATTATTATTATTCTTTTCCAATTCACTGTGAATGCCATGTTTTAAGGGTGTTACCATTTCCACAGAAATGAATCCTGAGTTGGCTTGGTGGCGTAATTCTACCGGTATTAAACGCCTTTTATTATTTCGAATGTTATTTACTTACAGCTTGGCAATTATTGGCAAGTCTGGTGTGTACTGGATCATATTCATAATAACCAAGTCTGACCTTATACAGGTTGAGCAGCTATGGGTGGGGAAGCCTACTACCAACAACAGACAGGCTTTTATCCAGGATGAGAGCTATCCTGGATAAAATTTAGACCTCTCAATACGAGAGGAGTCTCATGACTTGTGTAATGGATGCTGCCATCCTAGACTAGTGTCCAAACATCAGAATGAGTGGAACATGGCCAGGAGTCATCAACCTGTCCAGCTTTATACAATGGCAAACATTCTGTTGACTTTATCCTATTCAGGTCACCAATAATGTCTCAGGTTTCACTAGACAGAGGAAGATGACACCCAAGCTATCGTATATCTTAGGAAAGCTCATGTTTCAAGCTCATTCTTGTGTTGATAATATCTCTGCTTGGATATCCAACATTCCACCATGTTTGTGGTCTTATAAAACATGGGGTAAAAACTGATTGTGATGTTTGACGAGGAAAAAACGAAAACAAACACGTCAGCTTAAAACAACGAACAGCAGCAAAACGGCAGGGGAGAAGGATAGTAGCCATCAACTTGCAAAGTCATGTGCTTTTGGTAAAGTGTCTTTTGGTAAAGTGCGATAATGGATGTTTTTTTTTCTTCTTTTGGAAGTGAAAACTCGGCACACAATTGTTTTTAGTGATTAAAACCGCAAAACTGCAAACCCAAACAAATAAAACACCAAACGAAGACCACCACGGCAAACAACGTACCCTGACTGTCCCAAGTACAGGAGCTGCGGTCCCCTGGCTGACCTGGGTAAGATCGTAGCGGCTTATTGCCTGTTCAGAGATATTCGTGGACAATTTTTGTTCCTTAATGATGGCACAATGAATCAATCTACCGTATTAACATAATTCTAGGGATTTCTCTTTTGACAGAAAATCGGCGAGTTGGTTTCTTAGGTCTTTCTTATTTCTAATCAGGATCATTTGAAATGTAGTGATTGTAAGAACAAAAATAAGTATGAACTATTTTTAAGCAATTCTTGTTTTTGTTTTACATAGAGCAGTTATTTGCAGGTTTCCAAGCTTGAGAAACAAGGTTATCAAACTCAAAGAAAAATAATGTTGGTTAGGCATGCCTTGCAGTCGTCAATAAAGAGGAATCAGTATTGACTAATAATCAACATAAATAGCAGAAGCTCGATACATTGAATAATTTACAGGTTTTTTGTTTTATCAGGGTTAGACGTCCAGCACAGCTTGTGGAAAAAATAAAAACATAAACATAAAAAAAAAAAAAGACAAAGACAATTAAAAATGTGCGAGGCAATCAGACTGGTCCCCCATCTCTAATACAAGCTAAACGATGGGCAAACAATGGGAACAAGACCCGTGGAGGAGTTAAAAAAAACCAAAAAACTGTGTGGTAAAACACCAACATACAATTACAACAACTTATAAGATGAAAACCAAAAAACATGAACAACGCTAAAAATCATAATCACACCACGAGGTTGGAAGGAGCGAGGTGGGGCTAACACATGGACCATTCCAGGATAAAAAAATCAGGAATATGACTCAAATTTCAGGGGCCAATTTTATAGAGCGTCTTAGCACAAAAAATGGCTAAGCATGACATTTCTGTCTTAATAAAAACAGGATTAACAACCAAATGTTCATGTGTAGTGTATCACTTGCAACTGTTCTTTGGCTGTTGGTTGGTTTTATTGGGCAAGCCATCATTTTTGTGCTAAGCAATTTTTTGTGCTAAGCATCTCTACGAAATTGGACCCAGGTTATAATGTTTAAAATGTTTATAATGTTTTTTATGATGTGAATACGGCTGTCTGCATCTGACATAGCAGTGTTGTGATGTTCCTATAATACTCATATATCACATAGAACATGACAAGCAACACTGAAATAGTAAATTATAAAAAAAAAGGTCTTATTTTCAATTTATTGAGTATGGAACATCAAGCTATTCCTGAATCCAATGACGTTGGAATTGCAGGTCCGAGTCTTTCAATATCAGTCCATATCAGGATCTTTCATGAAGCCTGCTCAGGAAGACCGCCGTTTCATTATTTTGACTTGTGCCGTTTTCATTTTGCAATTTTCAATTTTTTTTGCATTTAATTGTCATTCTCCTTGACAAGCAATTTTTACATTCAAGAAATCAAATTAAGAAATGTATTACGGGTGACGTGTAGGGCACATTTTATTGTCTGAATGTTTTGACGATAAATATCTGAATTTTGATGAAATCTGTCAGCTGGGATCAACTATCTGTATTTTAGGGGCCTGTTGGTTTCAGGAACGCGATCAGTGATCCGATGCTGCTCTGGATCGCATTTTAGCGAATCCTGCCTGCGACGTGGATCTGTAAGATCAAATATGGCGATCAAGATCCATGGCGAAACAAACAGGCTCTTGGTAACCAAAAAAGATATGTGTCAACTCATATTCCTGATTTTTTTGCTGCCCTGGTCCGGGACACGCTACAACACAATGTCTTGACAGCTACAAAGTCTGGGTGCAGACAAGTAGCTGCAGAATTCAATGCTTTATACCTGTCATTCCGCCGAGTCCGAAGCCAGACCCCGATAGGCACGACCCTGTGTTGCCCATCATGGCTCCTGGGTGAGTAAAACAAAAAAAAGGCAAAAGAATAGTAAGTTCACAAAACACACCAAAAACCAATCACACAATATAGATGGTTGTTATTAATGGAAACACCACAAAAACACCAATTCAAATAAAACACTACAGAGCAGCATGAAACCACGGGATATGATTTTCCATCAAGCAGTGAATGGCGGTCAATGGCCACAGAGCAAATATGGAAGAAATGGCACGACTTCTAGAAATAACGAGACATTTTTCTCTTCTTTCTTAACCTCTTTTTTTTTTTGGCAAGCTTGAATGTTCAACTACCAACAGATACCGTAATTGACATGGTTTGGAAATAGAGGGCGCTATTGTAGCTACCAGAAGGAAAGAAATAATTTTCTTTTGGCCAAACAGAAAGATATCCACCATTCGTTTACTCCAAATTTGGGCTCGAACTTTCCAATTTCAAGAGAGAAAATCACATCCATGTGGTTTAAACATGTCACAACTTCCACCAGCACTGCCAAGAACCCAACACCTATGTCCTAGTTTCATAGTTCAGGCAAGTAATGGTCAGATTGAAGATGGTAATAGATTTGGCTAACAACCCATCAAGGGCTGCCTCCATCTGGACCACTACAGGCCTGGTCAAGAAATCTCAACAGGGCAAAGTTCTGTAATTTAAGGCTTCAATGTCATGGGTCTGCTTACTGCAGAATTTGGCGCTTATGATCCTCATTCTATGCTTACTGGGTTTGTGTTAAATGTTTACGCTATCCGAGAAACGCAAGAGATCCTTGATACCAACACAGATGCACAACTGAAAATTCTTTGCTAACCCATGAAATAGCATCTCATAAGCATAGACATTTCTGTTTCTGGCGTCAATTCAATGCTTCCGGTAAGTAAAGGCGTGAAATTGGGCACAGTTTGCCCTCGTTTCCATCATCACTTACTGTTTTAGATGCCTCTTTTTTCATCTCTGCATTCGATTACTGAATGTGATATTGCTTAAATGTAACAGATCATGACAGGGGGCTACATCCAAATTGTCTTTGCCAAATAAGTCAGGGGCCTTTTGTTATGCCATACACGTAATTTGGGGCTTTTGCAATTTCCTCATATCTGTTACGCCTTAAGGCTAAAAGATGACGATAAAAATAGTAACTGAAAAAACAAAGCGAAACAAATACTGATAAGGCATAGCTGTGGGCTTGACATGGCAGTCCAGTTAAATAAATCTAGACTCCTTGACTCTTATTCTTGCGCTTCAAACTCAAAAAGTGACGAGCAGCGGAGGTGAAATATAATTGGAAATGTGGAGAAATGTGGCAAACAAAATCAATCGGGGGAAGGAAACTGGGGCAATGTGACATTTTGACTGAAAGAACGAGATCAAATCGTGCAGGGAAATTGCTTCAATTCCCAGCCAAACCCTGACAAGCCAATGGTCAAGTATTGATTGATATACATGAATTATCCCATGAACAGAGAGAGAGGCATAAATTGTAAGCCAATGATATGACCCCATCTAATCAACCATGAAGACCCATCTACACAATCCAGCAATGGAGGGATAAAGTACTGCAATTTCAAATCGTTTTCATTCGAAGTCGAAAGCACGCACAGCAATTTGCCAAGAGGTTGTGTGCTGTGGTCTCTCGGACACAAACAGCACTGGGGCCTATTTCGCGGCCCTGCTTAGCACAATATTTTGCTAAGCATGACATTTCTGTCTTTATACACGGAATTCATCCCCTTCTTGAGCTTTTCTGTAAAACACTCCTTAAAATAACACACTAGGCACCGACATTCAAAAGATACACAAATGCACACAAGTCACAAAGCACTACACAACACAACGATACATAAGTAAAACAAAAACCAAAACAAACTATTTTTTAGTAAATGAAAAATCGGAAGAAATTAAATTTGGCGAAGTGTTAAGATGACTGGAAAGATGGCACTTAATGTGGGATTAGATAAATGTAATAATGGAAGATGGTAAAGAAAGCAAAGGAAAAAAATATCCCTTAAAACTCTATCATTTTTTCCGTCAATGATTTTGTTTTGGTATGTATGTATCAATAACCTCACAATATTCCATATGACAAATTGTGCATAACTCTTTTTGGGGGAAATTGGGAGGCCATAGGTCCACTGCATGCTCTAATTGCAGTTGCACACAGAATGCAAAGCCAATGAAATCCAAATGTATGCTAGTTGCCATAACTCTCTTTGTATCAAACATATGCCCCCTACTTCAAGTTGTTAAGCTCCGCCTCTCCTTTAGCAAGTTACCAATTTTTGCTGACAACTTTTCTTTACAGAATTTTCTGTCACAGGGGGTTGTGTGCGTGAAATCATTGAACTTCAGAAGAAAACAAGTCTCATTTAAGACCAATTTTCAAGTATCAAATAACAAAACAAAAATAACCACATAAACATAAACGGAAAACATCTTCATGATAAAATAAAAGGACATGATGAATACTACATACTAATTCATGACATCACACAATAAAAAATGATCAATCATTTGGCATAGAGCCAAGATACGGAATAGCCACACACTCACAACAGACAAAAAAATTGCAAATTAATCAATACTAAGCAGATGCACGACAACTATGATACAATGAAGCAAGCTAGACAGGAAGGGGTTAAAGGTCAATATATTAAACCTACGTTTCTGAGGCTCGTGAAGGAGAGCAGAACGAACAGGGGCTGAGGTTTGGCAGGGATATATCCCTACAAAAAGGCAACAACAAACAAAAATCAGGGAAAAAGTGAAACGAGGAAGCCAAGAAAGCATGCAGATGAATGGAAAAAAGAAAAGAAAAACATTTTCAGTGAATGCATGCAAATGATTGCAATAAATGGAAATGACATGCTAATTATGGTAAATTATGCAAATGCAAAGTAAATTACACAAATTATGCATACAGTATGCAAATGATATACACATTAGTGCAGGACTGAAATGCAGCGCAAACAACTCAAGGATGTCTGGTTATTAATGTGTAAAATTTGACTCAACTTTGCCATACATGTAAAATGTGAACAGAGATATAAAATGTGTTCACTTATTAAGTTGACTATTCATAGAAGCTATTGTCATTTTTTATACGGCTTTCTATTTCTCCAATCAACAATGTTTGCATCAAACTCACTTCTACTTAGGCAGTATTGACATTCAATATGAAATGCCTCAATAAAAAAAAGACAAAATTCATATGCATTTAATGAATGTACATGTATGGCAAAATGATAAAGACAGTAGTTACTGAAGGAGCCAACCAATCACACATCAACACTAGACAATATGCAAATCAGTCTGCTTCATTTGCATAATCATGCATACATAATGAGTGATTAGGATGATAACCTTTTAATGCTTGGAGACCCAATAGTCCAGAGAGATTGCTAGTGTTTGCCGTGTTCGATCCACTGCCTGTAAAATGAGTGGATGTAGAGAGAATAGCTTTATCGGCATGGAAACAATATCCTTGACGACAGTGAAATACCCAATCAGCAAATATCAATATCCTTAACTTCATCATTACATGTGTATACTGTAATCAAGATTTTTTCTTTAATCACAAAACTCTTTTAGTGAAACAAATATAACTATACAAATGAATTTTCTTTTGAATAAAATTCATTGTTGCCAATCACAAATTTTATCAAACTATTTTTTCAACCAGATAATTGAAATACTGACACACAAATTACACAATTTAAATTAAGATACAATTTTTCTTTTCCACAGACAAAATAAGGAATAAAAAAAAAAAAGATTCAAAAAAGATTCAGAATTAAAGACTGTCTTGTAGAGAAGTTATTCGATTTCACTATGCATAAAAATAACTGAAATACATCAAAGTAAGAAATTTCTATTATCAAAATACATCTCACATTACATTCTTTTAGCTTGCATTACAAGATGACAGGAACAGTCAGGAGTATCTTGTTAATATTTTCTTCGTGACTAAATGTTTTCACATGATTTCAAGAGCTTTTTAAAAGTCAATAATGGATAAGTACAAGTGAGGTTTAGGTATGAGGGATTAGACAAACAGAATGAGGGATACTCAAGAACAAAAGGAAAAGTATCAAGGACAAAAAAGTGAGAGGAAAAAAACAGAATAGTGTAATAATGTTACAACCGGGTGTATGTGTGTATATGTGTGAGAGAGACTACAGTCCAAAACATTAGTGTCTTGGGATACCAATTCTTAGAGCCGCTCTGCACCTGATTTTGCTTAGCAAGTCTGGGTTGGATTTCACCAAAAACGAAGATGCGTTGCCAGTATCGTCATAGTGATTTGTATTGTGACATCACACCTCGCTTAGAAATTAGGGTTGATTCACAATTGAGATCAATCTGAGGGCCTTTACGAAATCAGGCTTGAGGAGGATAGACTGGGTAATTATTTCGCTACCCTCATTTGAGAACCACAAAAGAAAAAGGAAGGGATTGGGCCACACGACAAAGCCGAAGAAAGGCTCCAGTTTCGCCATGTATCTCAAGCCCTCCATTTCATTTCGGAAACAAAATGGCGGTAGCAATAAATCCCAAGTCCAGCCTCATTTCATTAAGGCCTTTAGTGCTTTGTGAAATCAGCGCACAGACCTTCAAGGACCAAGCAATCGCGACTGACAAGAATGACATTTTGGGCTTACACGATGGTTTTTTAGTAAGCAAATATGCTTAGCGGCTCCACGATATTGGTGACCAGACACGACTGGCTCAACTTGTACAATAATACCACCCAGGATATCAGGTCAAAATGAGGCATCTCTGAGGCAATTATTAGACAGAGTTAGGAGGACAAGAGAGGGAGACAAACTAGAAAGGTCAAGAGGTCAAAGGTCAGAAGAAAAGTAGTAGACCACTACCAGTGAGATATCAGAAGAACTGCTTCAAGACAGGACAATCAAGGCATAGACGGGGAACAGACAGAAAAGATTGACAGCCAATCAAAAGGCTTCAACTCAGTCAAAAATGATACAGACCACTGTCTATTTCAAACGTCAATCCAAATTTTCTCTTCTATTTTTTTTAGGAGATGATATTTTTTTAGCCAGGGACTGTACATTTTGTACCATTCCCAGTTGTTAAGCTGGTGTCCTATCTACCTCATAAACACCACAAACCACGGACAATCTTCGCAACGACTAAACATTGTACGTATGCAGAGGAATAGAATAACAAACCAAAACTGTAAGACATTGAAATACAGACATGGACAGATACAGACAACCCAATGCAACCAAACAGACAGATCAATGATAAAAACAGACAGACAGGTATCTCACTTGACAAAACGCCACAGTCAAGGACAAACAGACTGACAGTGAGGACTGTCATACAGTATATATAGATACTGACATACCAACAGACAGTGACTGACAACAGACGAATATGAAGACAAACAGACCTGACGATCTACACAAACAGAAGATTAACAACAGACAGGTTGACAGACGAACAAACAGACCAAGGCAGATGGACACATAGACAAACCAAGCACCGATACTGACAGTGATAAACCTCGCGACAAACAACGATCATGGTCACATGATGCTGAATTAGAGACAGTCTTTCAAAAAAATGGGACTAAAATTGGAGCCTCGGTGACTGGGCATCACATTGAAGCCGTTCACATCATCTGCCATAAAACCAGCAGACAGTCCAGGATTAATCAAACGTTTCTACAAAGGGTACATTACCGGCTGCCATATACGGTATGCGTGCGTGGCTCTAGTCAGAGATTGCAATGTAAAAATGAAAGGGCTTTCAAGGCCAAAAAACAGCACAAAACCACTTCGTTCATTCTGTGAAAAGTGGTGAGCTTAATCCACCGTGGCTGGTAAAAATTTCAGTCCCATTTTTCAGATGTTTTGTGATAAGAGACTCGCAGGACGAGAAGACCAAACAAAGAAACCAGAAATAAAAAACCCAGACAGGTTGACATTCAAAACACCTGTATGTGGAGGGGAAAATCACCAACCAACCAACCAAAAGAAAGAAAGAAATCAAAAAAGGATCCTGAAAATGCAACACAACCCCACAATCTTGCTCAAGAAACAACAGCTGCAAACAGAGCTTGCTTTAACGACATAATGAACGATCTGTGAGCATCGGAATTTCAATCTATGCTTTTTCCTCAACTCCCAAACAAGAGTCTAATATCGTCAATATGGTTTGATCCCTATCCAGCTACGAGGACCTCCATGAACGAGGGGACATTGTCTACGCTGACAGGAAACTGTCGTAGTTTTGAATCGGACGTGATTGTAAAATATGCCCTGTGCTCCTTTCTTTTCAAACAAGTGAAAGGCAATTAACGGATCGATATGTAATCTGTTTGGATTCCTCGAGATATGAGAGAGATGGTTTGAAGGCAGTCAACAATACAGGCTAATGCTGCCAAGATGCCATGTCAGGCGGCAATAAGTATAAACCGCATCTCAAAGAGTCTTGGAAGAATATATAACTGCAAATCCATCTCAATTAAAAATTTATAAATCTACTTTCAATCGTGCAGTCATTTGGCAATTATACCCAGTGAATCTTGTATTCTGGCCAGGCTAGATGGATGATCATTTAGTTGATTTTTCCCTTTCAAACCTGGCAGCCCTTAGGCTATTAAAAAGGAATGCTGTCATTTTCCGCCAAGTATTTCAGGGGGATATGCTTGTTTCTAGTAGGTTATTCAACTCACAGTCACTACAAGGTAGTATTGAGATAGGAAAATGTAAAATAAATCGTCAGCCCACAGATGCCCATTCTGCTATGCTCAAATATACCAAATTCTTTCAGGGATTTTTTTAAAACTGTTTAGGGAAGAAAATTTGTTTTGCCAACAAAATACCCCAGAGACACCAAGGGTTCATTTCATCTGTCCGTTCATGATAGCCGAGACTCTTTTTGAAGTCCACCATTTTTCGTTTTTCAATTGACATGACAATTTTTTTTAAAGGTTGTGTAAGATTTTCTTTCACCTTTAGTTTTAGTTAAAATTCATGTAAATAAATTTCATAATTTTTTCCACTGCAACTGAAAACGTTTAATGGTTGAAAGTGGTAGGACAAATTCATATCCAAAAAGAAAAAAAAAGAAAAAAAAGAAGAAGGAATTTGCGAATATATCTGCATTTTGTTAACGTTATGGGGAATGGATGTTTGTGTTTGCATTCGAACGCATTAGTGGAATACCAGTGACAAGGGCACCGGTTGTCATTATTTGATAAACAAATAAAGGGAAAAAAAATAAAGAAAAGAAAAATAACGTTGTTGTTTGTAAACGCATTTACAACCTTGGGCTCCTGACTGTAGCCCGCTACCCATAAAGCTGGGGGTGGTAGCGCTGGCAGCTTGGTTGCCAAAGGAACCATTATCGCTCTGGTTGTTGCCAAATGATTCATTGCCTCCCTGGTTGCCAAAGGAACCATTACCGCTCTGGTTGCCATAGGAACCAGGTCCTCCTTGGTTGCCAAAGGAACTATTACCTGAGCGGTTGGTACCAGACGAACCAGTACCTGAAAACAAACCAAACAAACGATAGACGACCACAACATACACCCAGGAAATAAACAACAAGAAAACAACAGTGGTCGACACCACGGGGCAAAAATCAAATTAAGGTGAACATTCCACCTTGCTAGCAGATTTCTTTTCATCCAGAGTGCCCATAATTAATGGCAGCACAATATAAGAAAAGATCCAGTATAAATGAAAAGCCACTACTCCAGGTAGCTTCAAGAAGAGAGAGGTGGAACTATTTGCAAGACACATTAAGGATGCTGCAAAGCTGGCAATAATTCAATTACCACTTTTTCTTTCTTCGTTTTTTTATTTTGTTTCGTGTTAATGGCATGCCAAGAAAAACGCCTTCACTGAAATTTGACATAAATCTTTTCAATTTCATTTCCACGCCAGGATTTTATCTTAAGTGCAGAAAATTGCTAAATTCATCGACCACTGGTTTGTTTCCTCGTCTTTTTTTTCAATCTGCAAAACAAGTACGTCAGTTCAAAATAGTTAAAGCTGTCCCAATACATGACACAAAATACAATACATGTAAAATTACTACAATGAAGCCTAGCTACGTTATCTGCAATATACATTAAAACATGGATAAAGGTCACATATATGATGATATATATTGAAATACAGAACTGTAGTATAACACACATGGTCAGCAGAGCACATATACAGGTAATAGAACAGGAAATTGTATATAGAAACACCTGTCTCCCTGACCTTAAAGTAAAAACCCACAAAACCGTGAAATACGCAAATCCAAAAACCAAATTCAAAACATGACACACCGAAAAACAAAACAAATTGAATTGCCATCCTTGGGCAATATTTCAGAAATTTGACAATTATGAAGGGTTGTTTCGTTTTGCAAGTAAGGTTTATTTCGGCTTCCCCTGTGTGCTAAGAGCTGCGTCGGGTGAATTGAGCAAATTCTTGACAGAGTGTGTCCCTTGATTTGCCCCAGAGAGTAAGGTGTGCATGACTGCTTGTTATTCCTCACATGTGCAGTTTGCGTTCATAATGTCCCAGACATTGATATTTCATAGACACTTATACACACTGCCCCAAACCACACAGAATCAAACACACATACACAACATGATTCCTCCAGGTATACATATTGAGTTGATCAGATATCATTTGCAACATAAAAAACATACATGTACATGAACAACATATCTGTATCCGACACAAAAATATAACATTGAACAGACAAACGAAGAGACAGTAAGAAGACAAAATGGCGCTGAACAGACGGGAGGAAAAAGCCGTTTTAAAAAGCACACAAATTTGAAACAATTGACAGAAAAGACAACACCACACCGATGTCCCAAAACCAGTACAACTTTCTTCCCATTGGATCAAAAATCACCATCAAACATTATGTCTGTGGTCAAATAACGGGAGGTGAAAAAAGCTGGTAACCAGGAAGCTACTGTCAAACTCACTCTTGTACAGGGTACCGCCTGCCAATGAAGGCTCTGATTGGTCCTTGAATGAATACAATGGTTCTTCCAAAAGACCCTGATTGGCTGAGGAATACAAATTATGCAAATGAGAACTTCAAAAGAAAGGGTGGGTTGAGAAAAATACGATCTGTCCACCTGAAAAAAAATTACCAAGAACAAATAGTTTGCAAGGATTTGAAAATAAATGTGACCGAGACTGAAAATTCAACACTACAAATGTCATTTTTTTTGTCACCATTACTCTTTTAACTATAAACATAAGAGGTAATAATAACAAAATGGCTGACAATGTCATCCCTCATTAATCAAATTAAATGTTTCCACTTGCCGCCAAAATCCCTGCAAAAAGGAACAAATCCACTTTGCTTGCTGACAGCTCAACGTCAAGCAGACCATTTTGTGACCGGAATTCACAGCATTTTGTAGTTCTGCAATGGTTATTTAATTGTAATGGCTTTGGGAACATACAGATATGTGTACAATACAAACGGACGTTGGAATTAACTGGACACGACAAACTTTCCCTTCCTCTGCATATCAGTTGACGATCAACAACAACCACAAGACACATACACATAAAACACAGAAATGCACACATAATTCCACACTCAATGACACATTTGTTTCTCACAAACGAATATTCACAGAAAAAATAACAAGGAATTTACATATAAATGAATGGGACGAAGAGAACAAAATCTGAAGAAAAATTTCAGGTGTGGAAGTAAAGAAAGCCAAGAATGAGAAGAAATTGCACAAAAAAAAAGAGATATGTACAGTCATTTTTGGTGGTATTTTAATTGTGTTGGCAAAGAAGTATTAAATGATGTTATTGGAAAATTCTGCTTTCAATGATGAATACAAACATTACACAAAACAGTTCAAACGATAAAACAACAGATCTGAACACTGGTAAACCAGAAAGGAACAACAATACAAAGACATTTCAAAACTCACAAACTTATAAAAACCGACCATAGAATCTTCACAAGCCCAAAGCATCCGTATGGATATGATCTTTGTTTGTGGCAAATTTCACTCTTTTCCTGTATATGAATATGCAGTGCGAGGGCACGATCTTAAGCAAACAATGTCCTTGTTACATGTAACAATAGAATATAACCTGAAGATCTTTTGCATTAAGGTAACCATACCATACACCTCCCAGTCCAATGTTGTAACTTCTGTGGAATTGTTTTTTTTTTTTTGGGGGGGGACATTTTTCCCCTTCATGTATTCTTCAGTGGACAATAATAATTAATCATTCAATTTCAGTACAATTTGCCAGCAGGCGTTCATTAAAAAAAAGAAGAATTTGACTCTTGAATTTGAATTTTTTCAAAAGAGAAATTTGAAGCAAATGAGATCACACAAGATGAGGAGTTTTGACCAGATTCTTGGATGTAATAATCTTATCCATCTACAAAATTCCTTGCTTTCAGTAAGACACCAAATACTGTGCACAGGGCTCTGTTAGTGAATGGCCTAGTGCAGTATGATTTTGGTCATCACACCATTGATGTCAAGCTCGCTACTCACCTGTGTTGCCCATGCCTTGTAATGACTGATTAGCAGCAGCAGCTGCTGCAGCCGCCGCTGCTGCAGCTGCTACGCTTGCTCCACTTGTATTCTGACTGGCCATTGCTGTAATGCAAGCACACAGTGGGACCAAACATCAAGTCCATGTCATGGAATGTTAATAATCAATGCTATCCCAGGATTGTGCCTTCCATTTTGTCATCTTTGGTTTTGAAACATCCCAAGAATCCATCAGAATCCCACAATCATTCCGACTGATACCATGAGTTAAAGTAAGGTACACGTTTCAATTGAGTGTCCCCAACATGGGGCACTGATACGGTTTTCTGTAGCTCTTAGATTCAAAACCCACCCCAGTAATTCTTCTTTTGATCTCCTTAAAATTGACCACTTTTATGCAAAGACAAAATGATACAATCAAAGACAGAACTGGAAATGCACTTGACTGATATGAACTTCAGGCACAAGTACTCAATCATGGCGAATTCTACGTCAATCCTACCTAAAATGTACAGAATGTTACATGTTGAACTAATGTATTGCTCCATTCTATGAACATGGAGCATTTCACAAATTCTGAATACCGTTGTTTGGCAGGAAAAGGTTAGAACTGAATATCTCTATGCAGCTTCGGGCAGATGTTTTATACAGGATTACAAAAAATTAGAAAAAAACTGGTTAGTAACACTCGATAGTTATGAATAAAGAAAACATCGGTCACAAGAAATAGCTCGCTGAGCCAAAAGAACAAGGGTAGCTAAATGGGGCTCCTATGCACAATTTTACAAAGTGATAAAAGATGTTTACATTTAGCAAAAACTGTTACCGGTCAAAAGTTCCTTGCAAAAACGGGTTACAGGTCAAAAATTCATATAAATGACTAGAGTGGTTCTTCGGTCACCAGCTGAATACACATGTACATGGCATGTTACCATGTTACGGTGTAGCTATTATTTGACTTACATGCCAATTGCTGCATACCACTGAGTGCTCCAAAGTTACCGGTTTGTGATGCATGTTGCATAAGATTCACCAGCATCTGTATATAAGAAAAAAATGGACACAGACAACAAAAATATTATCCAAATGTGCTGATTATTCTGTAAAGTACGGTAAATTAACATAAACAAACATGGATTGCACCACTAAAATTAACTATAATTAGTACACGTTTCAGAAAGGAAATGTAACTGATGTACGGTAACCAAGGTAACTGATGCCCTCCTGTATTAATACTGCCTGATTGAGTTTCTACTCTCAAACCATTTTCAGATTAATAAAACCAAAAAATACTGAAACAAAAACAAATGTTGCATTGTGGTGTGGACTTGTAAATAAAGTTTTCCTAACCACCCATTCCTGAAATGGACCCATCCAGCACCCTGTCACCCTCACCTCATGAATATTCATAAAGGTCACATCCTACCGTTAATAATCCCCTTGGTGGCAGGTGCCTTATCCAATCATTCTCAACATATGCAAATTCAAATCAATATCAACCGCCTCTCCCCCCAATGGAGGAGAGTCTAACTGCTTGATGTGTGCATGGCATGGAGTATTAAGGGAAAACAGTCTCCATTTTGGTGTGTGTTTCCTCGTTGCAAAGCTGAGAGCTAGCTCCGTTATTGGATTACCATTTTTTGACAGTGTGGAGTGTTATGAGCACCTCTGAGTTTGATACCCATAGTAATAGGTCTCGACCTTCAGACATGTCAGAATAAAAAGACCTTACCCATGAGAGAATTTACAAGGAACCACTTCTGACCCTCTCAAACGAGTCAAAGTGTTAACCACTTCACCACTTATTCATACACAAAAACAGAAAATGATGATTTGTTTTCAAGACCGGTTCTCGCATTGAACCTTTTTGATGTCAGTCATGCATGAGACATGCGCTGCACGATAAAGAGTGAAAATTGAAACTTTTCAATCTGTGAAAGGATGAGGAGTGGCCGTTGCTAGGCAACGCTTTTTATGAGGAATATTGCTGGTGATAAAAATCAGTGCTGAAAATTGGTTTTCATGCAGCAGTCTTTTTATCGGCTCAGAGACATTCAAGTATATTAAAAAAAAAATTCTTTTTTTTAATTCTCAAGATGAACATTTTTTGTTATTACTTGTTATAATTTATTCTATTTCAAGTTGTTTTTAAGATAATTAATCATGTCTTTTTCAGTCAATGCTGGAGTTTTTTTGTAACAAAAAAAATGTTCTTGTTTTCTAAATTTTGTATTGGTTAAAAATCATGTACGGTATGTACTTTATATAATGATCTATATTGATTTTGGATTCAGCTCTGCAACGTACTGCAGTGTACAACGATAATTTACGATATTCACTTTGCCATGGAAAAGGCCAATTAATTATTCCCCAAGTACTACCGTGCACCCAGCCAGCGATCTAACATCTCCCTATTCACCAATATTGCAAGGCCATTGGGACATACCATCCTCCGATCCCCAGTGCGCTCCCACCGCCAACTACGCCAACGACAGTTAGTCAATACCATTACCGACAGAAATATGGATTTCAACTATCATAACAGTAGCCTTGAGGAGTGGAGGATAGCGGATGATGATCATTACTCATTTGCAATGCTGATCAGCAGGGAGGAGGGTGGGGGCGTGGTCTGTCTGCCTCTCATGGGAGGGGGTAAGATGGATAATCAGACACAAATGTGAGAGAAGATTGGATAGGAGGTGTGAGAGAGAGTCAAACAGGACCGGTGGGGATAGTTGGGGGAAAGAGGCCTTCTATGATCAGACACAAGAGGAACAATGAAGGGTATTAAACTGAGGATGAAACTGGAAAGCAAAATGTGGGGGAGGAGCGAAAGATGGACAGGGGTTGAAGTCACGAAGCCCTACGATCGATCGTAATGCGAGTTAGGAAGGATAACCCAACATATCCTACGAAGGGCTGTAATGCATCACAAATCCTACGATTGATAGTAAGTTACGATGAGGTGAAATCCACCCCAGGTAAAGTTACGGATCAAACAAAAAACATCAGGGAAAAAGCCAATTACCGGTAATAGGAATGGAAGGTAGAGAGACTATGCAAGTAAAAAGGTAAATGGTAAAAGACAAAATTGACAAGGTGATGATAGCAAGGATCAAATATGTCAAAATGAGGAATAAAAAGCAACCCAAACCTGATGATATTGACCAAAAAAAAAAATTGTCAGGGACTTGGGATGGAAAAATAAAGTGGAATGGGAAAACTGACCATGAAGTACCAAAAACAAAGACAATATGAAAGACAGAAGCAAAATAATATGAAAAATGTATGAATGGGAAAAAAACAAATTGAAAATTCAACTAAAAGGAAAGCTAGGAGTGAAGGATATCAGAAGGCAATAACAATTAGTCTGACAAGAGTAGAGAAAATTGTTCGGAGATTAATTAGAACCAACTCCGCAGTGACAATGGATTTCATGGTATGGGACAACTCCCTAAACATCCCCCTCAATATAATGATGCGTCTATACTGCACAGGATAATGTGCTATCAACCTACAGTATTGATGTACATGTATCACATCATCTACATGTCTAAGCAGTGACGCGGTATTAAATAATCCACAACCGTGAAGGAACATTAAATAATGACTATCAATTCCTCCCATCATCATTAGAATTTGATGAGGATTCTAAAAGTGAAGACATTACTGTGGACTTAAAGTGATGAAACTTGTAACGACGTTAAATACGTATTTGTGTTGTCGTATAATATGAGACAGAACTGCACTACCCTTCCACACCCTCCTCTTAAAAAAGACACGAAAACATATCAATCTCCTAGACCCTAGTTCCAACCCTACATTTGCTGAATCCTGAAAACACTATTTGACTTGGAGGTAGATTTAAGGAACAAAATATGCCGACTACACAGCTCACTGCCACTTTGAAAGTTGGCAGAACAAGGCCAGTTTCATGTTAATTTAGGCCATTCCTAAAATATTCATAAACATGTTAACATTGATCTTTGTTTTCAAGGATCAGTGTACATGTATACTTCACTTTTCTACTGCATGCACGTATGAAATATACAGTAGGCATACATAATGTACAGTAAGTACATGCTATGTAGCCTAAATGAAACGAAGGACCCAAATTATTCCCAGTCAATGAAAGCGCCCATCACTATTGCTCAAACATGAAACCCAAGCGAAAACTGCCGAATGAAGTATCCCATTCTATAACCCTTTTAATACAATGTATGGATTTTCAATCTATGGAGAGCATGCAGGACTGATAATTTCCTTCCAGTTGGCCTCAGGATATCAAGTGAGCCCTCCATTGTTACAAATAAACCCAAGGCCTGGGCTTTATTCGTGTGCTCCCCCCCCCCCCACTCCCTATGGCTAACATGTTTCAATGTCACGGTTTCTGTGCCATGTCACTCAAGGCTAAGGTTCCCTTCCATTAGATGTAACACTTGCGTTTAATTAGCTGTCATCAATATCCCCATGCATGCATGTATCTTGAGGTCAGGTTGGGGTCAAGGCAATGGCGTAGCAGAGCCTTATGGTGAACAGTCAGCGCGCAGCCCCCGCTATAATGAGGCGCCCGCAAGCATTTGTTTGCAGGAAAAAAACACTCTCGTGCGTTTTGGAGGTTTGCGAGAAAACACGAGAGTTCAGTAGTAACCCTGCAAAAGCTCTCGGGAAACCTGGCAAGGTCACTGCTGGGCCATCATGGCGTGGTGAGTGCATTGTTTATGATTAAAGCAATGAAAAAAAATCGTTTTTTATCAGTTAATTTTTAGATTTTCGCGTGAAAAATAGCCCCAATGTGTGTCTTAATTCTCGAACAACGCTTGTAGTATCTTAGACGTTTTTAGTGCTCCTGACTGTTTCCGAAATGATACGTTGAAATGGTGACGATATTTGGCGAGATTGAGGTTTTCCCCATCGTTCAATATCAATAATGTTTCTACGGTGCGGAGTATTTATCTCATTTTTTACATTTCAAAACTGCGAGATTTGGTGGTTTAGCGTGCGATTCTGCTATGAATTGTGACGTCACATGTTAATTATTTATTTTTTCCATCCATTGACTTGTGCAACCAATATCAGTCACCTAATGTGTGCCTTGCCTAAATACATATATATTAATATTTTTTTTATTACTTTATACTTTATATTTTGTACCATTTACTTTCATGTGACAATTAAGTGTATAGACATGGGTAAAGGTTTACCACACTCGTCTTGTATCCAGCAAGTATTAACTTTTTTGTTTATAAGCATGAGGTGTTAAAACCTTTACTCTTGACCAAAGATTGCCAAAACGGGTACTTGCCTAAACATGTATGCAATGTAAATGATGTCACATGTGATTACTTTTTTGTTTCTGTGTACAGTATTTATAAATTTGCGTGTACTAGCAAGTGTAATTTGTGTTTATGCATATACATTTTCTGTTGTATTTAGATATTTGTACTGAAGATCTGTTTTGGTCTACATGAAGTCTTTGTGTTATAATTGATATATGTCTGAATACTGTATACATGTCTTAAAAATGTGTGTTCATTGTTATGCTTATTCTCAGGGTCCACATGGAGAAACAAAATGTGCTAATTTATCACTACTAAAGTTGTACAGCACTTGCAATAATATCATTTTTATTATGTAAGATTGATTTTTGTCTTTTTTTGTTTACTAAATGTTTTAGAAAATGCCAATGGTTTCAGAACCAGTTAAGTACAACAAGTGTGTGGACTAAAGTTGACAATTCCTCTATTTAACAAATATTTTCAACTTTTATTTTTTAAAGATGGTAAAAATGTTGAGGGGTGTTAAAATCTTGAATATTGCCCAAAGCTAGCCAAAAGGGGTACTTGCCTTGCTTAAACATGCCTACAAATGTATACAATGTGATTATTTTGTTGTGTGTTGACTTCTATTTTTTGTTTGTATTATTTATAAAGTGGCGTTGCAATTTTGTTAATGTTTACTGAAATTACTTTAATGTGTGTACTCAGTCTTTGTGCTATTAATATTATTGATATGTTTCCATTGTTACGTTCTCTCCCAGCCAGCTGAATGGAGGAACGGTTACAGTAACAGTTAACAAAACTGCCAAGTTTGTTGGTTTTCATGTTCATGTGTTATTGTGTTACAATAGGAATCAGTTGAAGAGCAGTTGAACTAATAAATGCTACACTATTGCCCAAAAGAAACAAAACTCTTGTTTTAGTCTTGTTCATGTTTAATGTTGTGGACCTTTGGATTATGCCTTAACTTTTGAGAAAATGCTGAAGGTTGTAGTGGGAAAACATTCTCTTCCTCCACTGAGCAAGAAGTAAATGAGATCTTGTAAAAGGCAACATTTTAAATTTTATTAATTTTTAAAAAGTGGTGCACTTATTTAACTTCGTAGGCCTACCATTCATAATTGTTTTCAAATAAATGCAACCCGAGGGCCTGGCCTCAGTCACACCCATATTAATTAACACAAAATTGCAGAAGACCCATTAAAAATAGTAGGCAAAAAATCAAGACCGTATTTAATAAACATCGATATTCTCATAACCATTTTTCTCAGGACAACGCTGCCACGTCTGTACACACGGTTGTAGACGAATCGTCTGGTTGCTTCACGTGGCGAAGATTTGAACTGATTTTTGCGTATGGAGTCTGGGCATCAAACTTGATGTCGTTGCCTTGCGTACTGTACTGCAGTACATGATTGGCTGATATCCGAGGATAAATGACCTCCAACAACCAATTGACCAACCACAGCTGCGCTTCATTGAGGACGGGGTAGCGGGTTAAGACTCGTGTTTCGTTACATTTTTGGGAGGAGAGGGTGAACATTTTGACTGCTCCTGACTGTTTCCCAAAAATTAAAGCGTAGGATTTTAGATAATGATGAAAAGGAATGTTTTCTCTACCGGTTCGTATATGGTTCATTTCTACGGAGAAATTGTGAGACAACATATGAAGACCATTTCTACGCCAGTTTTTTTTATACAAAAAGACAAGTGGTTTTGCCGCTAAATCTCACGTAATGCATACGTCCCAAACATGTTTTCATTTCAGAATGGAAAATTAACCTCTATACCCCACATAATCCAATCAAATTATAACAAAAGACCCATTAGTATGGACGTTACGATCTTTTTAAAACGCGTACTCCGAGCTCATTATATATGCAAAGTCAGTCAGTGCCGGTCGGAATGTGCATACGTAGAAAACAAACGGAAGCTATTTGCAGTGGGCTGCGCGCTGACTGGAATAGTGAGAAATAATACACGGTGACATTCAACCAAGCTCAATGTGTACTTCATAATATAAGCTATTCCATGTGGGTTTGTGGTTGTACCTAGATGTACATATGCTTATCATACTCTTATACTAGAGATGCAAGGTATTCAAGACTTCAACACCAGGGGCCAATTTCACGGCCCTGCTTAGCACAAAAATGTTCTAACCATGAAAATCTTTGTCTTAATAAAAACAGGATTAACAACCAAATTTCCATGCGTTGTATTTCATTTGTGATTGTTCTTTGGCAGTTGTCCGCCGACCATAAATATGAAATAGAATTTTTAATGGTGGTTTGTTTTATTGGGCAAGACATTTTTGTGCTTAGCAATTGTTTGTGCTTAGCAGCTCCATGAAATTGGCCCCTGATGAAATGCGACCAACTGATATAATGTGCTTGTGTCTGATTTCATAAACCGATCCCCTTTTTGATCATGTGCACTTGCATAGAGACCTATACACTACAGGACGGATCCACATCTACAATATACACCCAATAGATACAACCGCATTCACTTATTTCAATGATTTCGTACAAGAAAATACACCATGTGATTTGGAGCATCACATTTTGAGAGGGGGATGCATGGGGGCAGTGATGTCCCCTTTGGTGAGTCAAAGTATAAGAAAGGAAAAAAGCTGTAAGGCTATGTACTCCACAACATCCACAAATTAGAAATTCTCCTGGAAGGATGAAAAAAGTGTGAGAGAGGGGACCAAAGAAGAAAAAAAATTCCCGTGGCTCAATCTGGGTCAGCCTCCACGGCCGATTTCCGAAGCTAAACAGACCTGGGTGTTACAGCAAGCGCATTAACAAGCCCATGGGGAATAGGGATATAGCCCCTCTAGACGCACAGGCCGACAAATGCAGTAATCTTTTAAGAGAATTTCAACTACTCAAGACTTGGGGCAAAAAAAAAAGAAAAAAAACCCTGCAATGTTTCTTTCTCGTGCATAAAAATAGTCAGTCGTAGGGACAAAAAAAAAAAAAAACCAAAACTGAAAGGAGAAATCTCAATTTCATAAATGTGATAATGATTTTTAAAAGCCACTTTGGAAAATGTTTAAGACTCAGGGCCAAAGCAAACACGACATGGTTTTTTTTACTCAATTTTTCATAAACGTGGAATTATTCATAATACAAATTATTCTGGCAAATGCAATGATCGTGGGGAAACTTTCAAAATAATCTAATAAAATATTCATCTTGCGAGAGAATTTAGAAAACTCGGAACCTGGGGGGGGGTGTTAATAGACTACAGGGCCAAGTACTTTAGATGTCTTGTTTCTCAATAATGATAATGATTAATTTTCTGGTGAGTTTTGATTGATTTTTTTGGTTGGAATCTGATGAGAAATGGACCTACTGGTATTTGGAGGGCTTTGTCCAAGTTATCATCTGGGCGCAATGCGGTCTGTAGGGCTTGCTGCAGACGTGCACCAAAAATGCACAGAAATTGAAAAAACAACCAACATTAAGCACACAAAAAAAGGATTATTGTTCGAGTCTTGCACTAAATACTGCATATTCTCGAATAACAAACACAATTCAATGGAAACATGGAAACAAAAAATTACCAAATTGTTGTTGAAATTAGCCATAATGTCATACATATGTATGTATATCTATAAATATGCACGTAACTATTGATTTTTCCTCTCATTAAATTTGTTTATTTCAAGGGCATCTGAAATGTCATGTGGCCCCGAGTGATTACGAAGCAATTAAGAGGAGTACTACTACTAGGCGCTGATCCCAAGCCAATCCAGACCCATAATGATAAATAAAGTCCCCCCTACCTTCCATCCCCCCACCCCCCCCCCCCCCTTCCCTGCTACCTCTAGGCATATGTCTGTCGGCTTCAGTCTAATGACCAGAGAAATACTATTTTAAGACTTAATAACAAGGCAGTCAAGTCCCTATAATTCAATAGAAGAGATGGAAAGTTATGTCGCCACCAGCGGCTACCGGCTCCAATCTCCCCTGGGGGGCTCCTTTCTTGCTTTTTCTTTCAGAAAGTGGTGTATGTGTGTGTATGGGGGGGGGGACCCAAGCTGTTTTAAGTAACAGCATGACTGCGATGAAGGCATCCCACATTTGGAAGGAAAAAAATGGAATTACGAAAGTGTAAGTGGCCCAGGGGGTCGGTTGGTGGCAAGCCGTCTGCTAATTAGCTACGTATCAGGGCAAGATGGTATCAATAAAGCGGCATTACTAGTGGCACAAAACCGAGATTTTGCAAAATTCTTCCAAATAGGAGAGAGAGCTAGCTCTTGGAAGCAGTCTATGAAGTGCTCAGTATAAACCCAGTCCAATTATTGATGACATTTTAAATTCTACACACAAATATTTGACAGTAAATTCATCCTTTGCAGTGCCCCCATCCAACAACAACAAAAAAAAGCATCATGCGTCATAATTTCATTTGGATATTTTCCTTGTGCAGTTTTTCCTCTCAGATTTTGTCTGGTTCATGCTAAAATGTCAAGCCTTTTTCTCACCATCTCCACTCCAAGGTCTTGCCATATTGATATTCTCAAACTACAGAACCTGTATTTAATATTCCAACCACGAGTCTAACATGCTAATTGGCTTTTCCAATTCTTTTTCAATTCTTCATGGTTGTGTCAGAATGAAAAAATAAAATTGATTTTTGTTGTTGTTTGTCGAGTTGCGGTTATTTAATTGCATACGCGTGTTCAGGTATTGAATTTTAATTATTCATAGATCAAGTCTGGAATTTTCAGATTTGTTGTCGCCAGACGTACATGTACATGGTGAGTTTGTGATATTCAGTGAAACAGTGAACATTGGTACTTCAAATCAAAGACCAAGAGCCTTTTCCAACCTTTGGCTTTTGCTTAATATCTGTCATCCATATGCTGAAAATATTTGTTGTTGTGTTTCATTGAAGCTGAAGCTAAATTTTCATTTTCAGTATCTACTTCCAAGCCGTAGCCAAAAGCCTCTCATTTGATACCCGTTACTTTAAAATGGATGTAAGAAATTGAGCCTGAGCCAGAGCAAAAGCCGAAGCCGATACTGGAGCCTGAGCCAAGGTTTGGAGGTAAAGGTCCCAGGTAAAGCACCTTTCAGGTTAATCACACCATGTAAGCACGCCCAAACCATCATGTAACCGGTGCCCTGCAGCTAGGTCAGAGTGAGCATATGAACTTGTGTCATGCCAACAGCAGGACACCAATTAAGCCAGGGGTCAAACCGTCCTCGCAAATATGCTGGCTTATTCAGCAGTTAACAGTGTTTTAACTGAGATACCCCCTCCAGGGAATGTGGAATTTAAGAAAACGCTGCTTAAATCCTGGCTAAATCCATCCCAATCTGTGCTGAGATGTGGTGTAGTGAATCACTAGATTCCGACGGTGTAAAAGTGTTCAATCTTAGCTTAGGGTCCCGACGTACCAATGTACATGTACATGTAGTATACAAATGTAAAAACTCCAGAAAATCTTAATGAGAATGTAGCAATTAGAGCGTGTGGTCGTCCTGTGCGTGCAATCAAGATATGAAATGAAGTCTGGTCCAGACATTCTCCATTGGAATGTCAAGAATGCTTTTAACATTACGCAAGAAGACTGCACAATTTACATGACTACATTACATACATCACTGACAGTGTGATATACACACGTGAGCAATGACAACCACGACAATGAATACCAAATTCATTGTTAGAATCAAATATTTGAATCTCAATGCATTAAAAACCTATGTCTTGAAAAAATTTGAAAACTAAATTACCCCAAAGATGTTAATGCACTTAAAGAACCATCAGTTGTCCCAATCGGGCACAAGAACACAAAAAAAATATGCTGGCAATTTTCCACTTTCCTGCCTGAAAGATTTTCTTGCAAACGCTGTGTTTTAAAGGATTGCGTGGGATGGGCAGATGGGTATGGAATTGAAGGAGATAGCAATCCAAAGAGGCGCAGTCACAGCTATAAATCCAAACTTCCACTGCACTGCATCTAATCCGTAAAATGCACCTTTAGGGAGCAGGTTATTGACTATTCTTATGCTGTTAGGAGAGTTCTATTGAACTCTGTACAGTGGATGCCCAGCACCAATGTACTTTCCCTTCTTGTTTTTTTCTTGGCCAGTCATTTCCTTATCGACCCCCAGAGCCCTGAGGGACATCAATGAGATTTTTTCTTCCCCACTCTCTTCTTCTTCTTCTTCTTTCGGCGAATTGTTTCTGTTCAACTCTTTTCATCTTCTTACTAACGCCAGCTGCATCAGCAGAGAGGACTTGTATAGTTTTGAAGTCTAAATTCCTGCCCCTCCAATGAAATGACATACTTCATTACATACTTCATTAGTTGTGTGCATAAAATGCATGAAAATTAGGAAAAAGAAAAAAACTGAAGAAAAATTTGAAAAAGAAATTGATTTGTGATGACAAATTGAGAGCAGCGAGTTCCACTTGAAAAACAAAAGCTTCCCTGCCTGGGACCATGCACTCAGGCGTAGAATAGTCCATATTACCCCCTCTAAAATTGGCCGTGGATTTGATAAACAGACCGCTGGGAGGAACAAGGATTCAGTCCTCTGTGGCCAACAGACAACTAACTAGAAGAAACAGCTGTTATATATGCCCAGAGAGAGAGAGTGTACATTCCAAACACCCTAGCATCCAACTCACTGGATGGATGATAGGGAGCTGCCAACAGACCCTCTGACCAACTGTATTCCGTCTTGTACCTTATCCTGCCACAAACATTAAAGGTAAGTACAGGATTGGTAACATACCCAAACAGAAATGCTCACAGATTTACATATAACTTTCAGGGTATGAAGATGGTGCTGGTAGAAACATACCCTTAAAATATTTCCGCCTGAAATGCTGTATTTGTCCAGACATTAGTCAAAAAAAGACCGAAAACAGTTTTGATCTTGGGGTAACATCAAAACCATTCTTTGTGTTTGAGTCAGGTTTTTGCAACTTTCTCGTGACTCAGATGTCCAATTAAGCTCAAATTTTCACAGGTTTATTATTTTATGCAGATGCTGGATTAGACAAAGTGTGAATGCTGTTATGTGACCTTTACCAATCATGTATTATACCTTTAATCTGCTTCAATCATGTAAGTATAGTTCCTGTTTCACTGACCAAGATGTCCGAAGCAGACTCTGGATGGAATGGAAACTAAAGGGGGAAGGGGAGGGGGTCCCACTGGACTACCGGCAATGGCCCGTGACTTAATGCTAAGGCATCAGTTATGAGTTGATACAAGCATAACTTCTACTCTAATCAGACATACAGACGGAGTATAAACACAAGTAACACTTCAAACAAATCCCCACTGCATGACATTATAGTAATCGACAAAGATGTACCAAGGAATAAAACTCCTCATTTCAACGAGGATAACAACAGACCAAGAAATTTGGTTGGAAAATGATGGTAGTGGACACAGAGAAACAAACAATGAAGAAACAGCAGCACAGGAATCGAGGAAAGATGACAGACACAAAGAAATGAAAAAACAAACAAAAAACTTCGATTTCAGAACATTGAGAGGGGAAAACCTGTCCACTGAAATGGGATTGTATAGCAAGGGTCACCACTTGATACGTGCTGTGTATGGTGGATCAATTCTAAAATGGAATTTTTCTTCTGCAAACGAAGAATGCAGTGAACATATTTGGACAGTATGTCTGAAACGTCTAAAGGTAATTCTGAGCAGGATGATTACGTGAGGATAGAGGGTCGATGATTCAAGATGGGATTTATTAGAGGGAGAAGGGACCTGCAAAGAATGACGACTGACTGACTAACTGAGAGGGATGAGGTACTCTAAACCTCAGACCAGGAGGAGGCTGGTTGAGGTACTGGCAACGAGTGTGTGATGAAATGGAAGAGGAGTCAAGCATGGGGAACGTGGCTTTACATGGGACTATTTGAGAGGGAAGAGGTAAAGGGAAATACTTCATGACATGAACAGGAACAGGGTACTAGGAAGCTTCTTAAAGATGAGGATGGCTTAAGAGGTTTAGAGTATACCTGAAAGACACTTCAAGACATTAGAAGGCTAGGAGGCTCAAACAGAGACTTACCGCAAAGTACTGGCTGCTGAAATTATTTGCCAGTCCACTGTTGAGTGCCTGGTTCATGGCTTGGATCCTCTTCTGTTCCTTCTCTCGAATCGTGTCTGCAAACTTGACTACCAGCTTTGAGGTGCAACCCTGTTAGAGCCAAAGAAACACAAACTAACTCAAATCCTCCGCATAGATGCTAGAAAGGCTTGCAACTACCGCTATCACTCCGCCATGATCAAATTGATTTCTTCTCTATTGATTCAATTATCTCAATTTCAGAGCCAAATGTCAAGGGTAGTACTTACTGTACATACATTTGGCACGTAGATTTTAGTATCTTTGCAGACCATGGCCCAAATTCTTGATCTACTTGTTCATAAGTGAGGAATCTCTGGTTGCTATAGGCCTTATTCACGGTGCATCCATCCTGCATTCGAAGCAGTGCAATCAAACCGAGGCTTGGATCCAAAATAGTCTGGTACCCGTTTTCTTTTTAGAAGTGGTGTTATCTTTTCCGAAGAGTATGCAAGGAAGGTGACTTAATGGATGTGCCATGAATTTTGTCGAAGAGTCAAGACTGACGTACAGAATGTTGGCTTATGCCCACATTTGCTGCTGGTAGGACTTGATACTGCTTACAGCACAGAATCTCCACGCTAGCGCTACAGCCAGAAAATGGTGATCAATCTTAAATGTAATTGGTACAAGTTGAGTCAAAATCACTTTCGATTATAACTTTTTTCATGACTTTCATTTAAAAACGCACTCTTTTCGTAAATAACATGTTTTTGTCATTACTTCACTAATGCATAATGCCACAAGGCGAACAATTTTGAAACAATTTGTTTTTGTTCAGCGTCCGCTCTCAGATACACGGTTCTACATGTCCGAACACGTTTGAGAACAAGTCAATCAAGACAACTGGGAGATATGAGATTGAATATGACAAATATGTATCCCCCTGGGGCCATTGAAGGGTGTGCTTCACACATTCACAAGTGTGTGTGTGTGTGTGTGTCAGTCAAAGGATGAGCATCTCATTGACAGAAACGCTGATGAATACAAGTCATTGCACACAATTACTGGGATAATGATGTTGATGACCACATCAAGAGATCAGCACGAACACGTTATCGGTTAGTGGGGCCATCATTTCTCTCCAATCTTCTTTAAAGTACGAGGAAGTAAAGTGATATTGTTGAGGATTTTTCTTGCTGTATGTGTAATTACGAGGACTGTCATTGATACGGCTGATATTACACAGGGAATTGATTACATGAGGTAATAATAGATTGAACGATACCAGCATAACAGGTTTCTATGACAACCTCTTGGTTTTTTTTTGTTTCCTTGGTAAAGTGGCTTTCTTCTAAGCATGGTGCTTGCAAAGCTCCGGCCGCCTACAATTACTGTCTTACTGCTGATGAAGGTAGACTCTTCATGACTGTGCATTCTCAAGTCTCTTACAATTTCACCTGTGACCTACAATTTGTTCTAGTGATGACCCAATAGGAGATGAATAGCACAGGTGGAATGGAAGGTACATGTAGGTCAGGCAAATAAACGGATCGAAAAGCCCAGATCCTAGACTCCTATGCAAATACTCAATACATAAAAGGTATACACTCATTGGCCTTACACATGTACGTATCCTGCTCTGCCTAAAGATACTGCATGACTATTGCATAAGAACGAAAATAGAAAGATGACCACCCTTGCAAAGATAAGTTCGGACTCTTTTAAAAACACAAACAAATTGCATATAACAAGATGGAGAAATGATAACAAACCCATGTAAGAATAAGATGAAGTTAAAGGAGTGCAATCAGATACAAATGTGAATCAGCTCATCTGTGAGGCAATGTCTGATTTAAAGGTAGTTTCATTCTTTGGTAGAATACCAAAACAGAAATCTTCACAGATTTAACTTGCAGGGTACAAAGATGGTGATGGTAGAAACATACTGTTTAAATTGTTCTGCCTGAAATGCTGTATTTATCCAATAAAGATTTGAAATACAGTGAGTTTTTGTCAGTTTTCTCAAAAAGTGGGCACCGTATGGGACTGAAATTTTCACAGATGACTGTTACTGTATCTGTCTTGACATTTTTGCCCATGAATCTGTATTTCTTTGATAAAAACCAAAGTATGATATTACCTTCACCTGTCCTCACAATATATCAAGAAAAACCCATCAGGAAAACAGGTTGTACCATTCACAAAAATATCATTTGTGCTTCTCTGAAAGCTCAACTTACAAATTTATGGAAATTAAAATGTCAAGTAAATTCTCCAACAGGAAAAGTCCTAAATCTATTTAGAAATCAAAACCAAGAAAATGTTAATTAATGTCGTATCATCGTACCTCCATTGTCGTTGACTGGTGAAGTGCTGCAATGGCATTGAGGGCGCTCTGTCTTGTTGAAAACGTTACAAAGGCACAGCTCGCTGCAAACAGACGAAAAGAAACAATCGACAGTAACAAACTGGCTATGTATCAGGGATGAGATTGACCAGTGATAAAAATATCTGAAAACAACTGACAGAGGGCGTAAAAAATCTGAACTCTGAAAATCTCCTATACTTTTCAGTGTACACAGCCTGTGAGAAAAAAAAAATCCAAAAAAAAAAAAATCTGAAATCAGATAAAAATCTGAGAAATCTCATCAATGCCTGTATGTACACAGTACAAGGAGAATTTGTACATTTGTGGTATGAAAGAAATGTTCATATTGAACTTGATGTTAACATTTTAAACGTACATTGTGTAATTTTACACTGTACACAGCAGCTATGTAATGCTTCCCAGCCAGAGAAAATATCAAAACACGACTCGTATCAAAAGCTGCTACAAAAGCTTGAAAGCAAGGAACTATACTTGGAAGATTAACAAAAAAAAATTGGCACAAATGGTTCTCGTTATTCACATGATAATTTTGACAGTAACATAATTCAGGCAGAGTCTCTGGTGACATGAAGCTAGTAGTGTTTCCTTGACAAGTGGCCAGCTGTCCCGGAGATTAAGTGGGGTTTTACCTGCCGGCCAGTCAGCCGACTACTTGAAAAGTTGCCACCTGCTTTTATTAAAAAAAAAAAGTACAAGCACACTGAGCCCGCTGTGTGGTGTTGTAGCTAGCGCTCAGTATGTATGTGATTTACTTTGTATAGGAAATGATATGTCAAACGTGTCACACTGTATTTACATGTAAGCATGGATAATAATAATCACTAGTGTGTATGTGCTTGGTTTTTAATTAGGCACATATGTGTGTTTGGATGTTTGCTTGTTTGGTGAGATTCTTGTTTAAAATCTTACAAACTCCAAGATTCATTCAGATTATTTTTTCAGCTTCTTCATTTTAGGATGATAATCACATTGTTCAGTACCTATTGTTTTGTTTTTGATAAATCTCATTAATAAAATATTTTGAGGTCTCAATTTTTGTTAAAGTTTGATCCTTCATTATTGTAATATGCATGATGTATATGGTATTTCTGTTAACCCAAATACATACATGCATACACTGTACATACAATAAGAATACATGTAGCATTCATCATATGATAAGTTTCCTTGTAGCCAAAGAAATCAGTACGTATCATTGCTACAAAAACAACATGTGCTTGTAATTTCAGCTGGTTTTTAAAATTGGCAGCTGAAATCAAATCCCAATTTTTTCTCATGGAAAGCATGTAACTGACAGGGATAAGGTTTCGTCACCTAACTCAGTCAGATCATTTTTCTGTTAGATTCAGAATCATTAATCAATCTCGGCCAGTCTGGTTGACCACCTACAGACTACCCCTGACAGCTGACATACAAGGGGTCAAGGGGAGGTGGACATGTGATGTGTGACAACTCTACTCCCCTCACAACCCACCTTTGCTTTTCTCGCTCTCCCGTAATATATGACATTCCTCGATCGTGCCGTACGCTGAAAACATCACCCGAATGTCGTTCTCGGTGGCGTTCTTGGAGACCATTCCCACAAACAGCTTTCTGTCTTCTACTGTTTGGGGGGTGGGTTCAGAAGAAGAAAGGAAAGAGATATGTGTTCATGATGGGGAGAGGAGTTATTGAGAGAGATCGGGAGGGGGCAGGAGGACGACTTGATGACCGTTACTAAGATGGAGACGATGATGAAAATGAAAATTCATCTCCAGGACTGGACTTGGTCTCCCTCTCCCCCTGTTATCCCTTTCAGAAGAGTCAGACATTTTGGAACCTTTACATGCAATTGAAAAAAAAAAAATTCCAAACGATGATTCTGACTTTAAGGGAGAACTTGCATCGTCCTTCGAGCAGAAAATGACCAAAGAAAGGAATCAAGAATAAACGTCAGACAAAAAATGACTCTTATGAAAACAAATTTGGCCGTGGGAGAAAATGCTGAAAGGCAGATGTATTATTTCACTAGAAACGAATACTGTCCTGCCTGGTGGTCTGTTAAGCATAGATACAAACAAACTCACCATTCCTAGATTCACAATCAGCTGGCCTCATCTGAATAGCATTCTTCATCTGGAAGAAGCAACAAAAGAGACAAGGAAAACAAAAAGAGAAGATAATAAATGAACAGTTGAGTTTGGTCCCGAAGAGGTCCGAGTTCCGACTGTATAAACACTAGCTTACTTTTGCCAATTATTTCCACTGAATAAACCAAACGTTGCTTGTACTGGCTGTTTTTGCTTGTAAAATGTTACCATTCTGCAGAGCTTCAACGCACAAAGCTTGCTATCAAAGCGTGATAACGTCAGGCAAAGCCCAAAGGGATTGATTACCAGTCAACTTCAGGGTAATGTCCATGGATGCAAAGCTTAAAATCATCTTCAGTAGTATAGTGTACTATTCACAAGCAATAACAAATGGAATATTGTCTAGTTGGACTTGGATATGTGATGCGAAATTTCCTTTTTGGGGGGTTGACTAAAAGAAGTATAAAAATAACAGCCTTACATGTACAATCATCTCTGTGTATTTAAACAAAAATACCAATCCTTTTTACTCAGAAAGATTGCTCATGAATACAACGGTCCCACTATCTCACACTACACCAAGGATTAATTAACATCATACAGCATTAGATTGTGTGCTTTGTGTCAGGCATTTTTAAGATCATCATTGGGAGTTGTAACAAGCAGGTATTCAATGCTGGTTGAAACTACTCTCTTAGGGCGTTTACAAAACAGAGGCTCAGGTTCAGGCTCCAGCTCTGTCATCCATATGCTGAAAATATTGGGTTGTGGTATTGCATTGCAGCTCTGTTTTCCTTTTCAAACCAGAGAATCTACTTCCAAACTGAAGCCGAAAGCCTCTATTTTGATACCCGTTATTTCAGAATGGATTCATGAAATGGAGCCGGAGCATGAGAGGGAGCCTGAGCCTCCATTTTGTAAACACCCCTATAATGCGACTGCTTCTTAGCTAGGCACATAATACCCATTAACCACGTCAGCACGACACCGTTTAGATCTTCCAGTAAGTCTTGCACAACAATGCATGGGTGATTTAATTAAACATTTGTGGCCCTGTAAACAGGATGGCACATATCTTTAAATGGTCAGTGATTACATTAAGGGGTGATGGGCATAATCGGCAATTAAGGCATGATAGAATTCTAAGGCTGCGTTCAAGCGGTTACTCGCGGTAACACGAGTGTGATGCGCGCGCAATACTCTCCGGTGCAGGAGTATACTCCCCAACGCTGGAGAGTATACTCTCGCTGACCCGAGTGTCGTACTCCGGCCGTTCGAGCGCTCAGGAGTATACTCGTGTTAACACGAGTAGCTCGCTCGAACGCAGCCTAAAGTTAGAATGTAATTCATTCTGGTACATGTACTAATCATGTCAGAAGGAAGGAAGATGACAGCTAGGCCTAATTGCTTAAGAGCTCTCAAGTGTTAAAAAAATTGGAATAAAACAAAATGAAATGGAATGAAACGGAATATGAAAAAATTAAATAAAAGAAACGAAATGAAAAGGAATAAAATGAAATAAAACTAAATGAACAGAAAAAACAATTGAAATGAAACGAAATGATGAACAGGGACGTGGGTGACCAAAAAAACAAAGGCCAATGCAGATATTTAAAAGTTCCTATACTTTTGTACAGAGTAGGTGTACAAAAATAGCTGAAATTCTGAATCAAAATCTTAACAAACAAATTATAAAATCATATCTACAAAGAAGTTCTGCCAATTCAAATTAACTGCATGTGATTCATTAATAGCAGAACGTTGGTTTATTATTGCAAAGCTGCCATTCGCCATTATTCAACTAAGAAATAAATACTTTGTAAACAACCCAGTCATGTTGGGAAAAAAACCCTGGCACAAAACATAGCTGGAACAAATATGTCAGTAAGCCGTCATAAACCGTATGTTGACACTTTGTGCAACGTTTAATTAGGGTGTGAGGTATAAACGTGACTTTGATGTCATACTTGTTGACAAGTAAAATGAAATAATGTTATACAAGTCCCTAAATACACACAGTATATCAGTGTACCGATGTAGGACATGTTAATATATGCTTTCAATTTCTGATTTTGTTTTTCTGTTTTTATGCGTGGTACAGAGCATAGTGAGCAAGAGCTGCAAGATTTATACTGTTGATTTTGTGAGATTGTGTGTGGAAACGAAACACAAATCTTCTCCAGAATAGAGAACAGAGTTGTAAGATAAGGATGAGATGGATCAGCTGGAGAGTAGCTTTATCATGACGATCTAAGATGAATTCAAGGAGCAGAATGGCAGGTGCATTCACAGACAGACAAACAGAACCAGGGAAAGACAGATGAACGAACAGAAGCAAACAAACAGACACACAAATAGACACAAACACATGCTGGGACTGATCCAGACACACATTGGCAAAACGTGTTCCATCCCCGATTTCTCTCCGAGAAATGAAAGGAACACGGCCCGACAATCCACCCCAGGAAATCTCCAGGATGAAACGCGACACCTTCTTATTGGCCATAAACCAGGTCTGTGATTGCTACTCCTACACAAACTGACTGACAAGAGAGTGTAAATATCAAAAGCAAGGAAAAACCTGGCTGCTCGATGACAAGAATACCACCTTCAGGAGAGATGTAGGAGGGGAAAGGTGTGGAGGGGAAGTAGCATAGAAACCTCTTCATGTTTGAGCAACCCTCATCAGGAAAACTCTATCAATTTGTTCAGTGTTGTAAGGAGAAATCTTGAAACGGGACAATCAGATAAGTCACAGACACAAAGAACTAGCAGCTGGTAGGATACATTACTCAACAAGATGGGCTCCCAATGAATAAGGATTAAACCAAACATCAATTGGTATTCAAGATAACTCGTTTCACATGTCATTCTAACGGACATGATACATTAACACAGACGTAGACTACTACCGTTAGGCACCTGTACATTAAACATTCTCCCTCGAGATAAATGTAAAAGTATATCCCATGGCGATTACACAGGGGTGAAATACTGTAGATCTGACATTCACCCAAATCCAATGTATCCCGTGAACTATAAGGAATTATGTACATATAAACAAGTACATTAGAAGCCCAAGTACACCTCCACAGAAGTTGACATTTCAATATAATGTTACAGTATCCTGCTTGCTTCTAAATACAAGGTACATTTGTACATGTATGTGAATGTCTCATAGTGTTCCGAGAAGCTGTCTTCAGGATGATTTACACGGTGCTCTTAAAAGTCACATAAAATACTGGGGTGTCAGAACGAGATGCAGTGAGATTTAAACAAGAAAACTAAATGAGTTTTGTCGCTGGGACATTCTCTGATGATGTTTTTCATCAAGATGAATTACGTGTACGTGTACTAGGATTGCCGGCTTGTATACGGTCTTTAGTACACAGACTGGACGACTATTAAAAGTGACTTATTAACGGCAGTCATCATCGGCTCATTGCATTTTAATTTTGTCCTACATTAAGGTCCAGCGAGCACTGAGGATGAGAATGTAATGAAACAGATACAATTCAGTTAACATGAGCAGGCATATCCTCTCATTAGTCTTAAAGGTCCCGTGTACATGTACAGTACAGCGTTGTACAAGCATACCAAGTCTTGTGCGTATCAAAATAAACAAGACATAACAATTATAACCCACCAGTTCTGAATGCATCTACCATCAAACGACCCTTTAAACCGAACCAGACGCATTTTTATGGTAATGAGCATTGCAACTGAACCAAGATGTCACTATTCTAGGCATATGCAGACTTACAACACTTAATACTCAATTCATTCAGCAGTTCATTAGATGAAATTCTTGCCCGTTTTGTGATAATCATTATGAGAGTTTTGCAACTGAATCTTTTCCGAGAAAAGGAAGGCTATATATCAAAAACCTTGCCCTTGAAGTCAGAATTTTGTGTTAATCCTTCTGATCATATCTAAGACAAGTCCCACATGCATGAACAGACATAGACCTACATGTACAAACACTAAAACACAAACTCAAATAAAATATGCCCCACTCCTCAATTCTCCGGACATGCCGGATGCGAGGGATAAAATGCATCACTATATCACAGGTTGCTAAGCAAAAGAGACGGAAAAACTGATGATTTATCCCAATGCATATTCACAGAGCGTTGGATGAATTTTCTTCAAGTGTTTGTGCTTAGTAACCAGTCTGACATATGTACATGTACTAGAAACAAATGACCTCTATGCCTGTTATTGTAGTGTGAATATCTAACTGAATGAATATGTACACTTCAGCACAACTCACGGTGAGTAAATGAAAAGAGGTGTATTTGAAACGGTGACATTTAACATGTGCGGTTTCATTTTGCCACAGAAGAGCAGATTCATGGACAAAAACATCAAGAAAGATACAGTATCAGTCATCTGTGAAATTCCCAGTCCCATATGGTGCTCACATCTTGAGAAAAGAGTGACAAATACTCACGGTATTTTTATATCTATTCACAGAAGTTTTGATCTTCTTGATATCAAAACTGTTTTTTTTTGGTCTTTGGTTTAAAATGTTAACGGTACATGTACAGTGTATGTTTCAACCATCACCATCTTTATACCCTGTAAGTTATACATGTACATGTAGGTATATGTTTTGGTATGCTACCAAAGTACTGTATGATATTACCTTTAAACAAGTTAGGATTCTGTATTGGTCAAGCAATTGCCTTATTTATTTCAGGCTATTAATTTAATAGTCGCATAGATTAAACCATGTTTTTGTATACGATAATTTTCCTAATAATAACATTTCCTTGCTTTACATTTTTTTATACACTTTTGAATAAAAATAATTTCAAGATTGATTGGTAGCAGAAAATTCACAGCATTTATATGGATACAATGTCAGGAAATAGTAAGATACAAACACCAGAAACGAAAAAAAAAACCAATTATTAGAATCGTCATTCATATAGCTAAGATATTAAAGTCTTTTTGATTTGATTAGATAGTAACCTGCAGCTTTGGAATAGTCTGGTGCCTTTATGCCATTCTGACCCACAGTTAACAGAGTCTTAATACTGGACTTCTCATCCTCTGCATCATGCGATGTAGCACCAGTGTCCCTTTAGTCTTGTGAATTCAAATCATCTTCAGGGCATGGACATCAGTGAAGTCCATTAATCACACATTGATCAAAGTTCACTTGCAAAATTGCAATTCAAATACGAGCAAGACTCGTCCCAATAGATGAATAAATACGACTGCTGTATTTTCTACTTCTCAGCAACCTGCGATTGCTCATACCTTTTACAATTTATTTTTTTACAGTACATTGTACCTCCGAGGCACTCAAAAAAATTTGAAAATACTTTGCACTTGAGAGGTAAATGTATGAATACCTCCGGTATAGTAAGCCTCTCTTTGAAGTCTTATCTCACCGCCACTGTGACCAATCTGTATGATTGATCGTACTTCCCATCGCTATATCGTACAGGATTCTAATTCACTGAGTGACCACAGCAAGCTGGGTGGAGTTATACACCGATAAACAGGTCCGAGGTTAGAATCCAACCTGAGAGAGCATTTGAATTTGTTCAGACTGTCGCTTTAAGTACGTGTAATTATCACAGACTTTTAATGCTTGCAGTCCTTTTAATGTTGAGTGAGTTAAGTTCATTTGGTTTTATTAATATTATCTGATTAGGGCAAACGTGATTGTAGTGTTATGCCATGATCATGACTCTCGTCTCTCTAGCTAGGGAATGAGGCGTGGTCTAAAACCCTGCATAATTTGCTCTATTGAATGCTGTCTCTTATAGCGGGATGATATATTGAAACTAACACTTTGTTCTTTAGCCATACCCAATTTTTTACCCATATACCTTATTCACAATGCAAAAAATGGATACTATACGACATGTACAAGTTTTCAAAAAATGAATAAAAATAAGAATATGGGTAGGTCGACAGGGTTTTATTTGCGTTACGGGCCACAAGCTCTATTGTACAATAACACGCAACACTTCAGCTGCCAAGGCCATAAATTGAAGAATTTCTCTCATTCACAAAAAAAGGAAAGAAAAGGCAATCTAAATATGAGAAGGGCAAGATGTATGAGGCGTATGCTTGGTAAGGAATGTTGATTTTCTTCCCTCGTTGCTAATGGAAGAGCGTCATGTCTTTTAGACACCTTGTTTCATATATGCAATTTATAATGTAAGATGGAAATATTCACGCAATGCACTGCGAATTGCAACGGTGTGGACTGCGATTTTCAGCACATGCCAAATATGGATACATACAATCCCATTTTCAAATTCTGGCTCAAAAATACTGATTGTCATGGCAACGTTTTTACACATTACTGGAGGTGTTCGTGCAATTAACACACTTGAATATTTGAAATAATAACATTTTACAAAGTGGAAAAAATTGTTCTCGATTCAAATACATGAACAACTAACGCATTTGACGAACATGCACAATAGCACATCCAATATTCTAACGGGTTCATGTAAACGATACTGAAAGATTCCAACATTTTTGCATAGAATATTTATGCATGTTTTATAAGATCAATAATTATACATCTACTGTCTTTGTGAGTCTTAATTAAAGTTCTGGAATGACAGGATAAATAGTAATAAAGTGATGCTCTGTACATGTTTGTCAGTCTACATGTATGGTAAACAGTGAAATTTATACAGGTCTGTGTTTGTACACATACATATGAGCGGACTGGCTGTTTGTACGTAATTCAATGGTAAAGAAAGCTCCAATTCTGTCATACCAGTTCGGGCAGTCCCACTGCCATTGGCTAATGATCAATAAAGTCTAATTCTGGGTCTATATTTGGCATAATTGGGACAATTGGGTTAAGCATCCAATGGCTCGAGGAAGATTTGAAATTTGATGGTGGAGATGTGAGTATGCCGGGGCAGAACATGACCGATGGCATCCAGACGGGTCGTACATGTTGCCCAATACGAGTAGATGTACATGTTCTGAGTTTCCATTCTAGAAAATTCCCTCCCCCATCCCTCCTACCCCTGAAACAAGACAGGGCTCATTGACACAATTCTTGTCTCTACACAGTGAAGTCAACTGAAAACAAACTCTCTTTGACGGATATGTTATGAATATAGAAAAAACACTAACATTTAGGCGCAGTACAACCAAGCCACTTATCACATGCAATGGCACGTGCCAACTCACAACAGGATTAATCCTGCATTTTTGCACGAGTGATCATTTGAGAAATCACTGAGGAAATGTGCGACGAATGGGCTGGGCGTGGTGCACCATGCATAGTGCAGCTGACCCCAATCAAATATTCATTATTTGGCCGTGTAGTGTGTCAATCTGATTACCTATGCTATTCTACACACACACATGGCAGATGCCCGTGTACAAAACCCTCACTGAAATGAAGCGAGAACCGTCATGAAGCGAGGGGGATTCACTTTCCTATTCGTTATGTTGTCAGAGAGAAAGTGAAGTTGGAGCCTTTAACGACATTTGCTCAAGTATTATTGCCATCCCAATGCACCAATCTAAAGACTATACTGACTATAAAACCCTATAGAATACAGTGTCTAATGCCTGGATGAGATAAACATGTCTTTAGCATATCGGCAAATTAAGCTCTAACAGCTCTAGGAAGGCCGCTAACAAGACAACCGCAACCCGCAACGTAGGTGGCCTTAGGGTGCTTCCCCAAGGGGAATGGAATAAATTACACTTCGGGCATAAACAGTAGAAGAAAATGTCATCAGGCCAACTTAGAAGTGTCATTTGAAAGAGGCTTTAACAGTTCGCTAGAAAAATGCCAAAGAGGTGGATTGCACTTGAATGCTGCTGACGACAGTACCGTACAACCCAGTCCCGAGTCCACTGTATTAGAAATCTCTAGAGTGAGATTGAAATCCCCGACTATGGTTGGCAGAGGTCTGGAGTGTTATGGTTTCTTTTAATCAATATTCTGTGGGGTAGCGTCGCCTAAGCACCTACTCATATCCTAGCACCACCCCGGGCACAATTCAGATATATATACTCCACACAATCTGACTTCATGGAATACGTGACCCATGTCAAAACACTTCCCAATACTGTAGCACTCCGAATGTTGAAAACAAATCCATTTAACACAACTCGCAAATTTGTTACTATTGATTTTTGTTTTCCCTTAAAAAACTTGGAACCGTGGACAAAAATAAGATTTTGCTTTTGGGTCGAGAACATTTTTCTCTTCAGGTAGGAAACCTTTATGGGGAGAAAAAATATTTTAAAAAATGACAGACAATATCGATGCTGTGATACACACACACAAAAATGACTAAAAGACAAAGGGTTTTGACAAATGCTCTTCAAAACGTCATATTTGTCATTTGTCAATTCATTTTGGGAGTTGGGACTGGCTCAGCTTCTCACGCAATGCCCAGTATATTCTCAAAGCTTCTAGCACAAGGTGACCCACTGACACAGACGGTACGATCGTTCTTATCTGCTAACAACATACTGACTCCAGCAACCCATCTATAAGTTGGACATGCATATATGGATGGCACAAAACATTAAACACGTTTATAGGCCAACCAACATCTCATAGGTTCTAGAATAAGATGGTTTTGAGTAATGAAGGTAACATTTGACTCGGCATACTGAGGCAGAATAGTTACAATACAAGGTCCCTTCTTATTTCTCCATGATCATGGCAAGATAATTTCATAAGAAACAGCAATCAAACAAAATGAAATTGAATGAACTATTAATAGAGGACCGGAGAGCAATTGGGAAACAAGATGATGCAAGGGCTCTTATTCCCTTGGTACTGTGTACAGACAGAAAAACACTGCCAAACACAAGCGAGAACAAAGAACGACTATTCACTTAATACATACATCATGCACTGCACATAGAGAGATTGCAAGGGTACCAGTCTATTATTACATAATAGGTGAGTGAGATATGTGGTTTGGGACCTGTATCATATTAAATACAGATTGAAGATGAAATCAGTGGGACTGCATTAGGGTTATTCTGGGGTTATTATGGGGTTATTGTGGGGTTATTATGGGGTTATTGTATCTAGGACAGAGGGAGATTACAGATGAGATGATCAGTGATGATGGGTGGGCGTGATGGGTGGGCGTGGGGTGGGTGGGTGGTGTTAGTGTGGGTGGGTAGGATTTACATGAGCGAAGTAGGTGGACAGAAAAACGAACTAAAATTCACAGCAAGTCAGTAAGAGAGGAAATGTACCAAGTTTGGAGGAAGACAGCACAATTCACAAAATGTCAAAACGGGAAGTGAGAAAAATATTAGAGACTAGTAAACAGCAGAATGATCGTGAAGGAAATTAGAATACTAGGGGTGGGCTTGGAGAGTCAAGAAGAAGAAGAAGAAGGCACGAGAAGGAGCTCACAGCCAAATATACACATACAAAAATAAAACACTGCCGATACGACGGTATCTTGAGAACATTTCCACATGGAAACCACCCCATCCCCTTCCCACAAATCCCAAGACATTGAACAGATCAATACTAATTGACTGAGCTACCTCAAAGTCAAATGCTGATTGTTTTCTCTTCGATCTCGCCCCCCTTCCCCCACCCTCTCTTTCTCTCCCTCTCTCTCTGTTGCATTCTATGTCATGAATCAATTGGGTTGGGCTACTTACAAGGGGCATCCTGTGGACATTATGGAGCTTTTTCTGTGCTTCTATGGCCGCCTGCCGTGTGTAGTAAGTCACAAAACAACAGCCTGAAACATAGACAAGAAACCACAACATAAAAAAAAATATATATTTAAATGACACGGCAATAAAAAACACAAAAATGTACACAAAATGAGCACATTAACAAAGCAACACAAGTTCCCTGAACACGAATATGACATGATTTCAAAGCTGGTAACCGGACAGGTTTCAATCAGCGATAATGCAGTAAGTACTACAGTAGGGGGGAAAGTGGTTTTACGGGATACCGATGAAACACGGCCATGATTGACAAGGGTTTATGGAGCACAGGACGCTTGTGTGCAAATATATGGTTTTCAATTCATAAGCTTTTTGGTAGACCTGGGTTCATTGGAGAAGGTCAGGGGTAAAGAACCACTACCTAAATTACAAAATGTGTACTTAACTTAAAACATTTTTACAATCTTTCCAAGTGGAAAAAAGAGGAAGATTGTTTCTATAAAGGAAAAAAGAATGGAAAATTGTTCCATTATCTTAAGAGCACCATTAACTTTCTTCTTCAATTACCTTTGGACAAATAACTTAAACATGCATTTGCTTAATCATGTCTGTTTTAATAAAGTAAATACAATTACATTTACATGTATCTCTCAAAATTTGACAATGTCCTAACATGTTTCAATGCACAAATCAGGACCACATTTACATAACAAATTATCTAACAAGAAACTCAACATCAGACTAAACAAGCGTAGCGTTTAGGCAAACTTAAATGCAGTGTCAAACAATTTGTAACCACAGACTCCATTGATTTAATTTGGCTTAAATAATAAAAGCTCAGTTCCGATCATTTAACCGTGCAGTGTGTGCTTTGCATTGGTGACGCGAGATGAAATGAAAAGATGGTAAGAACGTTGACTGGCCAAGTTCAGTTAGGCAACCCCCGCACATTTTGACAGTCCAGACCTATCAACAACAGGACGGGGGACATAACGCAAAGCACTTCAGTGAAGAGGACCCGGGCAGTGCATGGTGCTGGACAGATAATGGGAAGCCACTTTGGCTAATTGAGTCTGCCCACGGAGCAAGCTTACTCGTTAACGTGTGGCTGCCCAAGAAGCTGTGAAGCGAAACACTTCATCCTACGTGGCATGTTGGTCATGTGTCCTTTCTTAGATGGGTAGGAGGGGGGAGGGAGGGTTGTTTCAGTATTCACAACGGCATACGTACATTCAGCCAGTGAGTGGTGCATGGCCAATAGTGTATAAATCTCATGATGATGACTAGAGCAGGCTAGTCGAAACGTTGCAACCTTACGAGAAGTGCGATGAAATAAGAAGTGTGAAAGTATGAACGATTCTTACATGGTGTTTCCGCAAACCAATCCACATGTGTATAAATCTAATAACAAACTCTTACTGCCTTTTCATAAGGAAAAAATGACTACAATTTCTTTTTGAAGTGTTTTATTCTCATGATGACAACTCCCTTGCTAATTGGATACAATCCTACTGAGAGCAGAAGGGGTTTGGGGGTAGAGGCCCATCTGGAAGGTCACATACATACATGTACCCGAGGTGGGATTAGAACCTCAGAACCCTTCAAACACAACTCCAAACTCCAAACCTCAAGCAGTGTCTTAAACGTTCTAAACGAGACAAACAAACTCTGACATTATGAGTCTTTTACTTGCTCACAACTGCTGTTAAAGAAACAAAATAATGACCGATCACCAACTTCTCCCGCAGATGCATCTAGGGTCCCCCTCTGATACGTCAGGACTTCTCAGGACGCACATAAACCTTGCCTAATCAACGAGTACGCGTAAGAGTCCCCCTTGACAGCCAGGTTAAAAAAAACCCTCTTCTGCTTCAGAAGAAGAACATCGTTATGTTTATTCACCTTGCAAATTACCTGACAGGAAGGCACCCTAGGCATCTAGACACATTTTAACCAAGCAGACGTATAGTGGATGAGAGTACACTGACTCTAGACCACAGACCACCACTTCCCTGGGCCATGTTCGAATTGGACACAAGTCCTTGCTATGCACAACCAATCAATCAGTGCTAATAATGCTGCTTAACGCTCAGGATCGACACGTCTGCATGTTGACAAGTACATTAGGCCCGGGCTACAGCAAAAGACTGTTTTGTTGCCCGCAACTTTAACTGAGAAGAGAGGAGCGGGGCGCAGGTTACCTAACGCAATTTACAGCTCATCACATCGGTAAATATTTTTGTACCCTTTACACAGGGGAAATCCATTGCTTCTACACGTACTGTACATATACTGTACCAACTAGCACATGCAGTATACATCAGTACATCCATGACGGTAAGAAGATGGAAAGATGATCTTACACACATGTAAATTTGCATTTAAGGAACGATGTAAACAAGGACACTATGACTTCACAACACAAAACTCTGACCAGTTAATCTTGATGACCAACAGAAATAAAGACATTCAAGTTTTTCCCAAGCTTGAGAAATTTCTCACGGATTCATCAGGGACGTCGGTCACTCACAAAGCATGACGACACCTTTTGAAAGATTTCTCAAGAATGAGAAATAACTTGCAAGTCTTGTTTTAGCATCGTATGAAAAAGCCTTTAGATGACCAGGGTGCAATGACCAGAGAGCAATGACCATTATGTAAGACCTTGGAACTATAGCTACTCCTTACGCTGTTCAAGACTTCATAAAGGAGAGATAACTGATTACTCCTCCTACAAGCCTCCTCCTCCAATCTTCCCCGGCCCTCTATTGTCCTGGCCGGTGTGTCAAGCGGTGAAGTCCCTGTAATACGACCCAACTCACATTTAAGATGGTTCCTCTTCGAAAGGAAAGAAAAAAAAAACAGCAGCAGGATATCCCCAGGATGATACTATCGGCAAAACTCTCAAATAATCAAAAAATACTCACAGCCACAGAGAAGGGGTATTGTTTGTTTGTCAGTCAAGAAGACTGAATTGCTAGTCTGGGAAAGGATCTCCAATAACAATATGGAAATGGAAATATCTCTTAACACGTGGGTGGAAGGTATTGCATTGAAAAGAAATGCTTCTCTGAATTACCATACATTTGACGACAAACGACCGCAGGAAATTCCACTTAAACCAGGCATGCAACTTGGACTTACATGTAACACAAAAACAATTCTGATCAGAATTTTCATGGAGACAAGAAATGAAGCTGCCTCTGGTCATTGCTTTTTCTCTCATGAAAGTGCCCAAATGTAAAACAGAAAACAGCTTCACAATTTTTTGCCGTGTTTTATTAAACTACATTATCGCAACACTGAGCCTCTGCTAAACTTCTGATCCAAAAAGCCAATCATACGGGATTGCTGCCCATGAGATCAAGTCATAGATTATCCATCAAATCTGTACAACGCAGTGTAATCAGCATACATGTTCATGTGTCACAGCTTATCCTTTACATATACAATACACTGTACTTGTATCTAAATACTTTACACGTTCATGTACATGTTAAGCAGGAGATAAAACAACAGCAGAGACTTATAAAGTGCCAAAGTGAATACAGTATGCACACAACATGTATACATGTACACATACATGTAGCCTGTAAAAGATGTGTACAGTTCATGTATTGTGAGACTCTACTCTATTCGCACTGCATTTTCTATTACAAGTGACGTCATATTTCGGTCCTCCATTGTTTAGCAAAAAATAAGTAACATGTTTAATGTTCATTCTGTTCCACAATGAATGCTCTACACGTACAGTGTACCTGTACATTGTGCATGCAAGGAGACCTTGAATATTATAATATCATACTGTACCTTGCTATTTGGCATCAGGTGGCTACATGTATATTACAATGGTTAATTATACAATGGAGCTAATAGCCCCATGATTATACTGTATGTAAGTTGGTCCAACGCCCCATCTTGAAGAGAATTTAAAAAAAACAAACACATACTGCAATGTATTTGTACATGCAAACTTCAATCATGTCTTTTCAAAAATATTATACTTTGATTTAAAAAAAAAAAAAAAATGAAGAAAGAAACAAAGCTATATATATTTTTTGTTAGTGATTCAAGACACACCTTTTAAGGTTGACAATTTTAGTGGCATCCTAATATTTTGTAGAATTTAGTAGCTTTTCCTCGTTTATTTGGACGCTTTTAGTCTGAAACCTTTTTAGTTACGTTAAGCTGGCCCTTTTTGTGAGGGGTGGAAATCAGCAGTCTATTACTAGCATTGCATTGAGCATTCTTTCAATAAAACACTCAACTCTGTGATCAAAAATAACGTCTGAGTGCTTTTCACGACGTTTCAGGTCAAGAAATTTTCCAGTATTTCAATTTATGCATTCTGACACTTCAAGATGTTTGTAGGGTGTGTTTATTTCTTTTCTTGTTGAAGTATGAAGACAGGCCAGTTGTGCCCCATTTGTGGACTTATATACATCCTACGTCTTGTAAGAAGATCCACGAGCAGCCCTGATTGGTGGAGAGCTGCATGATGTCAATTCCAACCATGCATTGTTGTTCCGCACATGCCACATCAAGTGTATTTCAAACACGGTCCTCTGAGAGTCTCCCATCTGCTGTTCAGTTTCTACCTGCAATTATTCAGCGTTACTCAACTCACAGAGCACTCCAGGGACAGAAATATTACAAGAAGACGGCCCTGTGGCCACTCTAGCAGGGAGATGATACTAGTGGCCTTTGATATTTGGCCTAAAACAAGGCCTCAAATTTTATCATAAAATGTCCATGAAATATTTTTAATGTATCACGTCGCCTTAGGAATTCTGCTTCACCTGCAGTCCTGGCAATGTGCTGGGTTGGGCCTCCATTTTTTTTTCAGACCGACCCCAAGAATTTTGCAATTTTTCAACGCTTGTATGGATTCCTTTCATTTATTTCCTGTTCAATTCAATTTTGCAAGTCCAAATAAATGAATTTCATGAGTGTTTCAGAATATGCCAAGGACTTCATTCCTTTCTATATCGACTTGAAAATTAATTTCCAAAATGACTGCTTCAATAAAACCATGTTCAAATAGTTCATGCTTCTGGAAAGTATATTTGTGCATACACCGAGAAAGATTGCTTTTTTAGGTTGACAATATCGTGAATTTCCATTCCTCTTTACAAACCATCCCATGTCTGCAGCCAGAAAAAAAGTACACACAATTACAATTTTATTCCAAAACTTAATCACTGACTTCTACAGGAATATGTACACATGTAAATCTTTCAATTTGAGTCCATTGAAATAAAATATCTAGGATGTACACTGTGCATGTAGGGTAAAGCCAGGAAGTGAAATCCAGAGTCCCCGATGGATAAGAGGGAAAAGTAAATGAAGCACAAAGATTCTGATGCCAATCTTTACGGAAGATCTCTGTATCAATAGGAAGATATTCTCAAGAGTGAGTCCTCCACTACGGACTGACCGCTCACTACCTGTCTTGTCATACCTGTCCCAGTATAACAAGATGCAATCCAATTGAGATGAGATTGGGAGAAGAAAAGGAAGCAGGTATGAGGGGGGGGGGGGTGGGATGAGGGAGATGACTTGATGAGATGAGAGGATTCTCATCCAATGGGAGATGAGATGCGATGAGATTGAGAGATGCTGCAATCTCTAAACACAACTGCTCAGCTAAGGTCTTCATCCTCTATATGTCCCCTGGAGGTGCAGTCACAGTCAGCAAAGTCTGCTCTTCAAAGTTGCCAAAGTTTGGTGCATAGACCTACATACTAAGTCTACTTTGTCCAAGAAATAAATTACACACACATAAGGCAAGTATATCAAAGCCATTTGATCAGGGAGAGTTTCTTCTTCTCATAATACATCATGTAACAATGATATCAAACCATGACTTCAAAATGTACATGTCCATTTGAGTACACATACACTGTACATACAAATGTATATACATGTACGTATGTACACGTACATGTTCAGTACACATTTATGTACACTGTATGTACAGGTGTATCCGGGATTTTACATTAATTAGGCCTTATACACTTGTAAATGCACATCTGTGAGGACAGTCATTTAAGCTGACAAAATATGTACAAATGTACATACATGTAACACCAATTGACAAATCTAACAGGGAAGGTGATTACTGTATACATGTACAGTGCTTCTTATCTATACATTAACAAGGCAAAGTAACACGTTCAGAGGAACAATGTCAATAATGAACAGTTTCATTCAGCAAGTTAATGAGTTTTTATGAAAGGTGTGTAGATTGTCCTTTAAATAGTATAATCTCATATTGAATTTGAATAATATTATAAAGGCAGTTGATAAAAAAAACACAATACATGAATTTTGCAAGCACATGTAATTATAAATGTACACAAGTTGTAACAAATGGATGAATTGAAGTGCTTTTCAATGAAACACTTCAAAATCTGAAGAGCTGACGATGTTACAATATAAGGTTTGCATAGGCTTACAAATTGCTGAAGCACAGGGCAACTTCAATTCAAAAACAGTAATACCAGAGAAAAAAAATTATCAAAAAAAAAATATATAATTTACGGTTAAGTTTCTTTTCCAGTTTTTTGTATAGACCCTGTATGTGTAGAAAGCTAAAATGTCAGTCCATTGTAGATTTGTCTTGAGTACTAAAATGGACAGAATGGATAATGGATGAAAAGCTTTTTCCTCGGGCTAAGTGAGGCTGGTTTTGTAAACACAAAATTAAACGCAATAATCCAATAATGAGTTCAAAGAAATATTCAGTGTGCAGTAAACAGGAGAGGACCACCAACAATAGCTCTCTGTACATGTACTAATGGCAAATAGTCTGGATAAATGAAAATTACATTTTGCAAAAAAACTTTGAAAAGATACCTTTTTGGGCAAAAACAACCCGGGAATTTTTTTTTTATTTTATCCAAATGGAGAACAAACATCATAAATGGAACAAATTATTTTCATATGTCCTTCTGATGATTTCCATTACGTGTACACTGTACATGTGTAAAGGCAATTTTGTTGAGAAGTGTAAGATAGCCGTTCGTTTTCTGCCTCAAATGCATCACTGATGATGAAATGATGATCAAAGATTTTCTCTTATCAGGAAATCAAATCCTTTTGAGCTTGTTTTTGTCTTCTGTTTTATTTCTTTTTTATCTGAGAAGAGAACAAATTTACGAAGAAATCTTCCTGACTTGGTTGCATGTGTGTGTACATGTACATAGGATCTTGAGCCATATTCACCTTTAGCAAGGATACACCAAGTAATCGACTACACATCTGGGAAATTAAGGTTAGCACCGCTACCATGTATGGTGAATGCAATCCTGAATCTTAACATCAGAAGTTTAACAAACAGTGTTGGAGTCGAGTCCACAACCCCCGAGGCCAAGGCCAAGGCCGAGTCATGGGTCTCCGAGGCCAAGGCCAAGGCCGAGTCATGAGCATTCAAGACCGAGGCCGAGGCCAAGGCCACAGTGTCCGAGGCCAAGGCCGAGGCCAAGGCCGGTTGTTTAGTGCACACACAATACATGTAGGATTTTTTTTTACTCAGAAATCATCAGATTTTCATATTAACTTATATAACCCCATAACTTTGTTTGTGTTACATACATGACATGTACAGTCTAGTGCGACGATCCCCGTTTGAATTGTTGGAGAGTCCAAACTCAAAATGCGCATCGCACATGGCAGCGCGGTGTGTATGATCCGTGCAGATCAATGGATATCACACATAAGGGTGAAGATTCAACTGCGAAAACCTAAAATAAGTGTTGGGAAAATTTGTGTCTAAACTGGCGGCCTTGAACCGGCCTCGGCCCATTTTCCGAGGCCAGGAGGTGCCGAGGCCAAGGCCAAGACCGAGTCATCATACAGCGAGGCCGAGGCCGAGACCAAGGCCATCAAAAACTGGCCTCGAGGCCGGCCTCGAGGCCAAGGCCGGCCTCGAGACCTCCAACACTGTTAACAAACCATACAGGAGGAGAGCCTCAATATATACAAGCTTGGTGAAGCATGTCTAGTCTGAGTCAGTCATGTGTATAGATCCGCAAACGTATACCTGTGCTCAAGGGGGCTTTCAGGCATTCAACTTGATTCCCTTAGAAGGTTACATCCCCCATATATTGCAGCTACATGTTCTGTGTACCAAGTATGAAGCCACACAAGGCCTTGCTAATAAATGACAGCAGTTAATTACAGAAACCGGCAAGGGACGTGATCATTTTCATGGTCTCGCCATCAGGTGCGCGCACAACCATCACGACAAAGGACAAAATGTCAGCCGTTGAAAATAAGAAAAAAACACACCTCAATTTGTTTTGGTCATTTCTCACTGTGATCTACTGTACTATGGACTATCATACATGTACATAATGAAGTTTGGAGAAAGTCTGAGGAGTCATTCTTGTGTACAGTGGATTATCAAGCTCACTATTCAAACTCAAAGCTCCTTACAAATTAATTTTACGATTCAAAGCATCAAAAGATGTCAGAAGACGGGAGAAAAACAGGAAAGTGAGGATCAATCAACTATTAATAATAAGATTTGAATGCAAGAAATACACGTGAATTCAGAAATCTCAACGTCTTATATTTGGCTTTAGTGTACATAATATTCAGAATGAATTCAAGCACCGTACAATGAACAATGGACAACTCTACCATCATGTAATGCCTGGTGATTAATGTCATATATTTTGAATTTGTCATTAAAAAAAACAATTTACCAGGCATTTTCTCAGTTTGACCTTTCATAGCGATATTCTACAAACAGAAATCAAGAAAACGAATGAATATTAGGCAGCCCTTTTAAATGAAACAGGAGATTTTCTACTAATATGTGAAACCATTTCTTATCCTCACCCTGTCAATGTAGCAATTTCTCAAGTGAGTTTAGCACAGAGGGAATCTTGATGACCACATACATGTACATGTACCAAAGCCATTGGTTAAGGTCACAGAACAGCACACACTTTGTCTGATCAAACATGTACATGTACATGTACACATGTAACATAATAAACCTGTGAAAATTTGAGCTCAATCGGACATCTGAGTCACAAGAAAATAGCGAAAACCCGACTCAATTTTTCCTATAAAACATAAAGAATGGTTTTGATCTTACCCCTAGATCATAACTGTTTTCGGTCTTTGTTTGACTAATTTCTGGATAAATACACCATTTCAAGCGGAAATATTTGAACGGTATGTTTCAACCAGCACCATCTTCATATACTGAAAGTTATACGTAAATCTGTGAACATTTCTGTTTGGGTATGTATTGTAATACCAATCCTGTACTGTATCTTTAAGGCAGGTTCTGCATGGAAAGTCAACGGGAAAAAAAGGTGTAAGAGACTCCAGAGTCACAGATGCATCGAAAGAATCTCCAATCAAAAGATGCGCATCACCAACCGGCGCCCTGCTGGCTATATGAGAAAAACTCATGGTGTGAGATGCTATCGGAGGTGTGTACCGTACACCAGCTACAAATTGAGAAGGGCAGGAGTGTGTCTGACGCATCACGGGTTCACAACTTTTTATAAATGGAAATTTATTTTTTTTAAATAAACATTGAAAAATTTTTTTGGGCAACTTGCAGATGTCTCAAAGTAATTGGAATACCACTAAATGTGTTGGGTTGTATTCTTTGGTGCGACAATTTCTTTTTGATGCTTATTTGTTTTATTTGTAAGCCATGTGGTACATTCCTGTGAAGTTGTTTTTAAGACAAACTGCTTCCATCTTGTACGTGTGAAATTGATTCACAAATGTAATCAATTCATTTCTGGCTTCGATTTTCTTTGGTTACGTTCCGTTTCACCGCCAATCACTCCCTTCAGGTTATCCCTGCATTTCCAACCTTCCCCGAGCATTTTTTGTGTCTGCCATGTTAACATCATGACGTCTTTGTGCTATCAAATACCAGATGTTCACAACCTCAGCTCCGACTCACGTCTAGCAAAGCAGCCAATTAAGACAGCACCTTTAATTCACAGAATATCTGTTTCCGTGGCAATATAATAACCCGACGGAACGGAGGAATGAAAAACAGGGGGGGAACACAACAAGAAAGTCCTGCTCACCAGCTGTGCCAGCATGGCTGGATAGTTGGTACAGAGCCAGATAGTAGGCATACCTTGCACTACAGGGGCAATAGGGATATAGCTTTTAATACTTGAATGTATACTACCATCTCCTGACTAGAAATGCCAACCGGTTCCCACACCCTAACACAGGCCAAATATGGTCGGCACTAATGAAGGCTGCCATCTGCATGGTACTTTCTAATAATCGGGGCCCATGATAAAAACCCACAGAGTTTAAAGTGGTGGAGTCAGGTTGCTCCATCCAGCTCTACTACAAACAGAGCAGAGTGAGGTAGGATATTTGACTAGAATTTCTTCTCAGACCCCCCAAAAGAAAAACAGAATGCATTCTTCGCCTGTAACATTTCCAACGACGCATTCTTATTGGTGTTCTATCCTTTACTACCCTCTACTGGGTCCAAGAACTGAGACTGAGTTGGCAAACGGTCGAGACATCTCAGTGGTGTTATCCTGAAGTATTACTTTCACCATTCCAGATCTTCCGCACCATGTCCACATTCCGGACGTCCTAATGGTCAATCTTTATTTACTCATACACAGTATACACCTCTACCAAGGAATCACCTTTCTCTGATATTCACAAGGGAAGTCAGTTTTACAATAATACCAGTCTCAGACAGACATATCTTCATTGTAATTGTATTCACACAAACCACATCCCACTGGATCAATAATGTGGGCAAGATTTCAGTCGGAGCCGATGATCAGTAGGTATCTATTCCCGCCCGGGATCCTTTCTGTGTTGCAACTCGGGATGAAGCCCCATCATTGATAGAGAGAAAGAGTGAGGCATATAGGTAGATTCCCCCATCATATGCAGTGACCTCAGTTCAAATCCTGACACTCAGATCAATAAATGGGGTGGGCTTTCACTTTCTGGACTCTGGGTCTGTTTTGTCCACTCCTCCTCCTCCTCCCTGAAGTCTCTTGAGAAATCCAGAAACTGAAGCAAAGATGTCCAATACATGTAGGACAGTAATAGAGCCAGTGGCTGGGCCTGCAGAGCCCAGACCCTGTGCTTAATAATACCCACAATAATACCAACAAGTACAGGTCTGATTCATTGTGAGTATCCCATCATATGCACACTTTGTATCCCAGTGAATACCTCAACGGGCCTATTCAATGTTTGACACAAATGGATTTAGAAATCTTTTCTTGGCTCAAGCAAATCACAAGAAGTAGAGAAGTACAGGAGTACATGTATTTCGTTTTTAGATCTTTACGAAGTTATTGTGCAATTACAATCTTAGGATACATAAAAATTTGTATATAAAAAAACCACACTAGGGATTTTACCTCAATATTGGCATAAAAACAACCAGGTATTTGTCTTGACCCTTTATAAGAAGTGATATTAGTAGATATCACTGTATCTATCTGGTTACATCATAAGGGCACAGGGCAGGTGCGGTTTCTTTATTTTATTCAATTTATGCACTCAACGACCCTCCGCAGATTGAAACAAGAACTGGATAATATGTCTGATGTAAGGGACATAAATCCATTAAAAAACCCAGTGAAATATAACAATTCTTGAAAGTAAAATGCACAAGAAAAGATGAACATCGGTGCAAGAAGATCAAAGAGGCAATAAGAGTGATTGCTTAAGATGCCCTTAGCATTCTTGGAGCACTTTGGCGAATGTTCACTATAAGTGCATTTTAGTTTCTCTCACAAAGCCTTTTCAAAACTTGGACAAATGGCTCCGGCTAAGGCTTCCTCAATATCGTCTAAAAGCCGGAAATTCAAGTGCTTTTGCATTTAAGTTTTTGTGTTCACAAGAGTATCAACCAATGAGAAAGCCAAAAGGTTCTTTTGCTTTGATACTGATTATTATAAATTGAAATGAATGTAGGAAATGGAATTAGGCAAGAGCAAAAATCAGGACTGGAGGTTTTGATAAGAGCACAAAGATTGTCCTTTCGTTGATGGAAATTTGCCTCGTCCTTTGTTGTCCGAGTTCCATGCCTGGAACTTCTGATGGTTTCAAAATCCCTTCTCTTCAAAACCCAGCAGGATTATTCTCAGTGTATAAAGCACTTGAAGAAAAATACCCAATTTGATTAAGAATCTGAAATATGTTCCAACATGGTACACAAAAAGTGCATGACCTTGAGTTTTGTGAACCAACAATTAGGGGTTTATCGTTTCATGCACTTATTGGGTGCAGAGGACCTGGGGTCTTGGCATGTAGGATTCCAGACGGAGGGTTTAGGGACTTCACGGCCAATAGCTAGTACTGTGTCTGTTACATTAGGGCAAGGCTGTCGTGATATGCGTGATGTGGGGGCATTAGGAAGATATTTCTCCCTGTGGCATGTCTAACTATAATCTACTTGCCTTGCAGTGAACGACTAAGGGAGCTTTTTACTCAGGCCTCTTCCTTCAAACCATTTGCCAATAAATTGGATACCCTGATTGTGAAATGTAAGCTCAGTCTTTAAATTATTACGGTGAGATTGGTGAGGGGCCAACGACAGGCCAACGTTTCCGCGTAGACCTCCATCAATTTGTCAGCGTTTAAAGCCTGTTCACATTGCCATGGAAACATCTGTTCAAATGATAATTGCCACGGAAATTAAAGCATCAGATCCGATGCACGGCCGCTAACGTTTGATTAAACTGCAGCGTTTGGTAGAACATGATAATTTAGTGTTTCGCAATTTGTCACCTGTACTCACGCTCTGATGGAGTTTCTCAATCAATTAACGAGTGACAGACAACGTTATACCCAGAGGAAGCTGCTTGTATACATACACACTGATCGTCTGATGATGCATCTTGCCATATATGTACATGTATACATGTATCCTCATTACATAAGCTCTTTATGAACACCATGCACGGCATGTATGATGATGAGGGATTTACCTAACAAGATAATGGCATGTGCTATACATGTAATCTTAAGCAGGTGCAGTACGAGGCAATTAATTATGAAAATGAACAAGGTGTATTGCATGAATTATTCATCAAATGGTAATAAATTGGGCTGTGCAATTAGGCGTGATTAATAGAGACTTTGTGGGTGCGATACGTGTATTTGCAGCACCTGGAATGTCTCATGAATAATTCATAACATTAAACAATATAGTTCTAAAATGAATAATTCATCACTAGGTCCATATTAAATATAATGTGTACATGTGTACAGTGTATGTATGTGTGCTACTCGAACATGTCTGTGAAATTGATTGATTATTCAAGGTGAACATGTTTATAATTTACATGTATACATTCAAATACCCATCTACTTGTGATGTTCAAATGTTATTCATGCTATTCTGTACACAAAGCTTCTCAACAGAAGAAAACCCGAACCTCAAGTATTAAAAGTAATCATAACCAATCGTGCGTCTATTTGACATCCAATAAATCTTACAACAATTTATGAATGTATGATTTATGGACGAACGGCATTTCAAACGATTCATGGAAATGTCTCTTCTTTCAAACGGAGACACAACTGGGAGTTGATTTCACAAACCCTTTGAATACAATTGATATTTTACAGTGAGTGGATGGGTTGTCAACACGGCCATGGTCAATTGTATTGTGAGTTTGTGACAGCCGACTCCGAAGCAACAAAGATCAACATTATACGATCAGTCTTGGTCCAATGCGCTGATATTGAATAACGTTCACAATGATGTACAGAACAAAATGAATCCAAGTGGTAAATTGCTGAAAATGGAACGCGTAGGAAAGGATGGGAAAATCCAATTTCAAGACGAACAGATATTTAACTTAATTCCTCCTTTTTATGGTGTTGGAAAATAAAAATTCAGTTATAAATCTTATTCAGTCTGAAAAAGAGAGAAAAGAATGAAAGCTGCCAGGAGAAATAAGAGTGGAATACTGGGACAGGAAACAGGCTTGGCGTAGGGTGTACGATCTAAAATCTTATCAAAGCTGTTTCTTCTTTTCCTTGTATTTTATACAAGGGTGAATAAATGAATGTTAACCCTCTACATTCGTCCGTCTTTTCAACAGTGCAATGCAATATTTTCCAGTAAGGAGTATTTAAGAACCGTCTCAGGTGGAATTCAATCTTGAGTCCTCTTACTCATGCAGCAATTTAGCGGCGTATTGGGTAAACTTTCGAAAGAGAAATCCGAACTTAGTCTGGTCAATAATGCAACTGGATACAAACATACCTTTGCTTTCGTTATCTTTGTTGCGGTCTCTCAGTATGTTTAATTCGTAGACCTCTCCGAATTTCTCAAAGAATTCCTTGAGTTCCTCTTCTTTCATCGTCCGTGGGATCTGACCGACAAACATCTTGATGGCGTCGGGATCGGGCGTGTCTCCGTGTGGTGGTAGGGGGACATGTTGGGGTACGTGTGTTTCCATCATGATGTGTGTGGGGGTGTGTGGCTTGCAGTCTGATGCGTACCGAAGAAACTAATACAAATGCACTCGATGGCAACTCTGGAAAATACACATAAGAGAAGGTGGATTAATGTTGATATTTGGCTACTGACAATAACACACATTATGCATGCATGGCAATACACTAGGGAATAGACATAAAGACCATCTCGAAGGTATAAAGCTGTCAATTACTCCTGCAATTTACACAAAGCAGGAAAACAGATGTATTTTTCAACAGACATTTGGCGTAAGGATCAGAAAGCAAATGTCACAAACACATGAAAGTATACCGAACTGCATGTATAAATTCATCAGTTTGCAGAAAATCTTCAGAACTTTACCTATGGATTCATCTATATTCATCATATACAGACTGAATTGTGCCATCTTCAAATAGATGTTTACATCAACCACAAATATATTGGTCAAGTGAAGAAGATTTTCTGACTTTCTTTTTGTATTTTTTCTTAATTTTCCTACGAGTCTTTTTCATGTTCTTTAGAGCCATTCGTTTGCACAGACTTAGAATTTCTTTTCTCCAAACACACCAGCAGGCAAAAAAACAAACAAAAAACGAGCCTTTACAATAATCAATATGCAAAACAGTTAACACTCCGATCAAAATACACACTGCGAATTAAAAATTTCCTGTAAGCGTACCAGTCAATGCAAATACTGTATACACCCCTCAAGCAAATGACATTAAGAAAATTGCATTACGCAATAGATGTTTGTATTATACACTGGCAGAAAAAAAACCCAGAAGAAGCTACATCCTGTGTGAAGAAATAACGTTACCATGGTAACAAGTTGCCTCAGTAACAACATGATACAATGTGCAATAATGGAGGAGTTTGCCCTTGAACCGTCAGCCATAAATAATGCATTTATTGAACACTCTGTAACTTTCCTCATTAATTTGTTTGTCTTTAGTGTGCACAGACAATAATATGTCCAAACAAGAGGAGAACTCACATGCATTAAATTGCCATTTACTCCTGGGCAATGATGACCGAATCGTTCAAGCATACATTGTGTTGCTATGGAGATTATAAATATATATAATGTATATACACTATTATTTGATAATAATACAAGTAAATTACATTATCCTTGGAATTTACCGTCCGGACAGGTCTATGGTTGCCCATGTCTGTCTGTTTAATGCACGCTATAATTGCACACAATTTATTTCTCTTCCACTTATAATATTCCTCTTTAAGTGCTTGAGCACTAACCTTTGATAAAAGGTAATATTACTGTACTTCCTGAAATTTCTAAGCACCGTCATTTTCTAAATCTATCATTCAAGCACTTGACACCATCACCATGTATTATTTAATAATGTGTGCAAAATCCTCTTAATCTTCCAAAAAAAAAGAGGAAAAAAACGTACTTTTAAGAAATAATATATTCCATTTTTTTTTAATATACAGCACCAACAGTTTAAAGAGTATTATTAAAATACATGTATGTACATTTATTATATTGATGATTTTGTCCACTGTGCTGATAATTGCACTGGCAAGCCTGTCTCTAATGAATACATTGTACATGATTAAAATTATCAAGTCATGGTGAATTACATGTAATATCGGCGGAAATTTATTGACTGCGTGGCATATCATGGAATGTAATATAGTGGAATATGAAGGAGCTACCATGGTGACTTCTACCATAGTGGGTCTCTAAGGTGAGCCCATTGGAGGAATATCCTTGAGGATCATGCTGTGAAATTTGACGAGCGTTGCAAAATGGGGGAGGAAAAAAAACCCAAACTGGTATTAAATACCCCTCCCTCATCCCAATAAACCCCCCCCCCCCTCCTCGTCAAAAGAGTGTCAATTTATTATTATTAGTTACCACTAGAGAGTCTTACGTCAACGTGGTAGGGAACGGAGCGTACCTAATGAAATGATGATCCAGTGAGTAGAAGCAGATGGTGACAATCCCCTAGAAATTGGTCAGGACAATTATCGTCATGATTGATGCCGGAGTGCTGAGGGAAAAAGGCATAGACACTTGCTAACGACAATGCTGCTCACGCAACCGTTGCTTGGCAACCGCAAACATACAGTCGGGGTTTTAATAACTAGACATGTCTGCTGTGTGTGTGCCGTTGAGCAGGGTGGTGGGTGGAGGGTTTGTCGCGTCAGGGAGAGACTTTTGTGTGTCCTTCATTAGACGGGCGATTGAAACAAACAAGTCCTCTTGGGAAACTGTTTACCGTTCCATCATGGATGTTATTGTGTTAGCACGGTTATTATATAACTATCAATAACATTACATGTTGATGAGGGAACGTTCCTAGAATGTGTATCTTTTACACATGCTGTAACCACATTCTAATCACTTAAATGTTTTGAAGACCCTTTTTAAGATTTCTAGAATTATCAATGCATCCCCCTACATTCCTGGACTCATGTACATAAACATGTATATTTAAATTTTAAGCACAAATGACAAATAACACAATAGTTGTTATTAATATAATCATCAATGATTATCATCAATGATTATATTAATTAAAAAGCCGTATCCTCTTTGGGTGATCCTCCCATGCACCATTCCCAGGTTGCAGTATTGCCGCGCGTGTCAATGAAATGATCCTTGGGATATGGTGGTGTGTCATGTGTGCATGGTGTCATGGCTTCTCACTGCCAAACGAACAAAGACAATTGACTATTTGGGTCACCACCAACGTAGGGCTGGATGGCTCAGTTGATAGAGCACCTGTACTGTATTCAGGAGGTCGCTGGTTCGAATCCCGCTCTAGTCAATTGTTGTTGTTGACAATAATTGTTAATAACAGAAATACAATTTAACAACATCCCAACTAACCGCTTGCAATGCATGTCCATGTAATCTTTCAACAAGCCACTTTATATTCATCTATTAGAGGTGCGGCAGTCCTTCCCCAGCTCTGTGCTTTATCACATTATAGGGTGAAATTACAAGAAGATGATGAATGGGAACTTTATGAGCTTTTAAATGAGTTATGGGCGCTGGAAAATCCCATCACCGGGTGGTTACTGAGTAACGGTGTATTATCTTGGCCGAGTATCGCAAGGTGAGACAAACAGACGACATTGGAAACTCTCTCAAAGAGGAGATGTTGTAGAGAAACTGGACAACGTGAAATGGCAATCAGCAAATTGCTCGTGTTACTGCACCAGGAAAATTGACACACTTGGCCGATAAAACTGGTCACCAGAACCTGGACAACCATATAGAACTGATAAATTGACCTGATCAGTAGAACCAGAAATCAAATGGATGACAGGATGAGTCAGACACAAGAATAACCACATTGGAAACAACAGAATTGTGTGGGCCACCTGCCTCCACTGTCCTGAAAGGCGGCTGATAAAATTATCAAAGACGGACACATTCGCTGAAGGTTTTTGTATTGTCTACCCATTTTGAACTTCATACCTTTAAAATTGATTGGAACCAACAGTTTCATGCATTTACTGACCATTTTAATTTACTTGACTTATGGAGATCCATGGCCGCCAACGTTCCAGAAGAACAAGGCACTGTTAACTAGAGAAGAATTTACTTGACAGTAAAATGTGTGAAACATTATGAAAAGTAAACAATTTATAAAATGAACGTACTGTAGAGTAAATTCATGATTCTTTTGGGGGAATCTTTTATGAATAAATTATTGTTATTTACTGTAACGAAACTTAGGAAGATTTTATGTGATTTTTAAATTGTGATTTTAGCCAAACCATTATTTATCTTGTATAAAATTGTATAAATTGTTTTTTTGTGTCATTTAATCACTTTTTGTTTCTTATTCTTCTTAATGTAAAGCGCCCTGAACATCTTTGATGGATTTGGCGCTATATAAGATTATTATTATTATTATTATTATTAAATTGAATTCATCCACTGAAAATGCAACATTATTTGAACTTCACAGATGGAAAGAATTATGACCACTACTTTATCAATGGGCAATGTGAGAGAGATTACTTATAATCTGAAAGACAAGACATCAAGAATCCTCCATTTTACAGTCGGCCTGTGAATATTCTGAAATAAAATCCCAAATCCATTTTCACGCCGCAGGCTCGGTTCGTCGGGAAACATGGCTTCCAAATTTGGCATCGAAAGATGAGAAAAAACAGTCCAGAGGTTTACTATGAAATGCATTTACATACAAATTGTAGATCAGGAAGGATATCACACAACACAAACAGGGAATCTGTTATAAGACGGGTTCGGACTACAATGTACATGTATGTAACTTTGTCTACTACGCTAGTTCATTCATCTACATGCAAATACATCTAAATGTAAAATGCATGCATTTCTTTCAGCTCTCTGAGGAATTTATTTTGCCGCATCAAAGAATGAACTTTGCATAAAAACGCGACATTTATTTTATAATGCAAAACGCTAGATTTCTTGAATCACCAGGGATCATTTGTCAACACTACTAGTACTATGGTTGAACAGAGCTCATGCCACTGTGGAAATGTGTACATAGTATGTACATGTCCCACTGAGTCTGGAAAGATCTATAGTCAATGTTGGCCATTACCCAATGATATCCTCACTTGCTCAAACAATCCACCCCCTGAAAGTTGTCTCTCATTCAACGACAACTGAGGCAATAGGAAATGTAAACCATACTGAATAATACGTCCAAGCATAACTCTTCGTGCTTTACATGTACACACGTACAGTATGCAACGCTGAGTGTATAAAATGTATACAAAGTCCATTACTGGCGGTGCCCCTAATGGAACGACAATATTAGATTGTTTTTCAGCAATGGACAATAGTCCAAGCAATTAAGTTTGCAAGAGTTGGTCTTGTTTGCCGAGCCCACAGCCTGCATAGACAGGCCCCTGTGTTGATAAGACTGAATAGATATTGGAGTCGGCGTTATTATTTACATTCATCATCATCCCGAGGATGTATTATTTATAACTCAAGCTGGGTACAAATATGCAAGCCTAGTATGATCAATATACTCAAAAGCCTGCTGGTCAGTCCTGAGACCACGTACTGGTCAGCACAGGCATGGACATAATATTATTATTACTGCACAAGGGTCCTATGATACACAAGGGGAAATTTGGCCCCCACAATTTACACAGGCAGATTGTGTGTGCCCAAGGCATATGTACTGGGTTTGACCGCATTTGCATACACGTCACGTAAACAGATTAAATAAACCAAATTGCTTCGATAAATATTCCCCTTTGCAATGCTGGGCTTTCTTGTACCAAATCGCCGAGTGCCAGCGCTGAACACTGAGACCATCGGGCCTGTGATACAGAACCTACATTTTGTAGTTGTATCGGAGATGTATAACACACAGCATGTACAATGTACTCAGGACTAGCTGTGATTGTACATAGCCAAACAAACTGAAAATCACACATTTTCTATACTTTTGTACAGGCAAAGTGAGGCCCAAAAACTTGAAATCTGGTATTTTTCCTGAAAAATCACACCCCTGTGTACTGTATTTGATGGTTTTAGAAGCAAGTACAACAGCAACATGCATGGAAGGCAGTCAATAGGAGAATGCAGCAACAACAGGAAGACATTCCACAAAGTTGCTGACCATACTCTTTGGTATAAAAGGTTACTTGCTTCCTGAACTAACGCTACAGTGAATTCAACTGTTTCATAGACAAGGAGCATGGACCATGAAAAACAAATGGAGTACTCAACTCCGACTACATCTGACAACATTCACATCTTATTCTGTCTTGGGACATTTTGTAGAATGACAGACAGTGACATCAGAATATTTCCGCAGCATCAGGAAAGCACCATCTAGTTGACATCATATGATGTTATGACATCATCTGACATGTCTCATGTCTGATGTTAAACACGCAATTGCCATAGTACATCACGACATGTCACTACATCATATCTTTATACATGCCTACGTGTAAAACACATAGTTCACATGCATGTGATTGTCTAGGGCGCGACCCAGAAAAAGGCATCTACAGTATGTTAATTAAACATTCATGCGTTGAACTCCTAGAATACAGAACTTGACACGTACATGAACTGTGCATGTACAAAAAGTCATGCTTTTGCCGACACTCTGTATGACTGGTAATCATGATTCCATCCTTCAATCAAAAACAAAGGAGACGAGATCAATCCAATAATTATTCATATGATCAGGGATGAGATTGACCAATGATAAAAATGTCTGAAAACAGCTGACATGGAGCATAAAAAGTCTGAAATCTGAAAATCTCCTAGCTAGTTTTGTATACAGCCTGTGAGAAAAAAAACCTCTGAAATCCAAAACAAAAAACTCTGAAATCATATTTTCATCTGAGAAATGTCATCCCTGTATGAAACACCGATCACATACCTAACGTGTGGGTACATGTAACACTCTCCTTGCGCTGATTTCCACTATAATTTCTTTCAATTCTGTGGTTTTTTTCCCGACCAAGTCTAATGGAGCATAAAACTTGGAGTCGTTTATTTGCATTTTGCACGTCTAGACCCACATTCCCACAAGCCACCATTATGATTTCACACCTTCAATGGTGCAAATGCCTGAATTTACCCAAGTCTTATTTCTGTCATTCCATTCCATATATTTTTTTTCTTCTACGTATGATTATTGTTGGTGTTTTCAGCCTGGATATGTTCAGGGCCACCTTAAGCTGGTACCACCTGCTTCAAATACTCCAACTTTCCACATGAGGAGTTTTTCCCTATTGACAGAGTCTGGCTGGTCGTAGCGCTGGGATCTCCGCTAGGCTGCTCACGGCCTGATAAATAACCACGTTTGGCCTTTTGTGTCGGCTAAGGCAGCTGGAATACCTACGCCTACCTGGTGGGCGAACACAGTACAATTTATCTTTCATTTCCACTGACTGCATTGCCAATTTTGGCCTTTTCGCATAAAAAAATGGGGAACCTACAAATCATAACAATAAAAAAACATCCCCACCCAAACAAGAAAAATAAAATATTTTGTAAACAGGAAAGGGTCTCTCCCCCGCATATGCGGACAATTTGCATAAAATATTTGTGTTCCGCCTATTAACATTTACAATGCATTGACAATCATCTACCTTGAACTGGGGTCTCTAAGGATATGTACGTGTATGGTTTACGATTAAAGCATGTATAATTCCCAGTCCAATTTACACATTCAGCTTTTCCTACCAGAATTAAAACACTATTTTAAAAATACATTTAACTAATAGCCTTTTCTTCTTTTGCATTGCACATGAAAAGACAGATGAAAGGACCATCCATAATGCATACATGAAGAGCTGTAATCCCTGTATAAATGTACAAGTTTAGAATATTTGAATTTCATCAATAAGTTGATCTTATTGTTTGAATACATTGAACAGTACATATGTGTTGTTCTTTAAGATTTACATGGGTACATACTGTACATGTAAATCCCACATGTATTTGAGAAATAGTCAGCTATATCGCCATACTGGCAAATCAAACAATACTACACTGTACAAATGGTTCGTGTATGTATTTATAATGCATACATACTGTATATTATTTGCAGCCTATTGACCTATAATGCTGTTTGTGCACATTGGAAACTCCTTAAAGGTTCATACAATTTAAACCAACAAATTGCTTGTAATAATTTAAGAATGCTTTTGAATATCCCAGAGAATTCAAAACTCATATTCCTGTTTTGGTAAGACATAAGGATATTAGAACAAACCAATAAAAAAAGAGGGAATTCCGCATGCACACACAAAAATAACTCTTTTAGCTGTGATGTTTGAGTTGACCAACTTAAAAAATACAATATACTGCTGCAAAAAAGACGGAAGCCATTTTTGAGTCTACATTTTGTTCTCTACTCTATTTCTTCAGAAAAGAAGATGATCCTGCACATACAATGTAAATATAATTCTATCCTTATCCAACAGAAAAGTGGGGCTAGTGAAAGTTGGTTGAAAAACACCCATAGTGTCAAGGCAAATATCAAATGGAGTTCTAAACAAATGGAGTTCATGTACATATGTACAGTGTACATACCTGTACATTTAATTTCTAACCAATTTGAGTGCACCTCTGTGATGCCCTGTGATAATATTTACCGTGAGTCGCGAGAGTAAAACTTCCAGTTCAGCGATGACTAGCAGACGAAAAATTGAAATAATAATAAAGAATTGAACTCACAATTTTTTTTTACATGAGATTAAAAAAAAGTACAAGGAACCCTCGATGGCCTTAACGCCAATAAAAATATGCGTAACCTTGAACGTGGGCAATGAAATAGGAATAATAACTCTGGTTAAAGTACACATGTAAGTCGGTTGAGTTAGCCTATTGCTCTTGACTCCTTATGCCCAGTGATTTAGGTTATTTGCTTAAATTTGGATTTACATATTTAGTCATTAATACCACAAATACATATTTCTGTAATCCTCATGGAATATTTCATATTTTAGAATATTTTTTTTGCATAGGAATACACTAAAAGTTACCCAAAAAATGAGATGTGTATACATGTAGGCCCCTATCTCAACCGTGTATAATTACGTGTACAGTACATAATTGTATTTAATCTAGTCTGATGGTGAAATTTTTTAATATGCAATAATTTTTCTTTTAAAATTGTTTCAGCATTTCGATAGCATTACATCCAGCGGGTAAAAAAAGGATGAATCATTTTATAGCTTGAATTGTGGAAATGATATAAATTGAATGATAAATTGATTGCTGATGAACCTTAGCTGACAAGGCCTACAACAACATGTACATGTAGGTTTCTCCTGGTAGTAGGGAAGGGTCTTTTGTAAAGGACAGTTTGCAAAGAATCTTCTGAGGTATCTCGGGAGATACATCAATATTTGTCATATTCAATCCTTCCTAATTTGTGTCTCATTTCATGCATGTGTATACAAATTCAGTCTTTATTTGAAAACATGTTAAACAAATTATGTAATAATTGTTGGATAGCAATGCGTTTTAATGATCTTTTCAGCTTTGAAGAGGTACATTATGTATGTACACAATACAATAATGATTGTACCAGTATATGTACAGTATACACATGTGTATGGCTTATATGCATTCACAGGTGTATAGATCCAATGCTCTACACTCCATGTGGTTGGCTGACTGCCTTTGGCAGCGTAGCAGCGGAACAAAAGCATCACAAAAAGTGGCGCGAATTACAGGCCATCCGTGGGCACACTGGTCGGCTTAATCAAAGTACACACAGTTACTACTATACACTCACACACAGTCTCCATACAGGGTCTGATCCCCGACAAATATAGGACGCCAGTTGATGTACATGTAATACCCAAGCTAGGCACGTTTGATTGATTAATTGATTGTAATGACCGTGGTATGAATACATAGCTAGTAGAAGGGTGTACAGTCGGTACATGTACGGCATAAATAAATAATAGTATTACATGTATACATGTGCAACCCAGACGTGTGTACAATGTAGGCTACATGTTTCTTAATTTCTTACTGGTGACAAAAACTCATGGGACTGATATAATGACCTGGTATATATAAGAAATAGGTCAAGACAAATGTAGACATCAAACGAGCCGCTAATCACGAGTCATGTTTATGATGCAGTCTGTCACATTACAGCAGAATTGGTTATTGATTGATACTTTCTTTAATATAAAATGTCAAAATTAGGTTGAGACATTGCATGTGTGGGTTTTTGGCTACTGTTTAAAATTGTAATGTCACGTAATTAGATTGTAGAATAGTCCACTTGATATGAGTCCAACATCTGACAAATTTAAATTGTTAAACAATGTTTGTTTTCCATTTATAACCAATTTAAAGAAATTCAGCGTACGGCACAGAGACTTGCAAAGGAAATTATTCCCGTACTTTCCACTTATAAATTTCATGTATCTATCTCTGGTGATGTACATTCAGAGTACCATACACAGGTAGAAAAAACATACTACTGAAATCCTCCATACAAGAAGTCTGTGTACATCACAACCCTACTCAACTGCCGTCGTCAATACATGATGTACAGTCTTGGTATTTTAATTAGGCCTACTGCACGTTGAATGTGCTGGTATAAGTTGCACATTACCTTTTCTGCACCGTAATACCAATACATACATGTACATATGTACAATGCATGGGCAACGGGGGAAATTTAGTATTCATTTGCGGAATCGGACTGGGCAATCTGAAATTGTGTTTGGTTGCTAAGCAACCAACCATTTGCTGCTTTGTTTTCATTTTCAAAGCTTGTAACCGAGGAAATCCTCACAATATGAGTAAATTCACTCTTTCTATTTTACCCAAGAACTACATGTACTAGTACAGTATAAGCAAAAAGCATGTTGTTGAATATGAAAATGGAAAATTAGGCCTACATGTGTTGTCCAAGATACTTGCGAAGAAGAATATATTTGTCTTCGTTATTAGTGATTTTTTTCGCAAGGGAGGTAGAATTATACATATTTTAAACCCTTCGCCAACATAGATTAACACTACACTTAGAATATATTCATCAATTCTACGGGTGTTTGGAAAAAAAAAGTACAAAGAAAAAAACATATTCTCGTTCCCACACCTGATTTCCAAATTCTTTTAAACACAATAAGTTCAAGTAGCGGGGAAATAATAAGATAATACCCTTCAGGGTTTGACCGGATCTTCCAGGGCAAATCTGACAATTGTTATCATTCCTTGGAAAGAGTCCTCACAGCCCGGGCAAAACTCAATAATAAAAATGACATGCGGGGTCTCGGGGAAGATAATGTCGGCTGAAATTGACGTACTCTTGGCAATTCTGGTCCTGATTTGTAGCCTTTGAATAATATTCTACGATGCAATAATGCGCAAGGGGGTAGCGTCCCATCACGTTGTGGCCTTATCAGTTTTAATATCCCTACTGTCCAACCCTTATCGCTCCAATCACACTTAAGTTATACATGTGCAAAAAAAAAAAAAGCTTTTCTGAAAAACAGAAACAAAATCAAATTGAGATGGATTGCTTGAAGCAATACGAAAAGCAAAAAAGAAAAAAAGAAAAGACAGAAAAAGAGACAGGGATGCTTTATAACTTGCAAATGATCAAAACGAAATGCAACATAAAAGATACTGGTAGATATGAGCAAATGATATACAGGAAATTGCTGACAGCCGTCACAATGAATCTTCAATCCAGAAATTACGACGGCGATTCTGTTTTGATTCCTACTGTATCAAGTGATCTAGCGCACACCTAGAGCCCTGGGATAGTCACGTTTCACTCTTATCTTCTCGCTCATTTTTTTTTTTTTCTGAAATCAAATCTGAAGCTGGGACGGGCACCTGGAAGACTTGATACTGAAATCAAAGCACAAGTATTAAGGCTGAAAGGACACCGGACCGTCCTCTCTCAAACGCATTACCTCACACCAGGTTACTGTCGTTGACTGACAATGAGGGATGAAGCGTCCTGATTTGCTGATTGTGTGAGAGAACGTCCAATTGAATTCAATGAATACATTTAGGATGTTTGAGATGTTTCCATGTTGTGCTGTTTGTGTAATGCCCTTCAATTCATACTCACCCAATTGATCATTGACTGAAGTATAAAGTAGCCATAAACTATGACATGGCATTTAAGTGCACATGTGCGTACATGTACATGTACATCATAATAATTTCATACAATATACACTGTAATTAAATTACAATGCTTTTAAAAGGAAGGCTGTATGTATACATGTACAAACCATCTCTGTACTAATGTAGTGATCAAGTTCAATTTGGGGTCAACCTCCTGCCTTTTATTAGGACTTTTATTACACATTTCATCATTTCTTCTTTTACATGTACTGCTTTACCTGGAGATACAATACCACACAAAATAAATCATCAACAATATTCTCATCTTATTCCATGGAATTGTTTAAACACCCAAACATTCATGGGCGTTCTGTGCCTTGAATTCGGTCATCTTTATGGCAAGGCCATATTTGCATTCGACGGCGAAGTATAATTAATGACGACCCAAACCATTAAAAAAAAGGCCAAAATCATGTCTGCCGAAAAGGCATATGTAGTACATAATCAGCAGCAGCAGCAATTTCTTTTATTGCATCCTATGTTGTGTTCTAATTGCTTTGGATGTAATTAGAAACTAATTAGACTCTGAAATCTCTGGATGATATCAGAGTCAGGCCCAGCTTCAGTAATGAAATGGTATGTCAGTATGTTGCTAGCATTACAATTAGTGGCAGTGCCTGATGCATCAGAGAAAGATGTACATGTACGTGTCGTCTGAAGCACGATGGCCAATGACAAGCAGACAGCATGGTTTTAAAAACACAAGCAGCTCTCCAAAAGAAGACCAATTTTATTTTATTTTTCCATTTTTGCTGGCTGTCCAATTCACTTCTTTTTAATTCCATGTTTTATATATATGTACATGCATAATAAATGAATCTTAAAATTTGTATTGGTATTTGTTTATTCATCAAAACCTAAAGAAGTTGAACTGTCATTTGTTGCAAGTTGTGACTTCTGTCATTTACTGCATTTTATATTGTAGCCCTTCCGAGTACCGGGTACTGAGAAATAAAATTGTGACTTTTTTGTAAGTATGTCCGATCTGCCGTCAAGCCTTGCACTTCCTGTGTGTGTTCCACAACTGCTAAACATTGGAAATGTAAATGATTTGAAAAATTCAGATATAGCGTATGGGAAATGGCCGAGTTTTTTAATATCTAGGACATGTGGCCTATACACTGTAGTCATCCTGTCATCCACTAAGTACAATGAGGTCTGAGAGTGCTGCCTGTGGCCTACAAATACACTCTGCAAGAGCCAGGATGCTGTGCTGCATTCCTGATGAAGTGAAGATGCAGTCAATGTACAATTGGACTGTCCTGTTTTATAAAACCTCCGACCAATTTAATGGACCCATCCACTGTTCAACCAACAGGACATATTCTAATGTCTGATCAATTAGTCCCACAAATTGCAACTGGAAAGGTTTAAGAAAATATTTGCCATCAAAATGTACCGGACAACGTCATGCCTTATTTACTGCACGACACAGAGTGTTTGTAAGTAATGTTAGACCCTGGCTCTACAGTCATTGGATTCCCCTTAATCTTCAAATTAACTCGACTGGAATTCAGGGATGTCTCTGACGGACGTGATTCGAAGACAGATTTCAAGGAATCTATACAATCGGAGCAGGAACTCGTTTTTTTTACCACTTATTATTACAGGAAAAACCCACAAAACTGGCGTGCTCGCTCAACTTAATTACGAAAAAATATGCTGTACTACATGTATGTAAGCCTTCCTGAGTAGGAGTACTACTCATAATGAACAAACCATTTAAATGTCAATCACAAACAATCTAATTTAATGCATACATGTACTCATTGTACTGTACGTACAGAACTTCAGTTACAATAAACAAATTGCTTGCAATCAATTCTTGAAAATTTGATATGGTATACATTGTGTACATGCTTATTTAATATTATGAATGAAACTTTCAATTCAATTCAATTTAATTATATATGACATTTTGTGTTTGTTTGTTTCGTTTTTTCCTAAGGGTAACCAACGAAAGGATGACAATTGTGGTTTGAAGAAGCCATTGAAGGAAAATTCAAGATAATAATTCATTTTTTCAATACCCAGGCTCAAGATCAAAGTTAGGGTCTGACGACCCGATCCACATACTGAGATTCTCAGTGGGATTCGAACCAGGGACCCCGAGGTAAAAGGTGAGGACAGAACCACTACACACCAACCAGATCTGGTATAAAGTCTACACCATCAAACTGAACTTGTACCAGGCCTTGATTGGTTCTGAAAAGGGCAAGGCCACCTTTCAATAGAAAGGGGCATTTCCATTGGAAAATCATAATGTCTATGGAAACATTTGAAGGGGGCACGAAGGCCAAGAACCAGGGCAACGAAGGCCATGGCCTCCGATAAATTCAAGGCTTGTTGTACATGAATGTTCAATGTACTTCTTGCAGTGTACCACAGCCTGGCTATGATATCATCTCATGGGTCACAGTACAGAGTACAGAGAGACAGTACAATGCAATACTGTGCGTGTTCACTTGTACTAAATATGATCCCTCCTGCGCTGGTGTTTGCACTGAATTTGTCAAGGGTGGAGAAGAATTCGACCATGAGAATATTGAAACGCAGCCCTGTCAAGCCGGTGTGAATGGAATTTTAAATTCACTATCAAGCCATCCAGGTTGTGTCTACCGCCGGTCTTCAAATGGATGAAGTTGGCATTCAATCTCCAATCCAGTACGAACACAATTTAATACCTCAATGCCTCTTAGGCCAAATCCATTTATATATCAAGCCTGAGCCAGGCTCAATATCCCACCATGTCAAACTTTCAGGTATGTTTACTTAACACTGTGATTTTAATTTCAATGCGGTGAAAGGAGCGGCTCTGAATTTTTATTAATGCTTTAATTGGCCCCCGGTAATACACGACTGGTTTCATGAATATGACCCAGGAGCGACTCACTGGTGCCCCGCACGGCTGAGTGGTGTCTCTAAAATTGATAAAATTATCAATTTCTTTCGTAGTGCAGCATGCATTATTAAAAAAAAAAAAAACAGACATGAAAGGGAATAGCTCTGAAGTGAAAAAACAAACAACAAATTCCACCTTTCTCGCTAATAAAGAGAAACTGTAATTAAATTTCACAAGCATGATACAATTTACATGTGTACATGTGCTTTTACTTGCACATGATTGCACAATGACTGCGAACTTTGTGCCATGATTGATTACCCCACTCCAAATTCAATTTAGATTTGAAACCAGGAATAAAAATATGGATTGTGTATCTAATGAAGGTAATATTGCAAACAGTGTAGAGTACAGACCCTGGGTACAATGCACTGACTGGTGTATTAAACACACACTAACAGATGACAGACAGTAGCAATGATGTCCAAAACATCTTCTGATTATCAGATTGTTTCGGTTCACAGACGAGGTCGGGAAGATGCCTCGTGTGTGTCAGTCACTCACTCACTCAGCCCCAATGCAGAGTAAGATTGCTCGGACCTCTTCGTGTCTGGTTAGGGGGGGGGGGGGGGGGGAGGCCTACTGGTTCGGAAAAGCCGCTCTTACCTTAAGGCAATTACCAACTCTGATACAGTGTTATTTAATTTGCGGAGGCTCGCAGTGTTAGGAGTTCCTGACAGCGTTGGTGATGTGCGTCACCATTCTCTCTTCCTTCTGTCTCCAACTACAACCCCCCCTCCCAACTCCCTCCCAACTCCCTCCCCCCTCCCCCTTTCCTGCTGAATCATTGAACTCCTTGTGAGTTTCAGCAGTCATCAGGATTTGAATTGGAATGCAATATATAATAAAATAGACGCAGATTTATTTGACTTGAGTGCTCTTAAATCAAGTTACTCTTCGGAATCTTGTGATTTTCCAATTTTCTTTTTTTTTTTGGTGTCTCCTCCCCATAGATACAAGGACAAATCAGCGAAAGTGAAAATGCAGATTTTGCAAGCCTGTCGGTGCGATGGTAAGTGCTGATTCTGCATTGTTCGATACGATACAACCTTTAGGTTAAGCCGAGTCTACAGACATAACTACACATGTACCGATGTTCAGGCACTTACATCATGTACAAATAGATTGATTCAATGACCCAAAGGGAGAAAGGAGGAAAAAAAAATATTACAGTACGAGGAAAAATATCGGCAAGATGAAAAACGAAAACCAGATTGCTCCGAGACGGCAAACCTACATTTGAAGATATTACTTGTAAGGAAACTATTTTTCTTGGTTGGTTGAAAGACCCACAGGGAAATTTAAGAGTTTCTCTTAGTTTTTTGGGAGGAAGCAGGGGCGAGGGCGAGGGCCAGGGCTGGGGGGCACGATATTAAAGATTGGTCTGAGATACTGAGATGCTGTAATAATCAGAATGAATGGTGATAAAGATCACACAAGAGGACTACGCAGTCTACGTTACAGTGTACACATACGCATCCAGCTATTATCTAGAGACTTGGAATCGGGTGAAATGTGACCCTCGGCAGGATTCCCATCCTTAGTCTACTGAGACCCAGCCACCACCGCTGCCGTGACACAATTTCCCAAACCACTCTCGAGTAATACACATGTGGGTTTGTAGGGGAAAGGTGCATGACATCAAATCCAACTGTTTTTCGAAGAGACAAATATCCCCAACAACAGGTGCAAAGATTTACAGAGCCGTGGCAAACAAAGACATCAGTTTGGTTCACAGGGTTTCTACCTTCTTGTGTACAAAGCTGAAAGCATTAACTGTGTGAAACCCGAAGACAACTGGTTCGGCTGACAACAAAATTCAAACTTCTGTATGGGTTTGGGATAAATCTGTCGGCTGTAATCAAACACACATAGGGAGGCCAGGCTCCTTGATCATCAGTAACCTTACTAGCCTACATGTATGTGTAAATTTATTCTGTCCGGGTTGGCTAGAGAGCTCTTAAGGAGTGGAGTGTTCAAGCACTGGTCATTTTCAATAATGCTCAGTCAAGTTTCAAGCATCAGGTATGTCAGGAGAGATGGAAGGCAGCCAATCAAGGCTTACTGAGTCAGGTAATATTGCCCAAGCTGCTCAAGATGCTGGTGTGGACCTTCCTCATTTTCTTCATACCGCATTATGCTGCAGGTTACCTGACAGGACTACATAAAGGCTTCTAACTAAGGCACATGTAGTCAGCTAGATCTCAGGGTTGGAACCGGATCGAACCTTGAGATTTTGTTCAACCTTTTTGACACTTGAAAATATTCAACCCCAAGCCAACCCGGGTAGGAAAGTGGAACCGGATCAAAATCAACCCTGTTAGGGACCAGAGTTGAAAATCTTAACCCGGTTCCAAACTGCATTTTTTGCCGTGATCTGTGTCATGAGTTAAATATTCTCATTCAACTGGGAAAAAAAATCATAATACCCAGTAGCTTGGGGGAGATAGAGCTACATTTCATGTTTACGTAAATAAAAACAAGATTCAACAAGTCTGCGGGCCATCCAGTGGTTCAAGTTGATTCTGCAATGACATAAGTGCTCATTCATAATGCAGTTCTTAAATTGCACAATGATGGTGAAGTTGGTGTACACGGTAATCAAAGAGGCAAATGATGAAACTTGATCTGTCTGTCTCAGCTGCTTAGTGAGGTACATCCACACCCTGCGGCCATTTACCGGTATAGGTCAGGTTCCCCTTACATACTACTAATGAAGATGTCACCAGAAACCCAGGCTCCTAAAAATAACCAAGGCTTAGGCTTCAAAAACAAAATCTTGGAACAAAAACCAACAGTTCAAGGTAATATCATACTTTGGTTTTTGTTAAAGAAATACAGATTTGTGGGCAAAAATATCAAGGAAGATACAGTAAAAGTCATCTGTGAAATGTCCAGTCCCATACAGTGCCCACCTTTTGAGAAAACAGTAAAATATGCTACAGTATTTTCAAAATCTTTTTTTAATCTTTCCAATTGTTTTTGGACATTGGTTTTACTATTTTCTGGATAAATACAACATTTCAGGCAGACAAATTTTAACGGTATGTTTCTACCATAACCATCTTTATACCCTGTAAGTTATAGGTAAATCTGTGATGATTTATGTTTCAGTATGCAACCAAAGTATGATATTACCTTTAAATCCAGGAGAACAACACAACAGAACTGTTACTCTACTGCAGAAGGACAACAAGAGTATCTCAACCAAAAATATTTTCTGAAAAACATCATAACTTGCTGAAGGCATAGGCCTAGTATTTCTTTCACCTCTTTTTTGCTTCTCTGTTTGCTTTCGTCAACATTAATCATTGCCTGGGTGTACAATGCAATATACATTATGTATATTACATGTTACAATCAGCTACATTAAATGTAGTTGCTTCAATGTAATCAATGTAAATATATCTTGTGACTACAAAGAGTGGAAAGGTCCATGTAAATATCAGTACTAGTTCAACAGTCCAATTTGGGGTTACTTGGCTATCACCAATCCCTTGTTTCCACGACGCACTTTATAAAATGAACTACAGATAAGATTTGATTTACCCAGAATCAAAGAGGGAATTCACAGACTGTGTTCATCAAATTTATACTTTGAACATTTCGAGGAGGCAAAACTCCGCAGAACCAATATTCTGATTATCACCAAAATCTGATTTAGTTACAAATGCTATTGAAATGTGGGCAAGGGAAATGATTTTCAAGAAATTGGACCTCCAAATTATTTTTTTCTGGTTATCATTCAAATTAGTAAGATTTTCCAATATAAATTCAATATAATAATCAAATAACCACAAGGGAAACTGACTGAATTTTAAAGTCATGAAGTACACGTATTCAGGTTGCAGGTTTGAATCCCGCTCCAGTCAATTTTACTTTGTTCATCTTTCAATATAAATTCAAGAGGAGAAGACTTCAACCCCTCTACAAAGTGAACAGCAATCCAGAAAAGTTAGCTTTAGCTTTAGAAATTTACTTTATGCAATGGAATACGTACAAATGATTAGTGACTACCAGGTTTGAAATACATGTAGGCCTATTTTTTCCCATTAGGCTGAAACAAACTGGAAATAGCTAAGCAGAAGTCTTGTAACGACTGGGCAAATGAGGAAAGTTAAACAGGGGCTGGCTTGTAACAATGTTATATTATAAGAGATTTAAACTGTACAAATGCATATTATACATATGTACACACATTTAGCCAAATTAAAAATACACTACCAAGCCAGTAAAATGTAACACTGTGATTTCCAATGCCACAGTGCAGAGATTAATTGTGTGCATGTAATTAACATAAATTTCCGCCCATTTTGTTCTTTCACGAACTGATCTTGCCTTTGTACCAGTACAAATCAAACGAATCCACAAACAATTATATGCAAATTACTGAATAATGATGAGCTTGTTTATTTGGTGACAAAGATCAAGTCAATATGAGCAGGTGTCCCTCGGTCCATCTTTAAAAATCTATGGATTTGATAGACCTGTACTGGCATTGGAAGGATGCATGATGCAATGTACAGTATGCAATGAAGCACAAACAGGTCTATTGAGTGGTCAGTGCATAACTTGACCACTGAGACCAGTAATTCGCACTGGCATTATATGATGCTGCTGGTAGTGTAAGTCACCACAGGTAGACAGGAAATTAAATCCAATTGCATTCACACTGTGCGGCAATTGTAGTGCCTGTGCTATGGTGCTAGAGATACTTAATGGGTGCCAAGCTCATCTGGGTTGAGAAGTAAGCATCTTAGTGACACAGTGTCTTATAATGGATGTTTAACCCTAACCTTCCTGCACAGCTTACCACACATGGTTTTACTGTGGTAAGTATGGTATCCTGAATACCACAATACACCACATTGTGGTAAAGCATGTTTTATTATCCAGTCCCCTGTGGAGACTGTGGTAATGTGCGGTAAGCAGCTCTTGTCTTGTGTGGTAAGTGCAGAGGGTTAGGGTTAAATACTTTAGACGTTCTTCTTTATCAGTAGTTACAAAACTTACACTTTCATTGAAAAACCAGAATTTGGATTTGATGTAATTACTCTGCGTCAATAATGGTAAACTGATCAACCATAAACAACTATGAAACAACCTTGGTCACAAACATCACTGTCATCACTGCGTGGTTTCTGCAAACCTGACAAATTGTACTACATGTAGCAGGTTTCAGCTAAAAACCAAAGTCAGACACAATGGAATGTAGTCCACAAATTCATATAATTCAAATTTATATAAAAACAGAAACAGTCAATATTTTCCCCTAAAAAACCGAGAAAAATGTTTCTTTGAAAAACTTTTTTTTTAAAGTCTTCCAAAAGAGTTTTTCACACATTAAACCATACAAGTTATTCTTTTTATTTTTCATCTTCTATTATACATGTAAATGAAGTCAGTCTCAATGCTTAACTGCAGATATACTATCCAAACAGAAACCATAACAGTTTATGCCTAAATATGGTCAAAGATTGCATGCACATTGTATTTATTCCACCGCTGATGAGCACTTTGCTTTTAAAATAAATATCTCGGCATAAAATTCAAGAATTTTGCTAAAACTGAGAGAGACCCCCACCAAAAACTCTGGTGAACAAAGATGAACCTAACGATTTCAACTTTTGTTTTCGAAGTTGAATTATGCAGGCCAATGCCAAACGATTTTGTTAAAACGGTTAAAGTTTGTAAAATGAATGTTTCTACAGTAATTTGGGATTCTATGGCATTTATTTCCAGAAATGACTCTGTAAATTTCAGTCTTACAGGGCACCAGACTACTCTGAATGTGGAATGCATGTCAGGCTGAGTCTAGTTGTACAATCAAGTACACATGTTCATGGCTAATGTAACTTAAGGTATGTACAATTTGACGTGTACAGATAAGACACGCTGCCCCTGATATACAATCTGTCTGCCTTCCTGTAGATCACTAGCTTGCTATATTTGCTCACGATCATCTGAAATGTTTACCAACAATTAGTAAATTAACAAAGGCAGCCATTTATGACGGATGCATGGTCATTGGTCTTCATCAATCATTACATACAGACTTTTAACCAGCACAGCACTGCCAAATAGCAACAGCAAAAACCAAGAAATACCAACAAAATAAATGGAAGAAAAACAACAAAAAAGCAGATACGTACCGACTTGATACAACAGCAGACAATGACAGGACACTTTCTATGTTAACAAAATCCTGGCTGTTGTTTGAATTAATATCCCACCGAGGATAGGAACACTTTTGAGCCTACAGAGTACAAACAGTATAAATACAGGTACCGGTACACGTTTTACAGTAAACGTACGTACACACACGTTGTGCTGATGGACTGACTGTGGCTCCCTTTGTGCATGTGCTTTTGCTTTTTATTGGTCACTGGGCTTGAGATAGAGAGTGTGTGTACTGTGTACTGTGTGTGTGGTTGGTGCTTGGACTGCACGCTGTCAGTGTCAACAATGAGAAACATGTAGGATAGCTACATGTACATGTATGGTGTGATGGACTGCACTGCAAAGACCAGCTTAACTGTTCAGCTATGTGGACGGTTCTACTCTCAGCACAGGGGTGTTGGAACACGCCACTCATATCCAGCAGTGCTTTGGTTATTACCAGTACAGCTGAACAATACCTACAGTCTGCAATGGTTTCTCCCTACACTCTGTCACTCCCCTTCCCTCCACAAAAACAGGCCTAAATCAATGACCAATAATTATCAACTTGTATTTTAATTGATTCTTCCAAATGAGACAAATAAAAAGCAAGCGAACCAAATTTGTTTTTGCAACTGGGTTTTTCTTCTTCAGTGTGATATTACGAGCTTTTGGGAAATTAATATCTGCAAAAGATAATTTCACAATAACAGCCTTCAGCAACTAGGCATATTTTAACATGAGCTATATTATATATTATTATGTAGAAGACTTCAATTAAAATGTACAATTTAGTAAGCACTATGCTATGGGTGACACTAAAGCAGGCCAGGAATTTCACAGAAGCCATAGGGCCATCCCTCATCATCTTTGCCTTGGCACCACATTCAAACATTCCCAGTGACAAACGAACAAAGATAATGGACTATTAGGGACACCACCAATGTAGGGTTGGATATGAGTGTTGTACGGTATTCAGGAGGTCGCCGGTTCAAATCCCACTCCAGTCGATTTTTCTAAGTTCAATTTTCAATTCCCAGTAACAAACTGACCTTAGAATTAGAAATGCCCAAAGTTGCCGATGAAGAGGGGCCTATGATCAAGAAGCAAATTAACTGAAAAAAAATAGGCTGAATTTTGACAAATTAAAGAAGTTCCAACTCCACAACTTGTAAGCACGCTTCCTCAAATCTGCACCGAAAGGAAATCTGATAAGTTAGAGCAAAATCCTTGAATAATTGGAAACGAATCTGCACAAATACCCCAAAAGCTGCTTGAGAGAACTTGTAGATTGACTATAAAAAGTAAACATGTGTGATTGTATGAATGTACATGTGTAAAATAGTGCTATACACATCTAGATGCATCTATGCAATGATTTAAACCACACAGTGTAAATTTATATGCATTACTTGAGTACCCACATCCTTTCATGACTTCCATGCAATGTACAACATGTACACGATAAATACAGTTTGTGTATGCCTATATGTACTAGTGTAGTAACACAATACGCATTTAGAGACCTGCAGAAACTACTGCTACAGGCCCTTTAGAACATACACATGTACAGCGGCATTAACTGTCTAGGTCCTGAGAACTAGTCATATGGTAGTATTGATTACATGTCCTGATCACTCTGCCATAGTGTAATCCTCCATTAAAATCAATAGCTTTATTGTTAGACACTACCCAGTCTGGGCTTTGGTACACTATGCAAATGAAGTGTCAACTGATGAATTTCTTGTGTGTGGGGAATAGACTGGTTTGTGGTCCTATCCACAGAGAACGAGACAAAGGTCTGACTCTTTAAATACATTAACAAAATTCATTGGACTTGCTGTGAGAACAGCACGCACAAAATAGCCACTGGGAACAGTCAGTTGAAGAGCTCCCTCATGTGACGAGAATTTGCCAACTTTTTTTTTTTTTACAATACCTAAGCCAATGCCAATGGACAAACAAGACATATGATGAAATAATGTTTATTCCCCAAAAATTATTTAATTAATATAATTAAATTTAATTATTTTAATACAAGTATAAATCTGCTGCAAACTGCTCAACAGCCAAAAGAATTTAGCCTGGAATATCTTAAATGCTTGGAATTACATGTAGTTGGGCCTGACGTTACGATCCTATACATGTAGCAGGACCTTTCTAAACGGCTTAATAATTTTAACTGTAAAATGTGTTTCCTCAATACTGTAACTTCAAAATATCTTAAGAAAACACTTCATCCCGATCAACTTAAGATACAAAACACACTGTATTTGAGGAATGCTTTGAAATATTTTTCTCCATTAATTGAAAAATGTGTGCATTGTATATAAAACCAAAATTATCTTGCAAAAATGTAAAGTTCTACGTTGTGAACATCAGGACCCAATTTCATGCAATCCGTTACGGCCTTTTTTGTGCTTTCGGGCACTGCTACGCATGAAATCTATTTCATGGAATCTGTAAGCAAGATTTTTGGTTAGCGAAGAATTTCTAGAGTAACCTTTATTGTTTTCTGCTAATTAATGCGCTGCCATGCATTCTGCAGAAAATCTTTGCTTTGCTTAGGGACCTGGGACAGTAAGGAAAAAAACGTTCATTTCACTGGGACATTCACATTTCTATCAACACTGTAACAGTAATTTGCAAATTGTCAAATTGGAAAGCATCATTAAACAATCTCATCAAAACAGTATCACATTACACATATGTTGAAATATGGATTTGCAACTGATATTATCATACCACTCATGTTTCAATATCGGACCAGCAGGTGCCCAGTGCGATGAGCGCCACCTTTATAGTCCATGCAAGGATTGAAATTGTCAAATGACTTGATTAATTCACTTGACTAGTCACTGAGTACTTATCTCTGCATTTATTTTGCATACAGCATTAATGGACTATTCAAGTACCGGTAGATGGTTACTGTTTGAATAGGCAATGCGCTATAACATGTATACAGGTACATGTAAATCCTATATGACTAGACAAAGTGCATACATTAAATACAATGTTATGTAATCCCAATGCCTTTTAGCACCTGACTGGTACATGTACATGTACAAGATATGCACAATGTACAAGTTCTCTAGCATCCACTGGTTATAAGAAAATATGGATTCAAAAAATTTTGGTTCCGTTCTTCTCAATGAACACCGACAACTCTTACGTTAAAGAGTTTCCAAAAAGATGTTGCATTACTCCCTGAAGTACATGTATTTGACGATGCCAGTTGACAAACATTTCATGTACACATATGTACATTGTACACTGTAGGTGCAATATGCAGTATTTGTATGAAGCCTTTGCTTTTTTACTAAGACTACACAGTCTAGCACTGAAGCAGATATCCAGGCACTCAGTCAAATGCATCACAAAGTCCCAACACACATAAATAAAGAATGTAGTTTGATGACAAATTTATGCTATAACGAGCGTTTAACAGAAGGGCGTGACATTTCAATCCTGGCAGGATTTTTCCTAAGACCTTTCTCGTATGCCTTTGAGAAAAATCCTGCTCGGTTAGACACGTCCGTTGGATCATGTTGGATCCTGTTCTTTAAATCCAAGCATTATATATTCCAGGTCATCAGTCTGGACGGTGAGCAATTGGCAGAAGGTTATTACCTGAATCTAAATTGATTTAACAAAGTTCTGGAAGACAGATGAGAAACCAGTGATGTTTTTAACATGAGCAACAAATTAAAATACCGCCGTCTGTTAGATAGAAACCAGAGTGATGGCACGCTCATGACACACACACATGCTGTGTATGGGAAGGCATTCAATGGATTGTGATTGACAATGAGCCACGGCAAAATTTATTTGATGCAATAGACCCGGACACGCATCCCAGTGACTTCCTGTGTACCTTCTTGCAAACATGTGCATGGGCAATATTATGTTTACTGGTGCGTATTTCACCATGTGCCAGGGCAATATGCTTAAATGTATAGGTGTGCAATTTCGCCATGTGATAATGCAAATATAACATATTGGTGTGCGATTTCGCTTTGCGTTTGGGGGTAATATTACATTACATGTTGGTTTTTGCAATGTCACTGGTCATGAATGCAGCTCAATTAACAGTCTAAACATCACTTTCTATTCCCTACGGAAGACAACATCTATATAATCTTGCCGGCTATCCGCTTGAATTTTTTTCTTCTCCATTTCCTTCATTCTTTATTTCTAAGCATCGGCTGCTAAATAGACAGGTCAAGATGAACCCCTTGGCAGATTGTTTTTCCTAACTCAAATGTCAGATTGTCCATCAAATAAGAGGACGTAAATCCATGCCGTGGACCTATCCCTAGTTGAAACCTAATAACAACTTGCGGTACGTAGAGCCCTCAGCGAAGGCAAAGTTACTCCTTCACAAACGCTGACGGAGGACAAGTGTAGAATCAATAGTGCACTATAGAATGCCAATCTCTTTTTTCTCCCTAATATTTTTTTTGTGCACTTTTCATAAAGCTCACGAAGGAATTTTTTTTTTTTTGGTGAAGATTAACCAAAAAACATGGCTGGTACTACGTGCACAGTGCATACAGCAGATGGCAGGATGGGCAACCAGGCAATTTATATGACATTTTGCGCAGAGCTCCGAAGATTGGACAAAATGTCTGTGTTTATAACTTGAGAATAAAATACAGCAATGACAAAGGAGGTTTCCAGTAGATTCTAGTCGACTCGACACGCTGTTGCTTCCATAAATATTGCTTCAGTGCAATTTCTCTGCATTCATTAAATCTCTCCACAACATACATGTAACATCGCTGCACAGCTTATGGGCCAGGATTCTCCGAGGGCTCCAGTGTTTTAATTTCGCTGTGGCAACAGAGACCAGGACCCCCGCTGGATTGTAGCGTTGTTAAATCCGGATTAACTTCAAATCCACATAATGTGGACTGCAATGCTTTCAATTTAAAAATAACAATCTTCTTAACAAAAATGTAAGTTTAGCCTAGAAACCCAGTGTCTGCGGGAAAGAAAAAAAAGGTCATTTCACTTTGCATTTCTGTGGTGTTTTTGCACCCCATTTTCTTCAACATGTACATATGATGATTGAACACATATCGTTCAAGGTCATGTGCAAGGCCGAGATATTGTATGCATCCACGTACATGTATTCTGCACACAATACCATTCATACATTAAGTACACACACACACACGCACGCCTCAGATTAAATCTGGCCCAATTGAAAAATATTTATGCGGGCTGTTGTTCATGCATACAAAGCCAGAATTTGGTCAACAGAGGCGTAAACCTTCCTACGAGTTAGACCAAATGCTATTTACACATATGCAATGCTACCTGTAACCATAGAGCTGCTATACAAGGATGTGTGCACTTAATGAGTTTTTAGACTGAATAAACGAAACATATACCGGTACATGTACTGTACATGTACCTAGTGCAATACTGAATCAGATATTTTAATGGTGCTGTGGATTTCAAATTACATAAACGATGTAAGGCTTTGCTTTTAATTGTTCTCAGTGTTTAGCACATATCTCCATGCATGCATTACGATAAGAAAATAAACCGTGGCACACAGCTCGGAGAGATAAAATGCAATACATGGGACTGGTGGAGATGTACCGTATGTAAATCACAGACTCTACTGAAGTCAGCACTGAGCGAGTTTCAGTCTGGCTTCAGGCTCTGCCATCAATCACTGATGGTACGATCTGCCCGGGACCGGACCGATCCAAGCAAATGCATAGATTGCAGAACTGATAATCTACATGTAGAGGTGGGCCCCTGACCCCATGCAATATCAGTTTGAGTCTGCACATTCCGCTGTCTAGTACAGACTGCCCTGAAGCGTTTTAAAAAAAAGAACGGAATTATGACAAAATGGTCTTTTTTTTCATTTCTGTGAATGACATGCAAAGCACCAGGAGGGCTACAGGCCATCATTGACTGAAAATTCATAACATTGCCATGTAATGATCTAAATGCAGATTTTTTTCAGCACTGAGGCTTGAAATTGTTACAAATTTCTCATTTTGAATATGATGAAAAGTCAAAGCTTTAACTTACGTTATTACTCTTAATATTAACAATAACGTCTAAACATGTTTTTATTTATTAAATTAAATTTATTGGTGGTGGATCTTGTGGCTGGGATGTTCCAATGTAAATGAGTAATGTACATGTAATCTTATTAGCAAATGAAGACACGATGCAATTACGCATAAAATTAAGCATCTGCCATGTGCACAGTATTGCCATAGAGAAAGGTTAGATAATCAACTGATCAAATATTCTCATTCCCTACATTATGACCTTTCAAATAGGATTTGTGTATCGCACAAAATCCAATTCACAAATAATTACAGATTCCGAATAATTGGATTTTGTAACTTACGGATGCTGATTTTATTCTGCAGTGGCCATGTACAGAACTCATTTGAAATTCATACCTTAGCGAATACTGGTAAAATAATCACAGAAAAATCATGCAGACTGTTAAGGCTTAAATCAATTTGTATCCTGCAATTTGGTAAATTTCATCAGACAGACACTTATCTTTATGAAATACAGTACATAATTGCTGGATGTACTTGACAGACAGGGCTTAAATGCGACACTCGAATCCAACATTTGGGCTCCCTCGGTACTTACAGCACCAACGTGCGCAGTTCCTGCAGTTTTCCAATTATATGCCCATTACCCAGCTGTTCCAAAGTCTAACTTTCACATGTATCAAGTGACCATAATTTGGAAACATTTTCAGAAGCGTTGACTCGAGACCCTTTATGAGCGTTACTGACAGAGTACAGAGTACAGAGCCCACCACACATGAAATATTCATACACACTTGAATATGACACTTTCCATCAATGATATGTGATGTTCAGACTATTGATCGTATCAACGGGTGTCCCATGTGTCTGAATCTAACTCCACGGTAAAACTGCACTCCACTCCTTGGATTTATTGCAAACCTTTTACCATGAATCAAACTTACAAAGATAGACAGATAGGGGCTCACAGTGGCATTTTCATCTAAGACTAGGGGGGGAGGGAGGGATTTGAGTGTTTGAACAGTTTTGTTTGTTAATTCAGTGGTGAAATTCACATGCAATTTTAGAGGCAAGATTGCAATTATCCTGCAAAGCCTGCAACAGCTCAAATTTCATATTAAAATGGATTATAAAATTTAAAAAAGATTAAACGTAGACGTGGCTGACGGTTGACGTTTACTTGAATAGTTCTTACTCCCCCTATTGGAAGTTCCCTAAAATATGTTCTTTCCAACCCCAGAAATAAAGAAAATATAAAACAAAACACATAAATTATTCAATTAAATTGATTACAAACTTAATCTAACATCTTGAACATTATAAATGACATGATTTCTAATAAAAAAAACCTCTCACTTCTGTGAAATCTTACAGCTGATTGTTTTACTTTATATTGATGTTCAAAGCTTTCTCACCAGTGCATGATCTCGTCCATTACTAGCATTAAAAGCGTGTGAATTATTGATGATACAAATGCAAAAGGTTCAAGGATTCACACAGGATGGACAATTTAATGGGCAATATCTAACCAAGGCTGTTCTTCTCTTTTCCTCTTTTGATTGTGAGTTGTGAAAACCTTTCAAGCCAGTGATTTCCAGCTTCCTCTCTGCACATTAAGTGCTCATTTTGGCTCAGATGTATGAGAAGTTTGGGATCCACAGCGGAAACAAGGCATTTTTAGACTGCAAGTTCGACTGCAAGAACAGAATGCAGTTACTATCAGAATACTTCATGATATCTCACTGCACTTTAAAGGTAATAAAATACTTTGGTTTTTATCAAAGAAAGACAGATTCACGGGCAAAAATACCAAGACAGATGTACAGTAACAGTCATCTGTGAAAATTTCAGTCCCATACATGTACGTTGCCTACGTTTTGAGAAAACTGTGAAAAACAGCCACAGTACAAGTTCTTAAGTCTTTTCTCTTTTATTTTGGATCTTTTAAAAGATCAAAAAGATTTTTGGTCGTTGTTTTATAAATTTCTGGATAAATACACCATTTCAGGGCAGGCGGAAAAATTGTAACGGTATGTTTCTACCACCACCATCTTCATACCCTGTAAGTTATATGTAAATCTGTGAACATTTTTGTTTTGGTTTCTTACCAAAGTATGATACTGCCTTTAAACTGCAGACAAGACATGTGATGAAGTAAGCAGGAAAGAAAAGCCTACGATGGCATTTGAACATTTTGGTGGACTGGGACTTCCGTGGTTAATAGAGCAGTAAAATTAATCCCTGCTGGTTGAGAAGAGACTAGATCCTGAACAGGTCTGTGAGAACGATTTCTCATTAAGTCTTCTTGGGCTCCTGGGTATCCAAAGCAATGATGGCCCAGATGCTATAATAGCAGGGAAATCCCGACCCACGGATCCGCTCGGCGCATTTTCCTCAATAAGCTAAGCACCAGTTTACAAATAATAATAATGTTGCCCAGCCAGACATGATATGTATCATAGCAAATTGTGGCTGTACCTGTACATTGTACATGTATGTTTGATAGCTACATATGTAAGTAAAACTGTACAGTTGTATGAATGCGAACAAATGTTAATACTTCACTGCGGCCAGAAATGCTGCCCGAGCCTGGCACTGTTTCGATATCAACATGTAGCCGCTCATGGCTTCACATCACAGCATGATGAATACTGATGATACACTTATCGGATTTTAAATCAAAGATTTATTGGAACACACTATACGCCACTCCAGCCACTTTCACACATAAAACACAGCACGCGTTACCCTTTCAGGATAAACATCATTGTCGCTACTAGAACTGACAGCCAAATTTACCAGAACGGAATTTGACACGTTTCGGTAAATTGCCTGATTTTTTGGGCTGTCTCGATATATATCTTATCCTGCTTTATTTATTCACATGTGAAAGCAGGATCGAGTATACTATGTACAGTGTACGTATGTATATCGAGTACATATCAGATAATGAATAACTACAATTTACTGCAATTAAAATGGGTTATTTTCTTCTTTTCTATTTTCAGCAATTCATCTTTAAAAAAAAAATCAGTTCTTAGCCCCCCCCCCCCCCCCCCACCTCCATCTTTCTACACACCTGCACAAGTTTATGAAATGATTGTATTACAACAGGTTTCAATTACATGAACCACATTACAAGCATGCAGCAATTATATTATCAAAACGCCTGTACTTATATTTTGTTTGCATCAACAGTATCCCAGTGAAGGCCGTATAACAACACTTGTGACCGAAAACTTAATCACAAAGTCTGCTTGCATACATGTACACACTAGACATTACAGCGGTGAGGGGCGCTGGGGTACCACGGTGGGATAATCAGGCTGTCCAACTAATCCCCACCGCAGAATTTACAAGCCTGGGGTCTGCTGGAAATACGATGCCAGTCCTCTTAACACAGTGCCATAGCGTGCTGTGTATTCCTTGGTCCACTTCTTATGTAGCTCCGGTCATATTACCTGGCTTAAGATTCTAGTATGCATATTTTCCACAGGTTGCCAAAAGGACCGTTCTGGAGATCAATTTGGACATTTTTAGGGGATAAAACTTTCACATAATGTGTGTATGTACATGTACACTGTCCATGCATGACAATACACCAACATGCACAGAATAAAGGAGGACAGCAGGTGTCAATGTGACAGCTCATTAATGATAAATCCATTTTTGAAAAGCATACAAATGAGTACAAGAAAACCATCTGGATGGTATATGCAATGTATAGGCCACATTAACATTTATTTACATGTACAGTGTATGAGTAATTACCATTAGAGATTATAAAAAATATATCTACTGCTTCATAATGTTCCCATGGTAACCAACACCAAGCAGCCAGGTATTCACTTTCAAGCCCAATGACGATCTTGTCATGCATTCTAAAATAGAAAATCCTATTCTTGATATATGGATCTAAGAGCTAGGTTAAGGGTTCTCCAACAAAACGTAGGTTCCTATGGGCTTTAGGGGGTAAAACAACACTCTGCGGTATTTAGGGCATTCTATTTTTACTTTTTTTTTCTCATTTGGAGTAGCAGACTAGTGTACATGTAATCTATTCCTTTTGTAAATATTTAGAAACAATGTGCTGTCAGAAGCTGCTTACTGACTAACATGACCTTTGCGGTACTAGGGCCCGGTGTGTTTAATGTAGGTGTATCTGTATCTATGGCTGTGTAATGCGTAAACATTGATCAAAAGGGGATGGCGTCCATGTTTACATCTTAGACTTGACACAGGAGAAAGTGTGCACCAAAGAAAAGCTTCTCTTCATGATATAAATGTAAGCAAATTAGCATGGGGAAAACTCCAACTGATTACAAAGGGCATCCAAAATAAAATTGAAAATCAACCGCATGCCTGGTGTGAGAAGGCAATTCCCAAAACTCCTGTAAATCCGAGCTAGATGGTCCTGAATGGTGTGACAACTAGGTGTGTATAAATTATAAAACACATCCTCTGAAATGAGGGAAGCATGGGATGTAATACTTACGATTCCTGGACTGGATGGTATCTGGAATTGACTTCTTTGACAGCGTGATGCCTGGAACAGAAGATGTGCGAAAACCCTTTTCAGGAGAATCAGGAAACGTCACCGCTCCTTAAGACGCTTTCCTTTTTGCTCAGCTAATCTGAACGAGACAAGAAACAAAAACATGCCAAAATTAGAAGTAGGTCTAAAAAAAAGAGTACAAGTTATTATGGAATGGTTCAGTACATGTACATGTACAATGTACAGTACATTGGCCATCAAATGTGGAAGTCTGAATTAATAATGGAAGACTGAGGAGAAATTGTCTCTTGGAAGATAATGCCCGGAGCAATGATGAATCATATTTTTGGAGGATTCAACGTGCAACGGAGGCAATTTAATCACAAAATACAAAAATTATGCAAAGAATTGACACTTTTAGACTTTCTGAAATGGCAGCGAGATCTAAGAATTCAACATTAAAATTATTTGATAATGCTTTGTCCTCATTTAGATCTACTGATTTAGAAGTTGAACACATAAAAATACCTCATTCTTATCTTCTTTTTGGCTGGACAAATCTTGAGCTGTAGTAAACTGGGTCTACAATATTTGGCAGACTCACTCCACACAAGGTTTGTGACATTGAATATTATGCATTATAAGTGTACGTGTATGAAATACATACCCATAAATGTGTTTTTAAAGTGCACTAGTCCAGCTAACAGTTTACATGTACTGTAGTTACTGTACATGACATTAAGCAACATTTTCCGGGATGACATTGAAACTGTACACACATATTGCTCTACACCATATGAACATCGTAAAGTTGATGTCAAATGAATGGACTCTTCCATCACTGCCCAAGCTCTGTGATCTCCATAAACTAATCTAGTGTATTCCTAATACACAGATGCCAAAGATAATAGTACATGTACTATGCAAGTCAAATTCCACGAGTGTTAGGAACAAACATAGACTAGAGTAAGAGAGACACTATGGTATAAGTGTAAGTCTGTTACGCCCTACGACGTCCACTGGAGTGACCCGTTCGACGTCCGCAGAACATGGTACGGTGACTACGGATGCGGATCAACAGGAAATAACGGACTCTGTAACATCCAGTCCATCAGTTGCCTGATGAAGGCTAACAGTTCCACCAGCTGAAACGTCACGACCAGCAACGGCACATCGCGTGACGATGATAAAATTTGTCTCTACGTCTATTCCTAAGACATGTATGAAAACCACTATTGTATTCTTTCCCAATAAGAGGATATCAATACTCATCCGTATGTTTTCCCGACTTTGGGAATTAAAAAGTGCATGACAGCAAAAGCCTGCATCTTTTTATTGTAATAGTCATGAGCAGCTGCGGCTTTATTTATTACTTGTGCGTGCAGTTAATTGGGGTCGGATCTCCAGACATGTGGCATTTAAGGGTTGCGACCTCTTATTTGCACAAGCAGCTATGAGAGGAACCTGTGTCATGGGGTTAGTTAGGTCGGAAATTGAGGTGTTAGTGTGTTCACAGAATTCCCCGAGAGGTTAGGTCAAATGTTCTCATCAAAAGATCACAAAATATCCAGATTTAACATAAAACACCTATTTTGTTCATGTGTGTTGCAAAGTTGCAAACTGTGATATGAAGTGTATTAAATGCGACATCACAAATTCAAAGTGATCAATTTGCACATCTGTTAAAATGTTATCCATGTCTTGCAAATCTGTTGCTTTAGATTGTTTGATATAAGAGAGAGCTTGGGATAATTCAACTTGAGCCATTCTAAGCGTGGCCCCTGGGGGCAGGCTGGGTGTTTAACCCTGAGTTTAACCCCGTGTCATTTCACATTTGTACTGTGGGAACCTAAATGTACTCTGGGGCAACTTGGGCCTCGACCATGGTCATTTCATGTTCAGTTCATTTATTTTTGCTTCTACTAGCGTAACCCAGAGTTAAACAATGACATGAAATCAAATGAAGCAGGAGGGAGTTGGCCCAGGGGACAAGACCCATTTCAAGGTCAGCCGTATGGAAAACAAATGTCTTGTGTCAATGCTGCATTTTCTCTGAAAAGGTTTCTTTATTGTCAAGATACGGAGGTACCAACATGAATAGATGACCTTACGGAGACTACAGGTAAGGTTGATCTTGTTTTCAAAAATGAGCCCTGAAAGACCGAAGAAGTTCATTATTCAGTGGAACGCCACTATAACGAACACCGCTATACCAAACATTTGGCTATACCCAACATCATCCTTGGCTCCCAACTTTTATACATACAATTACATGTTTATTATAGGCATGCCGAACATTGTTCACTATAACGAACGACCACTATAACAAATATTTTCTATGCATCCCAGCATGTTCGTTATAGTGGCGTTCCACTGTAATTGGCAATTTTCACTGCTTACAATACTTGTGGAAAATATAAATAATTGTGGGTAGAGTACAGTAAATATCAAGCCACACACACTTGACACTGAGGCCAATCGAGGTGATGACAGTTTCAGCCCACTACACGCATGCATACTTCTGTATGTACAACAACACTGAAGCAGGTGTTAGCAGGATCGGGGATACATTAAGTAGAAGTGGTAAGAAATGAGGAGATTTGATACAGCAATCACAATGACCGATGAATGGTTGAAGATGAAGTCCAATTGTAAGGTACATGTTCCCGTGGGTGCTGCTGCAGGTGCCACTGTGTTATACAATACTGCGAAGTGATGATGGAGATCATGTATAATATCATTTCTTGATATGGGTGTGTGTGCGTGTGTGTGATACTCGGACTCTACAATGTACATCAACAAAACAGTACAGGTTATATGAAAATTGGTTATCATTCAGATTGTTTCTAAATACCCCATTCAATATTTGATTTCATTAATTAACTTACATGTACATTCTTTTGTAGATGAGCACACATCATGAGATAAAACAAGAATACACACTGTACCTACTAGTGCAGACCAAAATTCTTAATATTAATTCAAGAAACTTACAAACACAATGTACATGTAAGCCCTTTAGTGAATGAATGGAAACAAAGCACAAACATAAATCAATAAAAAAACATTCAAGCCAATTACAGGCATTTGTAGAGATGATCATTCTTATGTAGTGTATGTATGTGGGCTTACATGTATGAATTTATCTACATGTAATTATAAAGCTGAACTCTCAAAAAGCCAGTCTTTTCATACTATCCAAAATCTTGGGGTTGGAACAGAATTGAACCCCGAGATTTGTGTTCCACCCTTTTCACACTTGAAAAGTTTCAACCCTGAGCCAACCCGGGTAGGGCAGCAGAACCGGATCGAAATCAACCCTGGTAGATTTCTCAACCCGGTTCCAAACTGCATTTTTTGCCATGATGCGTGTCATATGAACCGGTTCAACAAAAGCATAGTGTGAATATTGCGTCTCTCCGATCCGGTTAAAAAACTTGCCGGGCTGAACCGGGGCGGATCAAAAGGCCTTATATGATTTATCAAAAGTGCTTCTATGAGAGATCTATGATACAGAAATGCCTTCATTATCAGGGAGCAGCGAGGCAAATTACCATCCATGAAGTTTCTGCCCAGGTGATTTCGGAGGCAATACTTGAGTTATTTCTAAAACTAATATGAACCTCAAGGCCTCTTTCATATAATCCCGAACAGCGGCTTTTCAGACCTTCCTACAATCTTCTCCACTGAGCTAATTTGAATCAGGTTAAGGGAATCCTGGGTTGGTGCTCGATGCCATACATTACGGCTTTACGCCATGCATGTAGCCGGTTATTGCAAGTCACGTCATGTTTCTAGGCAAGTTTATATGAAGTATGCCAAGTACCGTTCCCTAATAGCTTTAGATCTTCAATACATTACAATATTCCATCTTGGGTGTTTTGTCTGCCAGACTTAAACCTTGTTTGACAAAATATACATATACAGTGTACGCAGCTCATCCTTACCACAAACAGTGTACAAGGCTTTGTCACACAGTGGATTACCATAGATGTTTTCATACATGTAGAGCAGTAGAAGTACTGGAGTTTTGTCTGCAACGCGTACATGTACAGTATGTAGGCACAAGAGTAAAAAACATTGCAATTTGCATACATGTATCCTCAATTCCTCATGCACGTTTCTCGTGGAGCCACACTAAATGTCATCCCGTACGTAGGCTCTACAGACACAATGACTATGCCTGCATAGTGTACATGTATGTAACTGGTACATACGGTACCATAATACCGACAGCTTAAATTCAAGCCTGGATATAAACGGAGACCACGGAGACCACGGAGGCCATAGCCTTCGTTGACCTGGTTCTTGGCCTTGGTGCCCCTTCAAATATTTCCATAGACATTATGATTTTCCAATGGAAGTGCCACTTGCAATGGAAAATTGGCCTTGCCCTCACCAAACCTTATTTCCAGCCCTGTAAATTATGACATTTTTCCATGAATACGTGTATGAAAAATAATTCTGTAATGTCAAGATTCCTATCATGTGTCCTTGAATTGAACAGATAAAATGATATACACTGTACACTGCACATCCAGTTCATGTAAACTGAGCACACAGTGATGGTACAGTTTAGAGAGGTAGCGGAGGGGGCCTTAAATATTAAAGATTCAAACAAAGAGTCAAAACAGCAATGATCAAATGCAGTGAAACAGACAATTACTGTGGAACCCATTCCAAGCAGACAAAACCACCAGATTCCAGCCAGTTTGGCATTTACATACATTATACATAGACCACACCACCGTTCTATCCAGTAACATGTATTTTATACATACATGTATATATCGGTCATAGAGTTAAATAAAAAACTAGAGTGCACGCTTCGTATTCAACGTGCGCATTGTCTGCACTCCGGCGTGGACGAGTAGCCGCCATCTTTCCTGGGGTGACTGAGCAGCCGCAGTAGAGTCCAAATACGGTACCCGGATGTTACTCGATAAACTGCGCGCACTCAGCGTGACGTAACAGGTATTTTATGCAAAGTGCTGCGTGTACGAACCGGGGTAAGAATATGTACGCACAATTTAAACTGGACGCGCGCATTTGCCCTCGTTTAGTTTTAGACAATGGGTGTCAATGGCGCCAGCCATGGTTCAGGTATCATGCACAGAGTGCCCACGTTTTTTATTTAACTCTATGATATCGGTACATAATAGAGGGCAATTGGTACATAGCGCCCTCATACATAAACAGAAAAACGAGCATTGTCAACTATGACATTTGATCTTCAAATCATTTTCATTTTGTCTTCAATCCAAAGTGTTTGCTTTTTAAACCAGGCAAAAAGGAAACAGAAGAAAACAGTACTTAGAAGAAAGTTAGAAAGATCATAGGTCACCATGCCAGTGCCCAAACCACAGTATGGGGATACGTCTGTCCCGTCAACGGGTAACTAATTAATTAGGCCTAAAACCCGTCGACATCGGTAATGTCTTGATCTTTTCCGGGGACAGACGCCTCTAACCCTACCTAATGACTAATGAGTCAGCAGTTTAAAGCTATCAGGTGCCTCATCAACTTTCCGTTGCTTGTGTGCAGAGTGTGGTTCTTTGTGTCGCTGGCTCCCTCACAATTTCCCTCAAAAACCAGCCAACTTTCCAAAAGCATGGCTTGTCGACATGGATATAAATACCAGCAGTGCAGGTAAAAGGCTCCCAAAGGAGACTTCTATTGCTAGACACGTGTAATAAACAGTTAAATTCCAAGCTTTAAATAGGCTGCTTTGGAGAACCAAATGCCAAAACCGATGTGAAATGTTAAATTCAAATGTCAGTATTCCTGGTGTTCCTGTCCATCATTAGTCCATTCTGGTTAGTCTGGTACCCAGCTTCTTCAGTAAAGTAACTCACCTAAATACAACTCTTCATCTGTTGGGTCTGGGTACTAGACTGACCAGAATGGACTTAGGCCCTATGTCTAGGAACGCTGTATTCACAGTAATTTTAGTACACAAGTTGACAAGTGTTGTTGGCGTTCGTGTACATTAGTCCACTCTGGTTAGCTGGTACCCAGACTCAACACATGAAGAGTCGTATTTAGGTGAGTTGGTTTACTGTAGAAGCTGGGTACCAGACTAAACCAGAGACAGAGTGGACTAATGAAAATACACGGTCCGGTCACGGACGTCGTGATTCCAACACGAGCATGACGAGGCCACTAGCAAACGTAACATACTCCATGCCCTTGTTAACGCATGTTAAACTCACTCACCAGGTGTTAAACCCACATGAAGGTCTAACTTTATACTCAGTAACACGCTGAAGAGCACAAAATATACACTGTAGGCCTATATAGTATGTACATTTTAATACAATCAATTCAATGTTTGTACGTGAACGTACGACTACGAGATAAAAAAAGCTAACAGTAACAGCGAAATTTGATAGGCCTAACATACATGCCGAGGCGAAAGGTCCAAAACGTACCCATTTTCTACAATAAATTTACGATTTTCTAGTTAAAAGGAGGCTAAAGAACCAAGGAAATGGTAGTTACCTTGCACGTGAGGCTTTATTTTTCAGACATTCCAGAGTCAAGAGTCGCAGTATTTTGACATCAACGAAACAACATGGCAGACGAGACAAGATAAAACCTTGGAGTTGACCGAATGTCGTCTGGTGACATGGAAAGCCCACGTGCACATTAACCAAAAACACTCACTTGGTTACCAATTGAGATATTTCACTTGCAAAAGCATGTACGGACGGGTACCAGCCGCCCTCGACGCGCGACGGCTATTTCATGACCTTTTAGTTTTTTTTAAAGCGCGCAAATTTTGCAAAGCATGAAAAAAAAAGAGTTCATAACTTCATAATGGCAAAATAAAAACAGGATCAAATCTTCAAGTTATGATTTTCTATTTGGCCGATGATTATTTTGATATTGTTTGCTTAGCATAAGACGTACAGGTACATGTACTTTTTTTCACAGTCTTCGCATGGCTTTGCTGCAACCTTGCTGCGCCGATTGTGTGGTCCTAAATTTCTCCATGACCCTATTTTAAGTTTTTATAAGATTAAGAATAAACTGGTTCAAATCCATTAATGAGAAGTTATCCCGGGCGACAAATTATTCTTACACTGCACAGAATATTACGCAAAAACCCTCTATAAGCGCAACAAACAAAACTCTACAAAATTCCTTTATAATCTACAGCACGGTTTCTAATCAGCTCTCACATTTGCACTAGAGGGCGCTATTTCAAATAACGGCGCTTTGATCACAGCTAAGAGGTTCATACCCGAAATGCTGTATTTATTCAGAAAACAGAAAAACCAGTGACCAAAATATTGTTTTTGATCTTTTAAAGATAAAAAATAAGAGAAAAGACATCAGAAATATTTTCAGTTTTCTCAAAAAGTGGGCACCCAATGGGACTGAAATTTTCAAAGATGACTGTTACTGTATCTGTCTTGATATTTTTGCCCATGAATCTGCATTTCTTTGACAAAAACCAAAGTATGATACTTGTATTACCTTTAAATCTAAACTGAAGGCACACACATCTTAGGAGCTCTTGCAGCCCAGTATAATATATTTGTATAGTTTCTGTGCTATATAAGTTTATATTCATTACATCATCTAATCATCAAATAACCACAAGGGAAACTGACTGAATTTTGTAAGTCATTGAAAGGTGAACAAAGAAAAATTGACTGGAGCAGGATTTGAACCAGCAACCTCCTGAATACTGTACCGGTGCTCCATCCAACCCTACGTTGGTGGTGTTCCTAATAGTCAATTATCTTTGTTTGTATGGCAGTCAGAAGCCATGAAACAACGCACATACTGCTATATCCCAAGGATCATTTTATTGATACTCGCAGCAATGCATGCTGAAACCTGAGAAACAGTACATGGGGGATCGCAAAGTGCTTTTAAGCCATTTTAATAACAGTAGAAATTCATCAGGATTTCTACTACTTTTTACCAGAATTTTTAAAAATGAAGCCATACATCCGGCGGTCGCCTAAACCAGGAGCAAGTTTGATCAGCGACTTTCTGTCAACCACTGGTCGATTGAGCCCGGTACCTGTGAAATATTTGGTGTTCAAGTTGCCGAGCAAAGTCGACCATTGGTTGACAGATATTCACTGATTGAACTTTCTCCAGTCTTTGGACTAATACTCAATCATGGGCCATCAAGGCCTACTGTATGGACTACTATCTATTAAACATCCTTAAAAATGCAAGGAAATCAGATAAACTGGGGTCGATTTCACTAAGTTGTATTTTGCGATCATCGCTATTCTCCGTTTAGCGATGGATTTGGGCTTTAGCGATGATCACAAAGCGTTGGTGAAATCGGCCACTGGGATGAATTTTGGAAGATAAAATATTTTAAAGGTAATGACAAATGTAGAGACTGGACACAAACCATAATATGACACCAAGACTCATATGGATTACATTTTAAATGGCTGATTTATTACAACCCTTATACACTGTAACTGCATCCATGATTGGATATGAAGCATTCCCGCATACTGCCCATGAGTACATGACATTACATAATGCAATGTACAGTACATGTGATGAAAAGTTCCTGACGTAGCTCTGTATAATGAGATTCTTTAATTGTAAGCTTGATATTCCTATAATCCAAGATCATCTCATTTAGAACTGGATCATCTGGCCCTGTAGAGATAAGAAAAGAAAAAAAATCACAAGAATTCAGAGTTAGTGTGTGCCACAAAATAAACAGAACCGAGCAAACACACATGAACAGTAACATAGCTTCAAGGTTACCTGTAATCAAATTTGAGAAAAAGGGATGAAAGTGCTTTAAAATTATTGCTTAATGCATAATTAATTACTTTTTATGTAGTGCTTTATTTTGACCCAAAGTTAAAAAAAATCAGTACATGTATGCCCCCCCCCCCCCTCCCCCTCCCCCGATCAACGCAACATTGCATCTGACGTCATCGGCAGAACAAGTAGGCTGGCACCACAGTAGCTTATGCTGGCTCAAGCACATTGTATGTTGGATTTTGCTCTTTGATTTGAAAAAAAAAATGTGTGGACAGCAGGTTTGGGACTTGTATACTGCATAGCATTCTGCCGGTGACGTAGCAAGGTTTTTGATCGGAAAAATGGGGTGCTAAATTACGCGTCAAAAATACCTCCATTTTTTTTTTAGCACAAACAATGATACACATGTTGAGTTTTATAACAAAACAGGGACGCTTTGCAATCATCGCTAAAGCCCAAATCCATCGCTAAAATGGAAGATAGATCGCTATTTTGCGTAGCAATTCTCCGTTTAGCGATGGATATAGTCTTTAGCCATGGTCGGCCACAGTTGTATTTAACATCATAGGTTTTGATTACAGGTAACCTTGAGGATCTTAGAGTGTTTCTTGCATCATACCTTTCGCTTCTTGTCTCCTCCCAGCTCAAAGTGCTTACATCTCTTGATGGGAAGCTGTTTACGGTACTTGCAGTCTGTGCATTCCATTCTCAGCACGATCTTCTTTGTGGTCTTGGCCTGATGAAAAACACCAAGGAATAAGCAAACTGATAATGATAATATTAACGGCAAGGTATTTTGTCTGCGGTATTACAGTGCTACTGTGTTTTTTATTCACAGAAGCATGGACAAAGAAAAACTGGCTGGAGTGGAATTCGGACCAGCCACCTCCAGAACACCATATCTGCACTCTACCAACTGAGCTACCCAGCCCTATGTTGGCGGTGTCCCTAATGTTGTTTGTTTGGCAGTCAGAAGCCATCTCATTCTGTGTGGGGTTTATTAATTGTTCTCCACCAGCTTATACAGCTTTCATATTCTCAATAAAAGAAATAAACTGCTGTCTACTGCCTGGTAATCAACCAAAATAATGACCTGAAATGGAGGGCCAGGGATTTCAATCCTCGCAGAATCTTTCTCAAAGGCTCAACGATCCTGCTGCATTGCTAATGTTGCACGTTATCCTAAATGATTCTTGGTGTATAGCGGTATGCGAGAGGTTTCATGGCTTCTGACTAGCAAATTAACAAAGATAATTGACTATTAGGGACACCACCATCCAGAACATAGGGCTGGATTAGCTCAAGTTGGTATTCAAGGGGTCACTGGTTCCAATCCTGGGCCAGTCAATTTTTCTTTGCTCACAAAATCCAGTCAGTTTCCCATGTGGTTTTTTGATGATACTGTTGATTAAAAAGCCTCATTGTCTTTAAGAGATCCCCCATGTACAGATGTACCATTTCTCAGGTTGAAGCAATTAGCATATTGTGCATATCTTAAATTACCCTCAGGATATAGTGGTATGTGAGTGATTTCTGAAGGGTAATAATGGTTACATCGTTGGGATGAAACTGACCTTCTTGTGAAACACAGGCTTAGTTTGTCCACCATAGCCACTCTGCTTACGATCGTAACGCCTCTTTCCTGTAGAAAAAGAAAACAACCAACAATGGATCAATTATTGCTACAAAATGATATCAACAAAATATTTCAGTGTACTTGCTGTTTGCATTCCATAAAAACCGATCTGGGTGTTATAAACGTGTGCATAGTTCTAGGCAAATTCAGGGGTTACAGGAGACGGGTACATGATGAAGTCTGCCTGGGATTACAAGAATAGGTTCTAAAACTTCAGAGAATGTTCAGTAAAACAAACTCACTCAAGGAGTCCTTATACAACAGTCAATTATAGACTGATCCGAGGGCAAGATAAACTGTCCGCCATTACTGCAGTGTCCCGCCTGGCCTGGCCTTTGTCTGGCAACAAAAGAATTTACGCTTCGCTGCACTCTATAATTGCAGGGTGTAGGTCCCAGAAGATTTGCAAACGTTCGTACATAGTGACACGGAGTAGAATGGGTGATACTCAGCCACTCAAAGGCACCCTGTTCAATTGGCATTATGAACTGCCAATGTAATTTGTGTAACTTTACAAATCACGAAAGGCGACAAGGAAAATACAATATTGAAATACTTACCCTGGGCATAGAGCGATGCTTTGCCGGTCTTGTACTGCGTCACCTTGTGCATCTTGTGACGTCCGCACTTCTTGCAGAAGGTACGTCTAGCCTTTGGAACATTCACCTGTTAATCAAATGCACAGATACAGGCAAACGTTAGAAACGTTAGAAAACATCAAAATGAGTTCTACTCAAATGAGAGGACAAAATGAACAAAGGTCCTTTTTGAAACTGAATATAGCATCATATGTAAGAGCAACAAATCAGTTATTTATGTATATGCAAGAATATCCCTAGCAGATTTACCATTTGGGTAAACATGCACTGAAGGGATTGTCAAAAGCACCAGGCTTAGGGCCATCCTACGATTGTCTATATGCCACATTGGTTTGCACTTGTTGCATTAAAGAAGCATTAAAGGTATAATACATGATTGGTAAATGTCACAGAACATCACTCACACTTTGTCTGATCCAATATGTGCATGAAATATTAAAATTGTGAACATTTGAGCTCAATTGGACGCCCAAGACACAAAAAAATAGCTAATACCTGAATAAATTTTTCTTATAAAACATAAAGAATAGTTTTGATCTTACCCCGAGATCAAAACTGTTTTTGTTCTTTGTTTGACTAATTTCTGGATAAATGCACCATTTCTGGCGGAAATATTTTAACGGTATGTTTCTACCAGCACCATCTTCATACCCTGTAGGGACCTAAGTCACTGTTGTAGGTAAATCTGCGAACAACGTTCGTGTACTTAACTTAGTGTTGTACAAAACAAAGTTGTACCCAGAACAAACAGTTGAAGAATCGTATTTAAACGAGTTACTTTACTGTAGAAGCTACCTGTACCAGACTAACCAGAGGGGCAGAGTGGACCTATGTACACGAACGCCCATAGCCTCACGGCGATTGTAAAGTTCGGAACCCTAGCTGTGTTTTGTATCATGTGGCTGATGTGCACAGGACAGGCTCCACAGCAATGACAGCCATGGCATGGGCAACTGAACGTATTCACGGTCGTTCCGGCGAGTGATAAAAACACAGAAGGGTCCCGAACTTTACAATCACCAGCCTCACTGTCACTGGTGGTGCTAGGGAGCCCAGTGCTAGGGTTTAAGAAGGGGTAGTCCTAATAATTTTATGAGAAAAATGACTAAGCCTACGTTAATGTACATGTACATATGTATACGGCTTTAACGAAGACTCGTATTGAAACCGAGTTTATTAAAACCAATTTTCTCCGGCAAAACAAATAGATCCATATGAAATATCACATCAAACTAACAGTCCATCCAATAATTATTACGGTCATTGCTTTTAAAAGTGAAATTTTATTTCACATTCGGTTAGATGGAACTGATTGTCCGTATAATACCACCCCATTTCTCACCATTTTTGATCGTGTTGTCGAAAAGGATGAATAAAGTTGCGCCCTCTTTCGATCAAAAATTTGAAGCGCCCTCTGTTGACATTGAAAATAAAAAAGGCTCGATTAATTTGGGGCTCTATTTTTCCATAGGCCTACATGTGACCGTAACTTGTATTGCTCTAAAATAATAGGGTTTGTTTGTTTGTCTGTTTCAACAAAAATCCTTGATAATCAGCTGAAGACTAAAACACGATCCTGAATTACAACATTTAGATTTTGTCTGGCTGTCTGTTTGACTTGTTTACCATACAACACAAGAATATCGATGAGCAACCACTGTGAAGATGAAACACATCATAATCACAAAGGCACATAAAACAACCAAGAGGATTATTTCCACCTGCAAAATTAATAAATGAAATAAAAGAGATACGGAAATGAAATAACTGATATTTCTTTTATTTTCCATCGATCACATAAATTTATCCATTATTATTGAATGAGTGAAGAATAATCATATTCCATCGAATCGGACCGTGTATGCGGTAATAATTTTTTTCAAAAATATTATTTTGGTTTATCCATGATATCCACAAACGTTAAAGTCATGATTTTCGATTTAAATTCCTTTTCGAGATTTCAGTGATTATATTTGAAACAAACTCATTTCAGGGGCGTATCGAGGGGGGGGGGGGGGAGGCACGTGTCAGGGGCGCCACTTTTTATGAGGTGCAAAAACGCAAAGGCAAAATAAAAATAAATTGTAGCCTATTGTTGAGGTTATTGGAAATCTAATCCAATGAACGAACACAGAATTAGAAAGACTACAATTTCAAATTGTCTGCTTTTCTTTTTCATTGCCATCAGAAATTGGAATAACGGGGGCGCAATTTTAGCGCCAAGTTGCCCAGGGCGCCGTTTCCCCTCGATACGCGGTTGACTGATCTACACGTCCATCAAAAGTTATAATGGTGATATTTGCTGATGAATTTGACTCGAAAGCTTCATCGGATTTGACTTTTGTATGTAGGAACCATTTAGATAAAATTCGTTATTTTGCTTACCGTGTAATTATTACCTTAAATACAATTATCATCAAATAGTTCAAAAAGCTTGACATTACATTCTCACTAAAGATTTAAATCATCAAAGTATAATCATTAACATTACATAAGAGGCATTTTAAGACCATTCTATACAACGCGTACATAGTTACATATTGCACAACAATTCTTCGCCATACGTAAAAAAATATATGAAACTTATAAAAAAAAAAATTATCAAAAAATTCTTCATGGTGATATGGTCATTTGCATTACGATATTTCCCACATTTTGCCAGTATCAGTTCTATAATCTTTTCCACAGTGAACAGAAACATGATGAAATATTTTTTTAATTGACTCTTTGCCAATAATACTCCATTACTTTGTATTACTTAATTGGGTTCGCATGTAGTCACTAACCATTGTTAAACAGTTAAAAAGTTTCAAAAGTCACGAATATCATAATTATTACCATTTTTTTTTATTTAATAGGCTACCCGCATTATTACCAACATTTGACAATGAACTATTATAATCAATATTAACACAATTATTTACAATATTTTGCTATATATCTAATTGTAAAATTTGTTTAAAAAGCAGTATAGGCCTACACAATTATGAGTGTTTTTTTTTTTTACATGAAATTGCTTTTTTTTCCCCACTTTTCTTTCACTTCTTTCATCAGTTGGTACAGTATTTGCTTAGCTAAAGATTCATGTAGGATTTGAGCTGGCAAACGTATAGTGTATTCAGCAATGTCTGTTTGTGTGTGTTTATTTTGCAAATTAATGCATTGAAGTGAGTGCATGTTGCAGATACTCAACTCGATCAATTTTCATAAAGATGTCCGACATTCGAAAATTCAAAATTAGATCATCACTAAAGGTTTAAATCAAACCAAAGTATTAACTTTACATAGTGGACAATAATTTTATGACCATTCTACAACGCGCGCATACTGTACATTATTTTATTTATTGCACAAAACTATTATTCACCGTTTTATAGTATACGTAATGAAACTTCAAAGTAATTAAGATAATTATTTGTGACTTGGCCATTGAAATTACGATATTTCCCACTTTTTGCCGGTATTATTTAATCTTTTTCACAGTGAAAATAAAAACATGATTTTTGGTTGTCGGCGACTTCTACACATTCTTAACTATTATGATTACATCGTACTAACTTTACTTTGTGTTGCTTAATAAAGCTTCGCATAGTGTTGTCACCATTTAAACCTGATCGTTTTAACAGCTTCAAAAGTCACAAAGTTCATAATTATTACCACTTTAAAATAATTGATACTTCATTCTTTGATAATAAATATTGACACAAATATTAAAATATTTAGCTCTAAAAATGATATATATATTTTATTTTTTATTGTTTCTGACGTGACATTGCTACGGTTGGATTATTTTGTTCTTTTTGGGGTAAAAAATTAGTTCATTCGTTTGTGTCACGTGTTCATTTTTAGCTTCCGAGTTTGCTAATTAATCATTTTTTCAAGTACTCTTTGTAAGTCACTTATGACGCATTACACTCAATGGCTGGTATAGGTCACTTATGGCTGCACGCGGTTCAACGGTAGCCAGTATTTTGCCGAGTGGCGAGTTTTTAATTCTCATTAGGCTTTGTTAATTCTTTCAATAAAGCTGGCCTAATTGTGTGAAATAAACTGATTTTCATACCCAGGCCAACTAAAACAATCAGAATGAAATCCATTAAAAGTAGACCTAAAGGGCTAATAATAATTAATCTAAAAGTCTCTGACATAATAAATCTGAGATATTTAATACTTTTCCATTATGCAATCTTCAACTTTTTGTCCGCCGTCTAGTACAGTTTTGCTTTTCATTTGGGCGACGGGTCTGTCACCGGATTCCCATCGTGTTTGTCTATGAAGGCTTGGATGCTCAATGTATCTGCGTTGACCACATTTCCTGGACGTGAACAAGGAACAAAGAGAAAGATTGTGAACATAGATTGGCAAAACAATCATAATTATGATTATACTTGATGCTGTTAAGCTCATCACATGTCCCTTAAAAGAAATGAAATTAGGAATCTCGAACATTTAGTCGAGTTACACCCTAAAATCGAACCCTGAATTCTCAAACAGTTCCTGGATTGTGTTGGGACTAAGTCTGGTCCCCTTTTATGGAGAGACTTGTGCCTGATGTTCTAGCTGGAAGTTGGCTTTGCCATTCCGGCTTCTGCTCTTTCACCACAAAGTTGAAAATACTCCCATTATTTTAAAATGGATTTGGGAAGTTGCGCCGGGGGCAGTTGTTCCTAAAAGGGCCCCAATTTATGGTGTTCCAAACCATACCAATTAGACCGGTAATCACCAGGGTCTACAGATTCATGGCTACGCTCAGGTCTTGTCCCTGTTTGTAAGCCACTGAATTGGAACATTGCGTCTGATCTTTCCACTCAGTGTGGACAAGATGGTACACCTTGATCTCCAGATAAATAGAGTTCAATTGGTAGAGTCTGGGTCCCAGACTCTGGGTCACTTGAGGCCAACCATTATGTGTATGCCCTTGACAACCAGCTTCGCAAAAGTCAGTATCTAGCTTCAGTGACATAGTTTACTGGTGGAATACCTGAGTGGTACTAAATGCCCCCTATATAAACAATGACAAGCCAATTTACCCAGTTTCTCGCCGAACACCTCAAACTCGCACATGGCTATAGGGCCTCCTGACGGGTTCAAAATGGCCACGAAACGACCAGACGCAGTAGTGTTGCATTGAACCAACAGAGGGCGGTTTTCATTCAAGCCATGAGAGGAGATTTCACCACAGAAAGAAATGCCGGCAATATAGGCAGAACTAACGACCTCGCCGTCCACCTTGCTGATGTAGATCACTGCACCAGCCATAGAAATCCCTTTAAATAAAAGAAAAATTTTGAAATAACGATTGTTATTAACGAGAAGAAAAACCGCGGAAACAGTGAGCGGATTGGGTCAAGTCTAGTGAGGTATTTTAACCATTCTGACCGAAGGTGGAGGGCCAATAGACGTGGCAACTCCGAGGGCCAAAAACAAACCAAAACTCTACATACTTGACATTTTGTCGCGAATGTATTCCATCCAATGATTATTGTAAGTTTCTTTTTTCTATCCCCTCTAATATCTAAAATCACCACATGGCCGGATTATTATTCAATTTTCTTGATCAAGGGGTCAGTTTGGCGTGGCTGCTCAAATTTGATCTTTTGTACTTTCTCCTTCTTACGATAGGCCGGGACGGCGGGGGGAGGGGGGGGGGGGGGGTAGGGGGAGGGGGGTGGATCGTTACTTACATTTCTGTAGGTCTGGGAACGGGCTGATTCGAATCATAGAGACATTCATGGTGTCCTGAAGGTCGACCACCCACCACGCCTTGCCATTATACGAGTCGTCTGGAAAAAAGACAGTAATTAAGTTCATGTAAATGAATCCAATTAACCCTTACATCGTCTCCAGAGGGCGCACCCACAACTTCCTTTGTCCAATGGGCCTTTTCGAAATGGAGGATCAGGCTCAGGCTCCGTCATAGGCCATAATTATGCTGTAAATATAGGTTGTGGTTTTTCATTGAGCCGAAGCTCTGTTTTTCTTTTCAAACCAGAGAATCTACTTCGGAACCGCAGACAAAAGCCTCTATTTTGACACCCATTTTATTTTAGAATGGATTCACAACAAGGAGCCTGAGCCTGAGCCTCCGTTTCGAAAAGTCCCTTTATCGAAGATAGCCTGTGATCACTCAGCGACAGCCCTAGCAACAATTTTACCCAGAATGCTTTGCGCATAATGGCCTATCCCGTTTGTGACCATTTTGGGATAACGGCATAAAACCCCACAGTGACACATGCCCCACCCAGGAGTCTCTCAGGTTTGGCAACGTTACTGAACATTGTAGTTTGAATCTCTCAAATTATTTTTCAACAGTGAGCATAGGAATAAAGTATGTCACAAAATACTTGGAGTTACAAAAAATAGAAAATGAATGTTTAAAAGCAGTTCATCCTTAATGGTTTAGAATGAAGTGAAAAACGAATGTATTTTTAATGTTGATTAACAACTGAAATATTGACGGGATACCTGGTAGCCAATTTGCTAAGCTGAGTTCGGGGCCTGTCTCGCTGGTCTGACTGCATGTCATATCTTCTCCATGAACACCGAGAAGTCCATCGACTGACAGGGAGGCATTGTAGACGAGTATACTACTCTGCCAGGTAGGATTCCCAACTGGCTCATTATCAAAACCTACCATGACAAAATCATTAAAGGTAAGTACGGGATTAGTAAATACCCAAATAGAAATGTTCATATATTTATGTATAACTTTCAGAATATAAAGATGGTGCTGGTAGAAACAAACCGTGAAAATATTTCCGCCTGAAATGGTATATATTTCATCAAAAATCAGCAAAACAAAGACCGAAAACAGTTCTGATCTCGGGGTAACAACAAAACTATTCTTTATGTTTTATAGGAAAAATTGAGTTGGGTTTTTCGCTATTTTCTCGTGACTCAGATGTCTGATTGAACTCAAATTTTCACAGGTTTATCATTTCATGTACATGTTTGATCAGGCAAAGTGTGAGTGCTGTCCTGTGACCTTTACCAATCATGTGTTATGCCTTTAAACAGACACAATTTTTCAAATGCTCTTAATTTGCACGAAGCTTCGATAAGAGTGGAACTCATCGGTCAGTAGGGGCGAATCTTGAGCTTTTAGGAAAGGGGGGGGAAGGGTTGAAAATCAAAAAGTGTAATTTCTATGAAATTATTGTCCAAAAACAGCTCTAATTTGTCATAGAGTGGAGGGCTTTTTCTTCAGTCTGGTTCCAGTCCATTTGTTTATGGAATGATCATCCACAGTCATTGGTTAATTAATAATCCGTATTAACCTGAACTAATTACATTTGTATAACAATATAATTATACTTGTAGTGGCGCTGATGGGCTTACGTGGTGTGCTAAAAGTATACTTTTTGTGCCATGCTACCTTCACGTCACCACTGAGCAAGAAAATACAAGATGTAAATTATACAGAAATTTAACATCCACTACAGTGGCAGATCTAGAGTGGGGTTGGGGACTGTGTTGCAACGCCCCCGGTCTCGTTCAGCCGCAGAACAATGTTATCATTTTTAGCAGTAAAAAGGAGAACAAGAAAAAGAGCACCCTTTTTACCAAATCATTACTTCTGGTAATTTTTCAAACCTTTTTTTTTTACTTGAAGCTGTGATTTGATTGTTTGTCATTGGAGAAAAATACCGGCAGAACATCTTCCGTTCCCAAAATTGATACTAGTCATTACACGTCCCTAGATAAGTATTTGTTCAGGCCCACCTTCTTCATGATTGAGACTTTAATTTCATCAAAATAGTACTGATTCCGAAGGCTAAATCCGCCTCTGGAAAGTACTTTGGTGAATTAATGATGATGATGATTTCGTATTTCTAATAATTTGATTACTTAATATTTTCATCTTAAATATCCACCAGATTGATAACAAATCAGGCTATGCGTTTTACATCAAGTTTGACGACTGTGCGATTAAAACAGAAACTGAAAGAGGAGTATAATGCGACGACTATTAGCTACCGTCTACATCTACGTCAATCAGGATGAGGATGCCACAGAATCCAAGTACACCATAGTTTCCATCTATTCTCATGCTCAGGTATCGTCCATATGGCAGCTGGTTATTCGTCGACGGGCCATTATCTCCCTGGTCATCCCCTCCCTGGTCATTCTCTCCTTGGTCATTCTCTAACTGGTCACTCTCTCCCTCCCCACACTCGACAGTTACTGAGCCACCCTCCGTGGCCGGGAGACTTATTGGCGAGCCACATAGGTTTCCACCGTCGATGTTTAGAGTGTCACCAACACGCAACTGAGCTCCTGTCACTTCAGTCTCTGCAGAGCACAAAATTAAGAATGCTTGCACATTAAATCCAAGACGATAATTTCTGCTTATTCTTGTTGCAGATTTACAGTGTTGTCACATCTTTAGACAGGCTGAAACAGTTTTGAAATGTTTAAACTCCTATTAACTCAACGTACTGTTTTACTGAATGTTGCCATAATTATGATGGTAGCCTGTATTAAACTCTGTAAGCGGAAAGATACCAAATTCGGCACATGGCTAGTTAAGTTATGTTGTTAGAATCTCCTCAATGTGTTGTCTGTGCACACGCCAATAGAGCGTTCCGTGTCATAGGAGAGCTCTTTCCTTTCGCTTGTGGAGATTATTTTTCTACACTTTTCATCTAATATCAGCCATGTGTAAGCTGTAAAAATAATAGCCGATGTAAGGGCGACATGTGATAAGGGGGTTGTATGCCCCTCCTAATGTGCGGAATTCGCACGGCAGATAAAAAGGGGAGAAATCGGGAATCAAACTTTGAAGTAAAATTAATGCACAATCTCGACAACCAAAGTAACCAATGTTTTTCATTGAGGCATTGAGATTGCACCGACGAAACCTTGAAATAAAGAAAACATCCAGAGAATGTCAACAAAACGGTATAAAGATGAAAGAAAAACAAGACAGACAGTGTGACGGATGACGGTCGGTGGTAGAAATTCTAGTTAGGCCTTCTCGAGTACTTACTGCCTTTCCCTACGTCACACGGTGTGATGGTGACCTCATACACTTCGTATCCATCTCCCAAATCGACCATCCACCAGGGTTCAAACTCGTAAGCTTCACGAAAAAACAAAATGAAGATATAACATCATGTTCTTAGAGGTATTACTATACCTCTTAAATATTCATGACCTATAGTTTGTCAACTTCCAACAAATAGGGAGCTAGATTGCTAGAATCGTCTGTCACCCTCAAACCAAGTGATATTTGTATACTATCAATCTTTGGTAGGGCAGCATATATAACTCTCCACAGATTCACCTATAATTTACAGGGTATAGAAATGGTTTTGCCTGAAATGTTGTATTTATCCAGAAAAGACAAAAAACAAATGACCAAAAACAATTTTGATCTGAGGAAGATCAAAAATAAGGGTGAAAAGTTGGAAAAATACTGTAGGCGTTTTTCGCTGTTTCCTAAAAACAAAATGGTCACCGTATGGGACTGAAAATTTCACAGCTGACTGTTACTGTATTTTTTCCGGATATTTTTGCCAATGAGTCTGAATTTCTTTGACAAAGAAAATAAAGTATATTATCTTTAAGCCTCGGCTCTGAAAATGAAGAGCATTTTAAAGGTAAGAAACCAAAACAAAAAATGTTCACATAATTATTATAACTTACAGGGTATGAAGATGGTGGTGGTAGAAACATAGGCCTACTGTTAAATTTTTTCCGCCTGAAATGGTGTATTTATCCAGCAATGCCGAAACAACGACCGAAAATCTTTTTGATTTTTTAAAAGATCAAAAATAAAAGAGAAAAGACTTAAGAAATACTGTGGGTGTTTTTCACTGTTTTCACCAAAGTATGATATTACCTTTAAGTGATTGGAAGTTATCATTCAGTACAAGTCATGGATTAGTGCATCATGCACTACACCTTACCTGTGCTTGTCCTAGTTGTTGAGTTTCTATCGACGCCATATTGACCGAGTCCAGGCTTAGCGACCGAGCTCTGCCCGACTTGACGACCGCGGGAAAGAAGCTCTGCAATGAAAACCAAACAAAAGAAATCTTAAAAATTATCAAATAACCACGAGTGAAACCGATTAATATTTTAAGCCATTGGAAAGTAAACAAAGAAAACTAGACTGGAGCGGCAATCGAACCAGAGACCACCAGAATACCGTACCGGCGCTCTACCAATTAAGCTATCCATCAGTCCTATGACTTTAAAAATAATCCAGGCAGTTTCCCTTGTGGTATAGTGGTTATTTGATGATTGTATTAATTAAAAAGCAGCATTCTCTTTGAGTGATCACCACTGTACCGTTTCTCAGGTTGCAGCATCGCTACTGCGTGTTGTCTTCCAGTATTATTTGACGCCGTAAATTATCATTCTCATCACTTTAGTTTCGTTGTCGGTCATGGATTTCTTTACCTGCATTCTGTCCACCTGTGGACCCTTACGAAATGAGGCTTGAGACTAAGCTTGGGATTCATTTGGCTTTATTTTTGTGCCATATTGAATGAAATGTAGAGCTTGGGATACATGGCGAGGCTTGAGCCTTTCTTTGGCTTTGGCATGTGGCCTAATCACGTAGTTTCGTTCTGTGGATATATAGTTCCAAGCCTAGCCCCAAGCCTAGTTTCGTAAAGGCCCTACGCAGTCATAACCTTTAAAGGTAATATCATACTTTGGTTTTTGTCAAAGAAATGCAGATTCGTGGGCAAAAATATCAAGGAAGATACAATAACAGTCATCTGTGAAAATTTCAGTCCCATACGGTGTCCACTTTTTGAGAAAACAGTGAAAACTGCCACCGTATTTCTTAAGTCTTTTCTCTTTTATTTTTGATATTTAAAATATCAATTTTTACTCTTTTCTGGATAGATACAGCATTTCAGGCAGAAAAATGTTAACGGTATATGTTTCTACCATCACCATCTTTATACCCTATAAGTTATAGGTAAATCTGTGAAGATTTCTGTTTCGGTATACATGCTACCAAAGTATGATAGTATCTTTAAGAGTGTCATGCAAAATAAGCATCTCAGAAAGGACACCTACCTCTGTCTATCCATGAGGTTTTCCCGGTCTTTCCCAAGGCGATAACTGCCGGAGAATCAGGAGCCTCGACGGCAGGAGGATCGCATCTCAGCCAGCCATCGACGGGAATGATCCCACGCAGCTCACCGTGAATGCCGAGAATTTCCTCGCTGAAAATAAGATCAGCAGCAACATTTAATAGCAGCAACAACAACAACACCTGGAAAATACGTCGTTTATATAAATGCACGGGCAACACTAGACTTAATGCTTTCAATTTCAAGCCAATGATTAACTAATTTTTGGATTTTGGCAAAGGAAGCGAAGATTAAAGGGCAAAAATATCAAGGAAGATAGAGTAATAGTCATCTGTGAAATGTGCATACGGTGCCCACTTTATGAGGAACAGTGGAAACCGCAAACCATTTTCAAATCTGTTATAATTTTCAAAACTTTTCACACCGGGAGTTTTGATCTTCCTGAGACATAAACCATTGATGTAATTGATTCCATGTTATGGATAAGTCAGCATTTCGGGCTGAAAAGGTATTAACGGTATGTTTCTACCATCACCATTTTTTATACCGAAGTTATAGGTAAATCTGTGAAGATTTCTGTTTTGGTAAGCTATACCAAAGTATGATGTAACCTTTTAGAACCACCGGTACGGTATCTCAGTGGCTGCTCGTTCGAATATCGCTCTAGTCATTTTTTTTGTTCACTTTTCAATGACTTAAGATAATTCCAGTCACTTTCCCTTGTAGTTATTTGTTGATTATTGTGAAGATTTCTTCAATGTTTGGTACCTTTTCGCTGTCCAGTTCAAGATGAAGGTTGCATTTGCAGCCAGATCATTCCAAGGGGAACTCTGAATGCGGTTGTAGGCAAACCAGGATGTAGAATTACTGCCACTTGCATTGAAAACCAAGTCCATCGGTTGTATGACCTGATCAATTCCTCCAAACGAAATATTGATCTGGATAGAAAATGAACCACATAAAATTTGATTTGGTATGTCACTAAAATAAGCGAGTATCGCAGGTTACTGAATACGGTATAAGGCACTAGATTTAGAAGGTGGTTGTGCTATAGGGCCTTTACGAAATAAGGCTTGAGCCTAGGCTTAGGATTTATTTCCATGTGGCCATTTTGTGTCCTACATGAAATGAAGGGCTTGAGATACATGGTGAAGCTCGAGCCTTTTGTCGGCTTCGTCTTGTGGCCCAATCCCTTTGTTTCCTTTTTTGTTTCGTTACTAGGTATAATACATTCACTGCCTTGTAAGTTGTTGACTACTCATTCCAGTCAGATTTGTACCACAAAAAGACCACTACACTGGCAATGTGCAAAATCATCAGGGGTAGGGCTAATTTGGTAATCATTGTTTCATCTCTCCATCAACACACACTTAATATTCATATATTCAAAATAACAGCAATGAATAATCATGAGTAAGTACTGACGTCAACAATGGCCATGCAGGCGCAGCGGTCGGATTTCTGTACCGAGACTAAAATCTTGCATGCGCCGCGAATATTAGGTAATCGATGTATTCGCTTTATTCTCTGTATACATGCTCCCCCGTGAATTGAATATAATTAGCCTTCTCTTATATAAATTCGATAATTTCCTATATTTGGTTTAATATTTGAACAATTTTTATTTCTAGGCCATCTCTCCATCAATGAATATAGCCCTCTGAATCAGCGCTGCATGCATGGAGAGCAATTAGGCAATTTTTCTTTTCCATTGAACCTGTCATTGTCATGCTCTGCATGGTTTATTGAACGGGTATTTTGTCAATAGACAATAGACAATAACCTTCATTGCCTATTCAATGATGTATAGTCACAAACAGAGCCTCGGCATAAACGTGACAGGAGATTTTAACTTAAAGGTAATATCGTACTTTAATTTTTGTCAAAGACATACAGTTTCATGGGCAAAAATATCAAGAAAGATACAGTAACAAGTCATCTGTGAAAATTTCAGTGCCATACGGTGCCAACGTTTTGAGAAAACAGTGAAAAACGGCTACAGTATTTCTTAAGTCTTTTCTCTTTTATTTTTGATCTTTTAAAAGATCAAAAAGATTTTCGGTCGTTGTTTTACTAATTTCTCGATAAACACACCATTTCAGGCCGAAATATTTTAACGGTATGTTTCTACCACCATCATCTTCATACCGTGTAAGTAATACGTAAATCTTTAAACATTTCTGTTTTGGTTTCTTACCAAAGTATGATACTACCTTTAATGTATGTACATGTACATGTTATTACCAAGGTAAAATTGGTTATAAAACGAAAAATCAACATTAAAGGTAAGTACAGAATTGGTAACAAGCCCACAAAGAAATGTCTATAGATTTACGTATAACTTTCAGGGTATAAAGATGGTGTTGGTAGAAACATATCGTTAAAATAATTTTGCGTGAAATTGTGTATTATTTTATCCAGAAATTAGTCAAACAAAGACATTTTTATGATGTTTTATACGACGTGAGTCAGTTTTTCGCTATTTTCTTGTGTTTGGGGATTGTGTACAGATTAGATCACAGCGATTATTTTCAGTTCTTATAAAACTTCTACTGTTCCAAAATGAGAAATGTTCCTGAGGCCTTAAAATCTTACATTGAACAAATTTCGACAATGTTTCTGTCAAACTTCAAACCAGCCTATCTGTCGTGGCGTCACGCGTTATGGTGTAACATGACGGTTTTACCCCAACATTTCCCTAAAAAATCAAAGCCCTGCCCTCTTTCCACAAATTGAACCTTGCTAATATTCAAGAGGACATCACAATTAACCTTTACTTTACAAAAGTGGTTTTTATTAAATGATATGAATATTGTGAGCTAATCTACCTAATCAGCCTTGTTTATTTATGGAGATCATTACTCACCTTCGATATCCCCAGCGATTCCCATTGGTTCAGAACGGTCAGATTAACCTCGGCCATGCTTGGATTTTCTCGATCAAAATGCAAGACTTGAACCCATCCATCAAGGGGTGACGTCACGTTGACGTCAGACGTCAGGTTGGCCGCAGACGTCATGTTGGCGTCAGACGTCACATTGGTCGCAGACGTCACGCTGACGTCAGTCGACATTGGGGAGGCATTTGGTGGGGGTGTGCTCGGTTGATCTGTGCAATATCAAGAGGGAATGGTTCTTCTTCAATATATCTGCATCTCACTGATAAACAGATTAAACAACTTATAGACGATTTTCCCGCCATTTTTATTTAAATTCATGTCCGTACACTGAGTGCTATAGGCACATGTTTAGTTGGCACTGAAAGGTTTGCTTTAGAAAATCCATTTCCCCTTTTACCATATTGCATTAATTTTGTATTTATCTGTGGACAGATTGAATTTCATAGACATTATTATTTTGAGCCTATAGATTATTTGAATGAAATTCAATTTCAATAGGCCCTTTTCGTCACAGCACCGTCACATGACTACAACGAGGCTTTTCACATTGGTTAGCAAACCTTGTTCAGGAAGTTAAAACCAAATTCATGATGGTTAGGCAAACTTTTTTTTTTAAATATCGACACAAGATACCCTTCTCAAAGCTCGGCTCCGGCTCGGGCTGGAAATATAGGTTGTGGTTTTTCATTGAAGCTGAAGCTCTGTTTTCTTTATCAAACAAAAGAATCTGTTTCCGTACCGCAGCCAAAAGTCTCTATTTTGATAACCGTTATTTTAATTCGCGAAATCATTGCCGGCCAGGCTCGTAAGCCGGAGCCTGAGCCGGTGCTGAGCTTCGTGAAAGGCCTATAAGATCAAGTAATTTACACACCACATTCAACATGGCGTTTGACCACTTCCTGGTCATTAGAGGTCACTGGATATTTCTTGCGTATAACAGGCTTGTTGCTGCCGTGTAGAACTGGTACGGAGTTGAACCCTCCGAGTTGAAGCATGGAACAGTCGCAGGGATCATCACCGGTAGAGGTCATCCAGTCCATGTTCTTATCTGGGTCACGTTCATTCCCCACGTAGCATGTGCATGATTCGCCCATTGGTATCAAAGCTTATGGAAGCAAAATTATTAATTGAAACACCAAATTCAAAATGTTGGGATTTTCTTTTTCAATATCTTTCCATCCTTTATTTTATTTCTGTCGAGAGCGACCCCATCTTTGACAACCTCTCCTACATCTTATTTCCCGTTCTTTAAGGTACTTTCATAAGTTAGTAGTATACCAGAACAGAAATCTCCACAGATTTACCTTTAACTTACGTGGTATAATGATCGTGGTGGTAGAAACATACCATTAAAATGAAGTATTTTTTCCAGAAAAATGTACAACCAAAAACAAAAATCTCAGGGATATCAACACCCCTGTGTGAAAAGATTTGAAAATGCATGTACCATGGTTTTCACTAGCCGTTTCCTCAAAGAGTGAGCACCGTATGTGACTGGAAATTTCTCAGATGACTGTTACTGTATAGCGTTCTTCATATTTTTGCCCATGAATCTGTATTTCTTTCGCAAAAACCCAAGTATTAATTACGTTCAAAGGTACACAGTCATGTAGGCCTACATGTAGTATATCATACTTATCATACTATCATAAAGTTGATTGAACAACAGCGGTGCGGTCTGTTCATAATTATATTTTTCGTGAAATAAAAACAAACCTGTGCAATTTTCAGCTTACTGAAAACAGTAGAAAACAGCGAAAATCATTGAAATTATTGTTACGCGAAATTGTAAAGAAATTGTAATTATTTGGTATTGATCTCGGAGATCAAAACTTTATTCGGTCTTTCGTGTTACTCATTTCTGGATAAATACACAATTTCAGGCGGAACCATTTTAACGGTATATTTGCACCAGATCCATCTTCATACCCTGTAAGTTATACGTAAATCTGTGAACATTTTTGTTGTTGGTTTCCTACCAAAGTACGATAGTACATTAATCACCATAACCATAACCATATTATACACCAATAGATTGTTTTATCATACTTTCTTGCAAATGAACATTTCAAAGATTAATTTCAAAGTGGACGCATGAACTTAGGAATGTTATTGTGTGTAATAACTCTAAGGGTAATTAAACATGGGGGAGGGGGAACTAATTGTTCTTTTTAAATTCTATATATTGTTAGGTCATTGAAAAGTGAACAATGAAAAATAGACTGGCGTGGGATTTGAACCTGCGACCCCGAAATACCGTACTGGTGCTCTACCAACTGAGCTATTCAGTCCTATGTTGGTGGATACCACACTAACCCTAACCCTAACCCTAACCCTGCCGTTTGGCAGTCAGAAGCTGAAACCACTCGTTAACCACCATGTCCCATGCCGCAAAGAGGATGCGCCTTTTTTAATCAACATTATCATCAAAATAAACAACCACAGGGGAGGAAACCTTAAAAAACTATCTCAGGGATGATGTATGCCTACCGAAGGAAAGATGATTTAGGTCAAATTTTGGTCGCATTTTGAGAAAATGGCCAAAAAAAAAAGTGTAGTCTTCTGCACATCCATTTGGCCATAATTATTTCAAAGTTTTAAAAGTAATATCATAATTTGGTTTTGGTCAAAGAAATGCGGATGATTCATCGGCAAAAATAGCAAGAACGATACAGTAATAGTTATCTGTGAAAAACCCAGTCCCATACGGTGCCGACTTTTTAAGAAAACAGTGAAAAACACCCACGGTATTTTAAAAATCTTTTCACCGTTATCTGTTTTTTTTTTCAAGATCAAAATTGTTTCTGGTCATTGGTTTTACTCTTTCCTGGATGAATACAGCATTTCAGGCAGAGATTTTTTAACCATGTTTCGACCATCACCATCTTTATTCTCTGTAAGTCATAGGTAAATCTGTAAAGATTTCTGTTTCGGTATGCTACCAAAGTATGAAAGTACATTTAATACATTTTTTTGTTTGTCACTGTGTAAACAAAATATGGGCATTAAAATTAACCAAGCATGATCATTTTGGGGTCTAAACTACTTACCATTGCAGTGGTAATCAAATATCATGGGTTCGACTTGGAAACCTTATAAACATTTATTGACAATTGTATTTGATGTTACTTACCTAATACCAGAAGGAGACATGGCAGTGACTCCATTGCCATTGTATGAAACAAGATAGTCTGGGCAGGGTCTTGTATTCCAAATGTAAGGCGTGTGCATGAACCTGAACAAATGCATAAAGAGGAAAGACAAGATCTTTACAGAAATCTTAGACAAACGTGGAAATAAACATGAAAGGCCTATATAGGGTTGGATTATTGGTGCACAGGTACACCATGCCGCCATTACTGCCTCGCCCTATACACCGATCCAACGGCACGATATACCATCCGCCATTACTGCGGTGTCCCCGCCCACCTTTTGTCTTTTAGTCTGGTTTCTACCATCACCATCTTTATACCCATGTAAGTTATAGGTAAATCTGTTTCGGTATGCTACCAAAGCATGATAGTACATTTTTAAACCCTTTAAAAAGGGTTGCCCATTGTTTTCTATTCGCCACTTTAAAAGTGATATAAATATGGGATTGTGATAACATTGGCCTGCGGCAAATCTGCCACTGAAAGTGCCAACCACTTGTTGACCTCTCCACAAATAAACAGATAAAATCCAGCTTATTCATGTTTAATTTTTTAATTTTAATTTCATGATTAATATTTCTCTAGCTTGTTTCCGCCACTATGGGAATTATTTTGTTTAAATTTGAACTGAATGCTAATAAACCGGGTGAGAGGTGCAATGCCACACCCTTCTTGAGCCACACCCCCTTTTTGATTGATGTCCTCCCTTTTATGATAATGTTGAATAACAGAGAGCATGTTTGTTTCATGCACAAGATCACGGATCCTACTGATCTGGATCCCATTTTAGCGCTATACTACATTGGACATGGACCGCAGAGTTTGGGATCCCACAAACAGGCCCAGAAAATGTAGCTGGTAATCACAGAATGAGTGAAACGTGGTCAGGTGTTATCAGCCCGTCCAGTTATTTCAAAGCTCAACGTTCTATTAATGTACTTGTCCTTCTCAAATCTCCTGAAGCATACAACGGATAAACTTCCCAGCTGGTGCAATAGGTCTTATCAAACCACATAAGAAAGCCCCCTTTTTCAGTTGGTTTCTGTGGGAACATGTGGGAACACAAACTCAGCTTATTTGATGCATGTTTATTATATCATGATATAAATATTGTACTTACCAGTGAAATATGTGTCACTCAGAACGATGGCGACCATGCAACTCGCTAGGTAGGCCTACTAGACGGTTTTGTGGTTCACTTGGTAAAAAAACCTGAATTATAATAAAGGGGTATCTCTCTGGCCGTGATTGCTACGACCTATAGCCTGAACAGAACAATTAACTGGCATAATTACCCATAGACAACCAACACAAAGCATATTGATTTCCATTTTATCATCCAAGGTACGGCGTCCTTATAATACATAATGATTCTGGCTACACACTATAATTATATGTTGTCATCGAGGTTTGACTTTAAAGGTTGTATCATACTTTGGTAAGAGACCAAAACAGAAATGTTCACAGATTTACGTATAACTTTCACTATATGAAGATGATGCTGGTAGAAACCTATACCGTTAAAATATTTCCGCCTGAAAATGTGTATTTATCCAGAAATTAATAAAACAACGACCGAAAATCTTGTTGATCTTTTAAAAGATCAACAATAAAAGAGAAAAGACTTAAGAAAGACTGTGGCCGTTTTTCACTGTTTTCTCAAAACGTGGGCATCGTATGGGACTGACATTTTCACAGATGAATATTACTGTATCGTCCTTGATATTTTTGCCCATGAATCTGTATTTCTTTAACAAAAACCAATGTATGATAGTTAGTTACTATCTTTAACTTCTAAGTTGTAACTTGTAAGCATACTTACGGTAATTACTAATGATTTGTACATAGTAACTCAGGTCAATGTCAACGATGGAGGTCAACTTATTAAACTCTCACCCAGGCCAAACAGACGAGGCAGGCCCAGCCTTAATGAGCTAGCCCATGCAGGATAGGCCTAGCCTCATTCTAGACCCAATGTGGCACGGACACTTCCACACTATAGCGTACGCATTGATAAGGGCAGGGTCAGCTATGAATATGAAGCGACGTAACAGACAGACCCATTACTCACTGTAGGCTGTGCTTTCTTCATTCAAAGGCAATGACAGTTAGGCCTTACTTATCGTGTCTATTTTATAGACCTACCTTAATCAGACTTCGTATCTTCACACATCTTTGCTCAATGCACCAGTGATTCGCGACGTACACAACGATACATGTCAGATACATGTCAGTTTCATGTAGTGCGCTGAACTACATGTACAGTACATGACACAGTATGTGTACATGTAGGCCTAGGCTACGCGTCGTGTAAAACACAAAACAAAAAGGGCGCCAAATTTTCTTGCCATTCTAAAAACTGCGCTCACCGTCCTATGCGGTATATACAGCAATGTGTAATGACGTCTCATTTCGTGACCATGCAATTAATTTTGCCTTTCATTTTCTGTTTTTACTCGTGAACTTGTTTTATGGTGTTGATATGGCAGTCCGAATGTGCTTGTTTACTCAGAGTGGCACTTCTTTTCTTTGTTTTTGAGTTCAAAGACCAGAGGGAGGGAGATTATTACTTGAACTTGAAACAACTTTTTGACTAATCATAGACAGTTAGTCGACATTTCAGGAGATGATTAGTCATTTAATTCGTCTTCTACATTTGAATTCGTCTTTCGACAATGTACTGACAAATAAGATTACTTATTATGATCTGTACTAATTAGCAGTGGCGTCACCAGCCTTTTGATTCTGGGGGGCACAAGGGGGGGCACTAGCAATTGTTGGGGGGCACTACAATAATATATATTATATTTTTTTTCACCAACCCAAATCTCAAATGGGGGGGGGGGGGGGGCACGCGGGGGGCACGAGGTTTTCCTGGGGGGGCAGGGGGGGCACGTGCCCCCCCTGGCCCCCCCTTGGCGACGCCACTGCTAATTAGTCTGACGGCAACATTATTTTGTCACAACAACATTTTCATTAGTCTTCGCAAAAATTAGATCAGTAGCATTTCAACAGATTCAATAAGTCAAAATATATTCGAGTAGTCTTTTGGATTTGAAGACTAATTTTTTCCTCCATTTGACCAATTTTTAGTGCAACATGACTAACTAACTAATGGGGGAGGCTCAAGCTTGAGCAACCCCCCACGCCCCCCCCCCCCCCGGGTTCGCCACTGCACACTTTGTTTGATCCAGTATGTACGTCAGAAATGATAAACCTGTGGAAATTTGAGCTCAATCGGACATCTAGGTCAGGAGAAAATAGTGAAAAACGTGGATTTATTACGCGATACGAAGTTTGCCAAGCGGGCAAAAAAATAATAATTCAGTGGTCTGTTGATAAAACCATAATCGTAGAGGGCGCTATGATCCCAACTTTCTTCAAGCACAAGTTGAATGAAAGTTGTTGCAAACGAAGTTACAAACGAAGATGGCTACCACTGGCACAGTGGTCAATCGGGCAGTGGAAATGAGTTAATTTTGTCCACAATTTAGACATTTGACGTGTGTTTTTTAACACACTCGTACTGTCACCATGGATAATGACAGCTCTGACCACAGTCCACCGTCCAACGACAGCGCTACGGGGTCAATGTTGATGAAAATTTGGGACAAAGGCAGCAGCAATGGTAAGTGACGGCCTTGCAATTTATAACACGTTAGACCTAACGTTGTTACTGTTAGTACTGTTACTGTTAGGTCCTTGCACTAGGATAGTGACTCAGTCTAGTCACGATAGTGCTGTAGCTGTATGTAGTGTAGTCAGGTAGTGCATCCTGGGTAGGCTAGTGGTAAAATATTATTTGTCACTAAATATTATCAGATTATACTAGGCCCTAGGCCTTATATTAATAATAAACGTTAGTTTGTTAGTTAATATTATTATGCAATGTCCGTGCGTTTGCGTTTCATCATACATCATTACATGTCTGTTAATTTCCTTTGATTTCTGAGACTGAACAGCGACAAAAGATTGTTGGTATATTTTGGGGTATTGTGCTTTTTAATTTAATTCCCTTTCCGTGCTTGAGTTATTTATAGAATATATGCCCTTTGTTACCCGGATGTTCGGACAAACATCACAACGTTTACGTGTAAGTTAATAATGGGGGCTACGTGCGACTTGTTTGTCCGAACATCTGAATGTGATGTCACAAGCGCGGAGCCAGTATTACTATTAGTCCACAAGCATTATTTTCAGACCCCCATAATTTCCCTCAAATCAAAGCCTTGCGCTCTCTCCACAAATTAACCTTGCTAATATTAATTAGTAATAATATTGAAGAGGACATCACAACTGGTCAACATATTTAAGGTGAGTTAGTTTGGGGATTTTGATAAGACGGGATCCCCAAAGCACATTGATTATTTTAGCTCTTAAATACACATGTAGCTCCTACTCCTCAAAAATTATATTTTGTCTTTCAGCAAATGTTCGTGGGTCCTCACAAGCCTAGATTGAATAAATTTGTGCAACATTTCAGTGTAGGCCCACATGTAAGCCAACAGAACTACAAATCGCTGTTTTCATATTCAGCTGCTTCACATCAATGTCAAATATTTCTATTTACAATAAAGTTTCAATCGAATCCGGGCCAACATTTTGCCTAACACTCCCCTTTTTTTGATAAATCTCCCAGCTCCTATAACTCGCTATTTGCATGCCAAAATGGCGGATCGTGTATTTGTATGGAGAATGGCGACCTCCATACCAATTGCCATGCGCCCTATGGTCAGTTATCCATCTTGCGCGTAGTATTCAGCATTGACCCTTGACACTTCTGGAATTTTCTGGAGGTGACTGAGACCTTGACCTTCCATATATGGCCCAATGGTATCCATGGTATCCATGGTCCTTATGTTGCACTACATGATGTACATTCCCCATGGCCATCTTGTTTTTTTGGACCATCCCATCTTCAATGTCGTCTGAGTATCACCAATTCTACTCCGTGCCACTACGTATGAACGTCTGATACATGCGTGCATCATGCACATTTTATGCAACTCGGCACATCAGCCAATCAGATCTGTTTTGAGAACTTTTCCGTCAGGATCGTGATGGAGGATGTTGATTGGGCAATTTCCCACGTCTGCACGGCAGCTGCTAAGTGATAGACACGCTCGCCAAACGGTACGAACTTAGAGCGGTCAGTGCTGGGTTGGCTTGCATAATTAATCAGGAAATCTGCACTCATGAGATACATGTACATGTAGGTGGGTCTGTCCACACTAATGGTACCTTTTGTGTACAAAAGATAACTTTTGGGTGTAACGTGGGAAGTGGATTTAAGATCAGGTTTTTTGCTAATTTTTGTTTCCTAAATATTCCTGTAGTCATTCGTGGTTGTACTGAAAATAAATAGGCTGATTCGCTGGATATGTAGGAAATTACAAGGTCATCTTGAAAATGAAATGAACGATTATGTTCATAACATGGACAGACATTCTTGTGTTATATAAGTATTTTTCTTGTTATAATTAATGCAGACTTGTTCCATATATATTACTTGTCCAATGTTAACTTGTCATCACTCAAAGTTAAAGCAACCTATTACATATTTAAGAAATTAGGATGCGTCTTAAACAATGTTTGTAACATGGACAGAAATTTTGTGACAAATTTCTGTCCATGTTACAAACATAATATCTTGAAGGTGTAGACCCTCCAGTTGCTAAAATACCAATGGTTATATACTATGATTGGCCAGTGGCAATCCCTCAATGGATAGCTCTGCTGTAGAAACAAAACTAGGGATAATTAATTCATTTCACTACTAATTCCCATAACTTTATGATGAAATGTCTGTCCATGTTACAAACATAATGTCTTGAAGATGATCCCCTGTAATATCTCCAATACTAAGGAATTTATCAAGCTTTTTGGCTGGCCAAGTTCTGACAAGAATGTGGGATGTAGTGAAAGAGAAAACATGGCAAATTACTTGATGTATCAACTTATGTCCCTGGTTCCCTCTAAATGTCACACTAAAAGTCCCCATTAGTGTGGACAGACCCAGATGCTCGGTTGCTTTACGGTGAGTGCGTCTACTGTCACATAGACTATCTTTAATGGAGAAATAGCCTCCAAATATCAAAACTCCTGGGTCTGACAAGGATGCTGATCATAGGCCAGGGTAGGCCAGCGTAGGCCACTGTTAGACTGTGACTGAGTGTGTGTATAGTTTTTCTGTATGATAGAGTTCAGTGATGATACCATGGGCTTAAGTATACACACACGTACAGTGTTCAACCATAGTACAACTATCCGCATCACTTCGCAAAGTAGTACCTTCAGAGAAGTAGCCTACCTACCTGAACATTACACACTTTTGTACATGAATGTACAGGTATTGTCTTTAATAGTGTATTGTTGTTTATACCCACCAGGTATTCATGGACATAACTCCATGTTTAGTTGTTTACACAATGCCAGCTAGGAAATGCAATGAAAGATGAATTGATGGCACTATCCCTCCTCCCTCCTCCCTCCTCCCCCAACTTACAGACACAGACAGAGTTATTACTGTAGTTCATGGGATCCGTGCCATTCCTTTCAGTAGCTTGTTTCCCAGGCTCTGTAGTCGCTATGTTGTGAGTCTGTTTCCGTGGTATCCCTGTGACCTCACACCCCTTTAACCTTGAAGCACTTGAAGAAGTGTGTACATGTAGGTGTGAAATATTTGAAACAGTGTCTTAACGAGCCTGACAGTCCCCCCCCCCCTTCGCCTTGGCCTCCATCATCTACATTCGTGTACTGTACTCCCCTTCCCAGCGTCTGCTCCTAGAAGCATCCCCCACCAGCAGCCCCCTCATCCCCCTCCCCCAGAGCCTGGTTAGTATCCACACAGCACACCCCCCTGTATGTATAGTAAATTAATACACAGGACGTAGCCTCCATAATTCAAGGCTTGCTTATAAATGCCATTAAAAAGTGAAGCACACTGTACAAAGAATTGTAAAGAATATGAATTTCCCCCCTTTTTTTTTTTTAAAGTCAAAGTTGCATGTCTGAACAGAGTAAAGGCTCAGAAAAATGCAATGAAATCAAAATTGTATGATGAATGGGGAAACAGCGTGTACTGGAGAAGACAGACAAATATTGATTGGAAAATCCCGTACATTGTGTGCTCTGTTGTACACTTGCACTGAGATTGAAGTGGGCTGTTTGACTTGCCACCAGTTTGTGCAGTACTTTTGTACTCGTTATTGATCCAATGATTTGCCAATATGGATCAGAGTCTGACTGTATTGCACAGTACTACAAGGCATCCTTACATACTGTGACATGTACACTGATTCACAATTATTGTGTCTCCAACTCTCCATGAGTTTGCAAGGCATTGGCCAGTCACAATGCGCGGAATCGTTCAGAATCGATTACAGGATCCTTTCCAGATGCGCAAATTCTGTGTTGCTAACTGCTGCGTAATGTTATTGTGAATTGCAGACTATTGCATCCATATGACTTAAGACATTAAGACTTGTGACTCTCAGTGGCAAAATAAGGACAACAAAGTTTTTTTTCACATACACCTGTAGGCCTACGTGAAATACATGTACAGACATGTAGGCCCACATTTAGGCCTAGGCCTACCACTTTTACCAGTCACAAGGTAGGCCTAGCTACATGTGTATATTCTGCTTCATGGTTCACCAATTATCTGTAGTATGGTGTTGACTAATCCATTTACATGTAACTTTTTATAGCATCCACAAACTGAAATTAATTTCAAGATTCAAGGCATATAAAACATACACGTAGGCCCTAACACATGCATACTTACATGTAGTATGAGAATGATTGACTGTTGCACTGCCCACACTTTTATACATTAGGCCTGGGCGATTAGTGCTTTTCACTAATCGATTAATCGCGGAGGAAATAATCGCGATTAATCGATTAATCGCGATTACCCGGAAGTGACTATACGAGCAGCACGTACCTTGTTTTCATCATAGCGGCACTGGCGTAATGTATTGATTCTTAGAAGTTTCAACAGCGATCAGTTCCGATTTCCATTGCATTGAGCAATGCCATTGTTCTGATAATGTATAATGCAAAATTCGTGAAGCTTTTATCGTCCATAATTAATTCCTTCAGTAAAGTAGGGTAATTTCGCGAAGTGTTGGCCGACAAGGCATGCAGACTGCCTCACGTACGTACACACAGACGTAGTCCCATACATGCATGTACAAGTCAACGATAGTAGGCTGAACAGTGAACACGATTATTATACAGTTCACAATTACTGAACAGTGAACACGATTATTACACAGCTCACGCGTCACGATTACTAAACACACCGCGATTATTTTACATTTCACGATTACTCCGATGCATCATATTTACGGACGGATGGACAAAACACGAATGTCTAACGACTTGCCATCAAGTCTATGAAGCTGCTCCATGCAACCATAGAGCTAGGATGCAACACACAAAGCATGGCTATTGATCGACTGAGAATAGTAGTAACTCGTGGAATTAATCGCAACTCGAAGGCACTAATCGCGCTGGCACGATTAATCGAGTAGTTCAGAATTTACTAATCGTGTAATCGACACAGGAATGTAATCGCGATTAATCGATTAATCGAGTTAATCGCCCAGGCCTATTATACATACAAATAGGTGAAGTAAATTCCATTTTCACAAATGGGAAATATATGTTTTGTTTTTAGATTAAATTACTCATTGAACCTAGGGTGCTGGGATGGGCCAAGCAAGTGCAATCTTTTGCCCCTCATGATAATTATGGCATATTGCCATAATAGCATCAACATCAGTTGTTAGTCAGGGTAGTCACAAACAAGTAGAGTGCTACATATCTAAGAGTCATTTTTGAAACTGGAATTTGATTCAAAGTGGTCATCATGCATGTCATGAGGTGATGCCCAATGTGCACACCTCATAGTGAAAGTGCTGTTTATTTCCAACTTTCCAAGAAGTTATCAATACCCTGTAATGTAACATTGTAATTCAATTTTAAAACTGAAATCAATAGGTGTAGGCCTATTTATATCCACAAACCAGAAAATGAAGCTTTGCTGAAATGGTTCTCTAGCTTCTTTCTCCATATTATAGAAACCACAAAGTAAAATCTTCCCTCACAAAGTAGCTATTATTTTCACCTCCTGGCTAATAATGCAATATTAAGTATGAATCACTGTGGGCCCACCCCACACACTCCAACTGATACCCCTCCTGTGATATTAGGAATACATTACAGGAGTTTGTTTTGTCAGCATGCATGTATATCTGTGATTGTGGGTGAACCAAAACCCCAAGAGTGGTGTGGGTATGAGAGGTGCGGCCCACTTAGTACAGGTGGTAGTCCTCTTACTCCAAGCATTGGTATGTAATTGGCTTTTACCTACATGTAGTATGCAAGGCCATTGCCAACAAGAATTCTGTTTGTTGTCCCAAATGGAAGCAATTTCAGATTGCAATTTGAGAAAGTTCTATGAAGATGAAAAATGGCAATTCTGTGTGAAAATTTCAGATGAGTGGTTGATTGCAACATCCCATCATGCGACCTCCATCAATGCAAGTTTTTGAAATCTGTTTAAGTTTAACCACCCCCCCCCAAAAAAAACCCAAACAACAAACAAACAAAAAGAAAAACAACATTTGGCTTGCCATATTAACATAATTTGTATCATGATTGAATAGGGCCCTTATATTTTCTGTTAATGTTGTCATTCAAGTACCCCTAGCAAACTTAATTTACATAAATTTGCATATTGACCTTTCTACAAACCTGCAAGTCAAATGTTATTAAATTTTCTGTGGCCAATTTCACAGAGCTGCTTTTAGAGCACAACATTTGCTTTTAGCATGAAAAGTCTTCCTTGATCAAACAGGATTGCCAACCAAAATGTTCATACCTGATGTTCACTGACTTGTATTCAGCCATTGTTTGCTGAGCATAACATTCACAAGGAGTTTTGACTGGGATACTGATTTATTTACCAAGATTTTGGGTGCATAATAAGCACATTTTGGTGCTTAAGCAGCTCTATGAAATTGGCTCCTGGATGTTTTCTTCAAGACATTCTCTCCACTGCTTGAGAAACAAGAAATGATTTTAAAGTGACCCTAAAGCACATTGCCCCTAGGACAGTATGCCTGCCCCTACCCTCATGGCATTGGTTTGCAGGCTGGGAGGGGGGTCATTGCCTGCCTAATGGGTTATACAGGGAGTTCTAGTCCAGCCGGAAAAAAAGAAGAAGACAAAACCAAGTTTGGGTTGATGGATTTGGTATTTCATGTGTAACAGGGACGTGTGGGATGTGTATCATTGACATGTGGTTAGACTCCGAGTTTGTTGACACCACGGGCTGGTAAATAAATAAAGACTTGAAGTAGGCCCAGCCTAGGACTTGGGATGATATATTACAATTGGAGTTGGCGTTGGAAATGGAGTTGTACATATATGTAAATGGAACTAAATGTTCATCCCTTTGGTGTCCACAAATGTTCACATGCTACATAATATTATAATACACATAGAAAGGAAGATAGGATCCTGTGATTCCTGTCCCTTGGCATCTTTTGTGGTTGAAATTCAAAGTCAGACTTTTTTAAAATAAGGGATAATTCAAAATCATAACGGCATTTTGAATAGCCTAATGGGACAAGTTCATGTTTAGCACAGTGTTCATGTTGGCCTACGTGTAATAGATGTTGGTGGACTCCCTTATAGTCAGTTATCTTTGTTTGTTTGGCAGTCAGAAGCCATGAAACCACACAAATTCTGCTATATCACAGGGATAATTTTATCGATACTCGCAGCAATGCTAAAACTTCACTACACATGTATACACCGCCTATACATGTAGATGTTTGTATATCATCCGCCCACAGTCTTTTACAAATTGATGCAAGATACTCTATTCATATAAAGATATACTTTTCCATCATTTTGTTTATAATTTGTATCTTCTCAAAACCCTCTTACAGTATTTGCAAGACTGTAGTAATGCTTCCACATTTTATACACCACTAATACTAGTCAGCATTGATCAATTTGTGACAAAAACATACATCTGAAAGTAAAAAAGAAAGTGGACCAGACTGGCCCCCATACTGTACATGTAGCTCCACAGGTGGTGGCAAACCAAACTGATACTTATGACATCAATTTATATCCAGACCACAATTCCTGGCACTCCTCTACTCAAAATATTTGTTTCCTTATATTTCAAAAAACCTCAACAACCACAAATAGTTTGATATATGGAGCGATAGACTACTGTCATGAACTGAAGAATGAGAGTTTTTGTGTAACATGTTGAAATGTTGATGGGTTTCAAGGTTTTGGGAGATCTCTGTGGTTACCAATTGGTAGGAATATTCTTAGAACCATTATTTTTGGCTGTCATATTTTTTGGGGGGTCTCAAAATGAACTTGAAAAACACCAACCTGTGCTGTTTTCACAAAACTTTAAAATTAATCTATAGAAATTGACCACAATATGGACAGAACAGAATGAAAATAAAACAAGTCAAATTCCGGAAATAGGCCTACTCACTGGAATTGTTGATCAGTTTTTGTTTGTTGTAAACGTCAAGGTGCTTATTCTTTTGGTTTGTTGTTGAGCTATAGGCCCTAGATCAAACTTTTACTAAGGCTGTCCAAGCTGCATTTTGTGCCGTGATCTGTGTAGTATGAGCCGGTTCACCATAAACGTAGTGTGAACGTTGCATCTTTTTGATCCGGTTAAAAAACTTGCCAGGCTGAACCGGCGTGGATCTGGGTTGATTTCAACACGGATCGAAAAGGACATGTGAAAAGGCTTTAGGACAGCAATGAAGTTGTCAAGATACATGCGGGCATACTTGTACCCACATGTACAGGTTCATGTACCCCTCTGGGTATCCTAAGTTAGGCCCTCTGACAAACCCTCACTGTCCACTACTAAACACCCTGTAGCCTAATACTGCCTAGATCCAGCCAGGCATTAGCAAAGAATAGAACCAGTGGAAGCAATGAAGATGTCAAGACACCTTCAGGTACACACCTCTGGGTATCCCTTAGGCCATCAGGACACAAAACACCCAGCATACTAGCTGCCTATCCATCCAGGCATTAGGATGGTTAGACCTCAGTCAATAATAACATATCCCTAGTAAATAACAAGCAGGGTATTAAGCCATCCAGGCAGCCATGGTAGGGCTTCTCCATTCCCTCCATCTCCCCCTACCCCTAGAAGTAATCGGGGAGGATGGGATATCATCACATTGTTTTGCATCGGTGCAGGACACCGTGAAATTTCTTGATTGATTTTCTTTATTTTTGTGTACAACCAGGCCTCTCCATTCTGTTTTTTCTTTGTTCACTTTTCACTCTTTTTGTCATCTTCTATGGGTTGGTGATTGCTTCCAAGGAATGTATGCACGTGTTTGTGGATGGTTAAAGTAGGAGGGAAAAAAAAGAAGAAACAGGTGAAAGTTATGATTGATTGATAAGATGGCAAGGTGCGGTCAGGTATAGATATTAATGTATGAGGGCTTTATATTGAAGGAGTGGTCATGTTTTATTATTTGTCAGTTTTGAGGGGAGGAAGTGATTATCTTTATTTCCTGAGAAGAAGAAGATTACTACATGCAGTCATAAAACACTTGTACACTTTTAGTACAGGCCCCCTAGAGCCTTTCTGTGAACTATGTGCCGTCAAACTCTCGTGCAATCCATACCTAAAGCACGGCCTCAGTTTTGGCTTTTTGCCCATTGATGTCGGAAGTAACCAAACTGTAGGGCTTTTCACACTATCCAAAATCTCGGGGTTGGAAACGGATCGATCCCCGAGATTTTTGTAAACCCTTTTCACACTTGAAAAGTTTCAACCCCAAGCCAACCCGGGTAGGACAGTCTAGCCGGATCGAAATCAACCCTGGTAGGGAGCAGGGTTGAAAATCTCAACCCGGTTCCAAACTGCATTTACTGTACATAATGTGCCATACTGGTAAGAAAAGCACCCACAAAGCTGGAGATTATACCATAGATTAGATGGATCTTGTGTTGGAGAAATGTACAGGCATACCAAAAAAAGGCTTGCTATGAAGTCTGCACTGAGTACGTAGATTGTGTTACATACATAGTGTACAAATGTATTTGTTAAACTTGATTTGAAATATTTGTTCCGAGGGCTTTTCAATGCATACGTGCAGGTCTATAAAACTTAAAAAGTATACACAGTACCCAGATATGATGTGAAGGTTAATGTATGCTGAAGGTACATGTACACGTATGTAGGAATACTCAAGGCGTACCTTGTTCACTGAAATTCTCCAATCTTATTGGGATTTTTTTTCTACTTGTTTGTCCCTGTGAATGGTGCTTTGAGGGCTGGAAGTAGAAAGGGTCATCTCCGGTGGCCATATGCCAACAGGGCCCCCTCTTTTATTGAAAGGAGTGGTTGTATGAGCTATTTGGAGTTTGACTAGACTCCAGGCCAATGACCAGAGGGTGTGCTAGGGACCTAATAGTTCACTGACTATATGGTATGCATGGATTGCATTGTAAACCACTCCATCAAAATCTCCCTGAAGGATCTGGTTCACATGGCCCAGATTTTCAGCCGTGCATGAAATCACGCTTTTTAGTTGTAAATTCTTTGGTTTTTGTTGTTGGGTTTTTTTTCTCCCACTTTTTTTCTTCTTCACATTGGGAAGAAATAAAAACAGTCTTTGAAAGTTGAACGACACCACTCCTTTAAAAAAAGTTTGGGGACTCTGATTATGTACAATAATGTGTATGCGTGATATTTGGTCTTGAGTACCGGTAAGTCATCAGTAGAGCTCACAAAGTGTAGGCCTACAGGCTAGTTCATACAAGGGTATAGGGGTATATTTCATAAGGCCAAAAAAAAAATTGTTGTGTTGCCCTCAAGTGGAAAAATTAAAATTTTGGGTCGGTCGGTCGGTCAATTTTTTTTTTTTTTTTTGCCGACTTTCAAACATTTAAGAATAAATACAGGATGTATGGTCACAAGGGCTTATAAATCAACGGTCCTGGGTCGTTTTGAGGAGACACACTTTTTTACTGCTAAATCTTACATTTTCTGTCAAAAATTGTGAGTTTTTTATACTTTAGGACTCGGAGAAAAAAAAAATCCCGACCCAAAGTTTTGGCATTTTACGGTCGGTCGCTGAGGGCAACACAACAATTTTTTTTTTTTCGGCCTAATATTTCAACTGCACCCAGTCTCTACAAATGTCAATGTTGATGTAACATCCAAACATGTGTGTATTGTATTTTTTAATAAATTGGTGTTATATTACTTATAATGCCAGAATCCTACATGTATGGGCTTGTAATACATGTATCCCTGCCAGTTTTTTTTTCCATACTGTATATGTACATGTAGGCCTACATGTACAGTGTAGTGCACAGTACATGTAGTATAAACCCATGTGCTTTCCCGTACTTGACAAGTCTTGTGGGGACAATCGCTCTGGGGACTGTAGAAAGGTCCGGGACTTCGGTCTTAATTTCCCAAACAATAATAGTTGTTCTATTCACATGTAGTGTAGGCCTACCTACCCCTCTGCACCTCCCCAAAAAAGAGACGAACTTGATTCTGCAAATTCAACATACTGGGCATGAATGGCGCACAGAAGACTATCCTAATTTTGCATGTGCAGACTAGCGAGCGAGTGAGGTGCAGTATGTATTCAGCCACACTCTCACTTTGAACAGAAAAATGTAATCAGATACTTTTTCAAAACTGCACTTGGGCTGGCGGGCTGGTTTATATTTACGTTGGCCCAACCTTCTTCCCCTGTCAGTGAGGCCCAGGGGTATGCCTTCCATGGATCGTTGGCATAATCATATCCACATACTCACATACACACAAGCGTTTTCATTGTAGCTAGCTGGGTCTCTCCCTGCAACCAACTAGCCACAGGGGGGTTTCATGTCCGTGATGTCTGTTTGTCAAAGCATTTTCAAAGCGCGGTCGAGGAAAATTGCATTAAAGTATCAAGAGGCAGCGATTTGGGTAACATTTGGCTCTCAAGTGGACATTCGCCATTTTTGTATGACATCGTGAGCTGCCTGCTCAGTGTACGTGTATACGGTTCATACGTGCATGCATAAAAATTGCGTAAACTTTGTGTCGTTTGCTGGCATTTTTGTCTCATCGTTCGATGCATTTGTGCTGTCAGTGAGGAATGGTGTCACTGTCAACGAAAATGTTCCCCGGTAAGCTACACATTCATGTTTTGTGGTGTATTTTTTAGTTGAAATTGAATTGCTGAGATTTCATATTTTTTTCAACTGAGGGTCAATTTTCTTCATGTTGCCACTTGATAAATTAGCAATGTTTGTTGCAGGATGATGAGGGAATTCTGCACTTTGATTATCAGAACCTTGCAATGAATGACATACTGTAAAATATCTAGACATCCTAATTGTGACCTCTGTTGCATAGCAATATCCTCTTCTTGAAATGATTGAACTGTAATCAAAATGTTTTATGAAAGTTGTATTTTGTTGGTGCAGTACACATGACCTGCATGCTTCTTCTTTCAATCTTGACTAGTAGGAGAAGAGATAAAATAGGAAGCGGAAAGGATCAGAACTCGGAGTCAGTCCTCAAAGACCTTTCAGAGATCAAACCTAAAATCTACATCCCCTGCCAATCCTCCATCCGATCCTCAGAGAAGGCCATCCTAATAATCCCCTAGCAAAGAATCCCTTCTAACTCACTCCCTCCCTCCACCTTCATTGGAGTCCTGCTTTCAGCACCTGTAACTTTCTCTCTCTTTCTCCCCCCTAGTTCTTTCTATTTTTCCCTCGACATGTCTCTTTGAGAAAGTTGGCAGAGATTGGGCTACCGGAACCTTATAACTGCCGTCCTATTGTCCTCCATTGCTCCCTTTTCCCTTTTAACTCCTCAATTTCTCCTTGATGCGCTCTCCCTTTAGAACTGCGAGACTCCAAGCCGTAATCCTTCTACAGAACTGTCAGAGATGTGGGGTTGAAAAGAGGAGGAAAATCTCAGTATTGTCCGTTGTCTTTCATTGCTCTTTGCCCAGTAGAGTAGACAGTGGGGGATACAAAGCCCCCCACCCCTCCCTTCGTATGAAAGAGAAGCAGATGAGGAAGAAGGAAAGTAGCCCAGGGTTGATCCATTTTTGTTTTCTCCTTGTGATTTGCCAGGACGGCCATTTTTTGTTTGATTCGCCTTTGCCTGGTTTGATTTTTAGAGGGGGTGGATTTAGAGATATTGAGGGGGTGTTAATCCTTGGAGTTTGAGGGGGGGGGGGATGACGAATATATCTTAGTGCCCTTGGAGGAAGTCAAATAAGGGTTATCTGGGATTCAATGGATGGGATGTTGTACAGGGATAGGGTGGGGGAAGTGTAGGGGCTCTTTCTGCTTGAGGGTAGAGGTGTAGCGAGAGTTTAGTTGATGGCGAGTTTACGAACCTACCCTCCCAGGGGATATTTTAAAAATAGACTTGTGTTCCTGGGCTCATTGCTTTGTCTCCCCCCTCCCAGTTGATCTTCCCCCTGGGCTGGAACATGTCTTAAGTATTGAGGTGTGGAAACCTAACGGGATATTCTTGCCAGTCTGTACAAACATTGGTTTTTATAAACCCATTGGAAGGAATTGGGTTGATATGACTCCTGGATTAGGGGTGATGCCCACAGAAAAGACTGTGCTTTGCAACTGTGGATTGATCGCAACTCAGTCCAATCCATGGCCGTGCTATTGAGACAGGATCGAGTAGAATTGTGTCACCCCCTTCAATTAGAAACTTCCTAACTTGTATTTGAGTCAGGGCCATCATGGCTCGAGTTTCTAATTTTATGGCACCGTTTAGTTCCAAATACATTCTTACATGTAAAGCGTTAATTCAAGTAATAACCTCAATTAATACAAGTAATAAACTGCTGCAAACTGCTCATCAGCCAAAATAATGGCCTGAAATTTATAAAATGTTTGGAGTTAATAGGAGGGCCTGACTCGTTTGGATCCTAGTTGGAAAGATCCTGTTTGGATCTTAAACTTAAACTAAAGCGTTAATTGGCAGTGTTAACAGAAATAGGAATTTCTGTGTCAATTACAAGATTCTATTTTTAACTCAAAATTTCAGTTTTTTTGAACACCTGCTCTGTACAAAAGTTTATTATAGCATGGAGGAATAAAGTACTGTACAAACATACACAATGTACAGCAGTCACATTCAAACTAGCCCTAGAAATTGACAGCCTAGGGAGTGGGTGACAGGGGATAATGATGTTCGTTTGTAGTTTTCTGCAACAAATTTTGAAGTTTGTACGTCTCCAAGACAAGATGGTATTCTACGCCTTTACATATACAGCAACATGCAAACATGTACACTGCTTGTGTACACAAGTGTACTAACCATCTGCGTGCAAGCAGTGGCATGTGTCCTAAACTAGTACGGTTACTTAACACGTACAGTATGGCATTTATGCCAAGTTCAACATGCAGCACAGGGCACTGTACTCTACGCACGCACAATTTAAAAACTCCACAAAGCAATGGAAATGAAAAAAGAGTGTAGAAAAAGTGAGTACCAACAATGAAGATATTGAAATTGGAGTTTGGTATAGAGGGAGAGAGGAATACAACACAGTGCACCATACATACACGCATATTCTGAACTACAGTATGTAGGGTGGGTGTATGTACTTTTCTTGAGAGTGGACTGACTGCAGTGAGTATAGAAACTCTTCATTCTGAATTGTAGAGAAGCAGAAAGATTGACAGAAGGTTGACAATGAAGAGGTGAACTCTGGAGAGAAGCTGGTCACAATCCAGGCAAGCTTAGAATGGAATAGATGAATAGTTTACCCCCCCCCCCCTAAAAAAACACATATGTACAAAAATACAAATTACAAAATGCTTGATGCTAGGCCTGATGTTTTGATCCTAGCTGGATCTTTCTGAGTTATAAAGGCTAAAATTTTAATTTGCAAATGTCAGTAAGGGTAACGATTGCTTATTTTCCAAACTTCCAAAGGCAGGTACAATAGGGAATTTTCCTTTTTACCAATATTTGTGTGTACAATCATATGGATTGGAGGCATCTCCACGCAGTCAAGGCTTATCATGTATTATACCCTAGTATAATACATGATTGGTTAAGGTCATAGAACAGCACTCATACTTTGTCTGATCAAACATGTACGCCTACATAAAATAATAAACCTGTGAAAATTTAGGTTAATTCGGACATCTGAGTCATGAGAAAATAGCAAAACCCTAACTCAATTTTTATTATACAACATAAACAATCAAAACTGTTTTCGGTCTTTTGTTAATTTCTGGATAAGTTACACCATTTCAGGGGGAAATATTTTAATGGTATGTCTCTACCAGCACCATCTCCATATCCTTAAAGTTGTACTTAAATCTGTGAACATTTCTGTTTGGGTAAATATAATTATTACCAATCCTGTACTGTGATAATAATACAACTTTTTTCAATTTTTTCTTGATAAAATTGTTAAGAACGAAAGGATTATTCATCACGGTGGATACAGATAAGGAAAAAAGGTGATCAAAGTCACGCAATGTCGTGTTGCTGATAGCGATGTTTCGGCTGCTGGTACTGTTTAGCCTTCTGATATCAGGCAACTGAAGAACTGGATACTTCCTAAAATCATTAGGGTCGCAGCCAAAAAACAGGGTCGGTCAGATAACCAGAAGCAGAGCTATTATGTTTTTTTGTGTAACCATGAGCAAGAGACCGGCGGTAAAAACCGGGAAATGTTGTCTATGCCGAATATCCCTTTCAGGAATAAATCACGCCCCGCGTACGGGTACCGAGCCGGAGTTGCAGACCTGTGCAGTGCATGTAGACCAACAAACACCACAGCAGTTTCTTTGTACTGGTCATATCAAAAGAGGGCGCCATTAAAAACTTGTGTTTGAATTACAGTATTACCACCACGCTGTATTTTTAAGAATATCTGATTTCAGGTTAACATCTAGTCTTTATTAAAGTCAAAGGTCAGATTTTGAGATTTGAGTTACATAGTTTATTTATTGGCTTGAGAATCACTTTAATTTGGATGTGCCTTACGTAACTGTTATTACGTGACTGTTATAGCGAAGATTGGTCTTAACCAGTTACATGAAAGATGCGAACTCTGGCCCACTGGCAAGAGAATCTGTATGCTGCATACATGTCTGAACAGCCTCTAGTCTGCAGCTTATTCTATCCCGCTCACTGTTCCCCCGATTGATGAGTACTCATATTAAGCTGGCTTAAGCCACCCTGGCTATTGTCCTCCCTGCGGCTCTGGCCGACCGTCCGATTGATGGCCCACCACCATCGGTGGACAACTTCCCATTGTGTTGCCTCTGCTTTCTCCCCTTCCAATGACTACCCGAGTTGCCAGGCTACTGTGTGTGCATCATGCACCCGGGGCCTGGACAGTTGTAAGGCTTTCTGATCAATAGCCAGGCTGAGATTCACAAGTCCTTGTGCCACTCTGCGACTTGGTTCCTTGCCCTCCCCGGGCCCCCCTTGGCTGGACTCCGGTGAGCTTAGCTTTGTAGTGTGACATGCCAAACACAAGTAGCAGTGCTTCAGCCAATGCATAGGATTCCAAAACGAAAGTGGCCGGTAATCTCTTGTGTACATTTACCGTTCATTCCTTGATTAGGCTTTAAGCTTGTTGAAGCGGAGTCTGCGCTTGTGGATAGAGAGCACCCGTACATTACCATGATTACATCCGACTCAGAAGTTTGAGGAAACACAGATGTACAGCAAAAGTACATGGTCAGTGTGCCTGTTCAGCAGAACGTACAGTACAGATGACACAGATGTACACAGATTTTGAACTGTTTGTGTCCTGCTCCAAGATGACATGAAATCACCGACATCTTTTTTCATTCTTCTGGTTCTAAGAAGTGACTTTGTCTGCATCTGCCGTTGGACAATGTTGGGTGCTGCCACAACTATGACCCTTCTTCTTCAGCCTGTTGTTGAGGTTACATGCTTCATTACAGCAAGCAGTCGGCATTAGACATCCGAGGACACTGGAAAAGAAAATCATCGACCATCCATGACATCGGCACCGAAGCGAAAGAAACCCTAGAAATTACATGAACAGCTCGAGCAACTTTGTTCGGTCTTGACTTGCATCAAATGACTCGAAAAACAACAAAGTCGCTGGTCACAAACTACATTTAACAGCATTTGAGATCTTGAGGGAAATACCCATATGTTTGTACTGTCCATTGAGAGGTTCTGGACTTCTTGTCATAGCTGGATGGTATCATTTTGCTGGACATTACTGATCGATGTGATTTGCCGTCTGGTACAAGTGGTAGGCTACTCATCCAGTCGTTGCAAACAGCATGTACCCTTATCATGGAACTACGATACAGTACCTATGAACAGTAACAGGATCTTTATTCATACACTGTAGTGGCATTTGAAGCAAGCTCAGTACTGTTGAATATTGCTCTTTGCATCATAGACGCTACGATGTCCTCGTCTGATTTTTCCAAGTCCCTCCCTGGGATTCCTTCCTTACCGTCAGATTTCAAATTGGATTTATTTCAACTGCAGAGTGAAGGTATGCTTGGTATGAACGGATAATACAGGCAAACATTACATGGATACACTAGTCAGATCATGGTCTGATCATGGGCAATTTCACTGTGGCCAAGGATGTGAAACTTGAGATTTAAAGCTTGTACACCTGCTCTGTAAAAAAGTAGAGGAACTTTTAAATTTCAGGTTTTTTCTTGGTGTTTTCAGATTTGTTTATGTGTGGCCACTCACATCCCTGTGTGACTGACAATTACGTTGTTTTACTAATTTCCAAAATCATATCAGCTATGACATATACATGTAGGTTTAAAAAATTGGCAGCAGAACCATGTTTGGCATGGGAGATACTGGGACCTGGGATGGGTTATTGCCGTGACTGACATCTCGAAAAGCGACGCATAAAAAACAGGCAAACATGTTTTAAGAAATATCTTAAAGTTACAAGTGCTGCTTAATCCATATGACACAAATTAACATTATTGCTTATACTTATAGGGCTACTAACAAATGTCGTAAGATGCGAAAAACTCAAAAGATGCTACAAACAAAAGAATGTTATAATTTCATACACAGGAATTTAATTCAGTAGGCCCACATATAAAAATATGTAGATGTGTTGATATTCAGTGTAAAATGATGTGTACGGTACACACAAATCATGTGCACATAATAAACTAATACTGTATAAATGTACCTTTGCAAGTTTTATACCCACTGTACTATTAGTACCGGTGTTTATATGAATTGATGAGAGTTTTTGATTTAAGTGATTAAGAAATATTGGTAATATTCTGGATTAGTATTATTGACATTTTAAAGAACAAATAACAGTAACTATTGATAAGGCAGTCCGTTTTCTTGGTAATAAATGACATCACTTCACTTAACATTAGGCAGAAAAGCATTGCTCTTCATTAAGCTGCGCTATAAAACATTGACCCTAGTTGGTGTGTAATTCAATTATTGCAATGGGGAAAGTGTCAGATTCAAGATGTGCTGTCAATGTCTTGCTCCTCATTAATCCTCTGTTCTCTTCTTCCTCCTACAGGGAGCAGCAGTCTTGGAATTCACAATCTAGTAGAGGATAAGGACGTCGCTGCCAAAGCTGTAACGTTAGTTGTCAACAGCAGTCGTAAAGGTGTCGTCTCTCTCTGCGCTGATGTCGCCAGTATTCTCAGGGCCAAGAAGAAGTACGTAGTGTTTCAGTTTCTTTTCCTTTGTCTTCTCTCGTCCTTTGTCTCATCCTCAAGGAAATAATTAAATTGGGGCAGGAGACTAGATTGCTCTATGCCGCCTAAACCCGTTTAATACTTCATGCAAATGTTGCAAAAGGAAGGGAATTTTCTTGTGCCAGAAAAAGAAAAACATATCACTGATGGCTTTTTACGTTAGCAAAGTTTGTTTCACATCGCAACTTCGCAGGAAGTATAAACAGGGGCTAACGTTTTGCAATCATCACTGATGGCCCAAATCCAACGAAATTTGCTATGCAGAGTAGCAATCGATTTTCTGTTTAGCGATGGATTTGGGCTTTAGCGATGATCGCAAAACATAGTGAAATCGGCCCCTGGGTTTTAAAAACTATCTTTGTGTTATCACACTATTCGTTGTTCAAACGATTTGTAATGTTGTCTGATGGTCACCGTTATAGCAGTGTATGGTATGATGATTTCAGTAATTTATTCCACTGTTCTTCAGGGGACGAGAATTTGTCTTCTCATTTGGAAGATTGAAACTTTATTTGATACCCACATACCATACATGTACATGAACATATCTTCTGATTGGTTGCTATGGAATATACATGTAGCATTTTCATTTGATTTCCAGTTGCCATGTACATAAATTGAGGCAGAAGATGATTAACATTTCCCCACATATCACACGCAAAATGTTAAGGAATTTGTTTTCATTTTGATGAGTCTGTTGGGGTGTTTGTTTGTTTGTTTGTTTTTTTAAAAACAAGGCCCCTTATCTTTTGATCACCTTCGTTTCAAGTAATCCTGTAGAAGATGAACAAAAATGCCATTCTTTTCCTTTTTTTCCTCTCTCCACATAATGTAAAAAAAGAAAAGACCAACAATGAAAACGTGCATTTCATGCTGAGGATTCCTACATTGTAGCTGCTTATCTTTCTGACAGGCGGACTAAAGGCTTCCATTTTTCCCTCCTCAGTGAAACCTTGTTCCTACATGTTGTCGTATCTATAATCCTATCTTCATTTTTTTGTCTGGAGCTTGTTTACAATGTTACATCACTTAGGAAAGTCTTGTCAACTCCCCCTCCCCCTCCCTCCTCCCTAAGCTGTCCCAGCTATAATCAGATTTCATTTTTTGTATCTTGGGCTTGTTAACGGCTCTCCTGATGTCCTTTTTTGTGGGATGTGAGGGAAAAAAATAGCAGAAGAAACCTTAAAAAGAACTGAAAAGTAAAACTTGTTCCATTGGACGAGAGTGCAGAGGGAAAGGGCACGCTGCTCATTAATTTCATGTCGCCATTAATCCCTGTTTCTCTTGATAATCGCCTGGACATTTCCCGACAGGCCCGCTGTAGAAACTCCATCAAATCCAGGTTACAGACATCATGACATGATCTTGAAGGATTTCAGATTTAAGGGGTTTTCTTCTTTTTTCAATACTTTGGGGACCTAAGACCTGTCACGTCTGTTTCAGTTGTCAGAAACCTTGCAATGTTGTTGGCCACAGGTGTGTACTGGGAAGCGTCCCTGCTCCCTTGGGTGGTTGTTACCTGTAATGCTTTGAAGGTTATCAACATATCTTTGAGAAGCAGCCTGATACTGTTTCCTAAGCTCCCTCACCTCATTAAGGGTGGGTTCGCATTCAAACTGATCCAAATGTACTTATAAGCCTATGATGTACGTATCTCACAAGTCTTGTACAGGTCATGCAATGTTCTTTGAATTCTTAGACTTACTTTTGGTGTATATATGTACATGTACAAGTGAACGTATAAGAATTTAGTACAAATAGTTTCACATACATGCATTTACCTAATAGGCTATGTACATGTACATGTACAGCACATCACGTGTACAGGTAATGGAAGTTCACATTTTTCAAACTTAAACTGGAAGCGTTCAGCCATGGAGCTATTAAACAGATGGCGTGGGCAATGAAAACAAAAATAATGGTAACTGAAATAAAAACTTTTGAAAGTTCTTTAAATCAGATTTAAATAACTTTCTTTACCTACATTTATAAACACGGAGACCGACACATGTATTTTAGAAAAATGAAACAGTGTTTCAAATTTAATGTGTCACAGTTCAGCAGTTATGTGCTGTAGATAGTCTACTGACTTGTAACATGGACACTACGACTTGTTCTGCTCTAAGCTGATCACAGGAATGACCCACTCTGCTTTTGCCACTTTTGTCTCTGTGTGGAGCAGACAGAGGTTACTGTCTAGAGGCTGGTGTACTTTGGGCCGACGATTATGAAAAGACTATTCTAAAATAGTCAGGTTTCAGACTGGTACACTAGTTACCTTGAAAAGTTTTTTGAACCGTCTTGTGATTGACAAATAGAGAAGAAAAACAAACCGTGTTGAGATTTACAACACACGATATATAAAAGTTTGCCCATATTGTGTCTTGGATCTTGAGAAAGAAAAATAACATCCAAATAAAGGATTGCGGAGTGGTTTGATGCAGACGTCACATGGGACAGGATTTGAAACCTCATGATGCTGCTCGGTTGATGGGCGTTCTCTTTTATATAAAGTCTCCCTCGCTCCAGCAGGTTGGGTGATTGTCTGTAATCTGCCCAATATTCTGGTGGGTGCCATTAAGCTGACAGACCAACCAATAGCACCAGCTACTGGCGCACCATCCCATGGGAGTAACGCTGCTTAAATCCAGTCAATTTGAAGGATTTCAGGTTTCAAGCCGTGGGTTCATGAATGGTCGAATTGGGAATCTATTTTTACCTAATAACATCATCATTCTTAACCCTAACCCTCCTGCATACCACAGTTTACCACACATTTTTTTCCATGTGGTAAGTTGGGTATCCTGAATACCACAATACACCAAAGTGTGATTTGTTTGGTAATGCGTACAGTATGTATGATCCAGACTGTGGTAGTACATGTATATTGTGAGCAGCTCTTATCTTGGTAGGTGCAGAGGGTTAGGGTCAAAAAATAAAATCCCGCCTTGATCCCAATGGTCCCCCATCTTTCCAAATCTGTGGGTTTTTATGAATGAATCTGGAAAGCAGGGTCTGGCCGAACCTGTAGAAGCTTCACGGTGAAGAGTTTTGTCTGAAAATCATGAAATTAGCCACAAGCTGACAATGGAAACTTTGTAAAGTAGAAAAATGAAAGAGATTATTAAATCTGCAATGGAGTAATACTAGAAACATGTTGGAACAAGGACGGTCTAGTTCCCTGAATCTGCTGCATGTTAAATGCACTCTGTAGAACATTTACTCAGTTGCAACAGACTCATGACTGTCTACATGCTAATAATGGCTGTCGCCACCCACAGAAAACTTCCTGTCGCCACCCGCAAAACTTCAGTCAGTTGAGGAATATTAAGAAATCTTGCTGGTGCTGGATCGGACTGCTGCAGATGAATGATCCGCCGTGTCAAACCCAAGATAATCGTTGGTAATTCGGCCTGATTGTGGATCTTAGCCCCAGCCTCAGGGGATCAAGCCTCTCCGCATCCTTGAGCAAGAGACTTGGTCACTAATTGGGCGCCTTCCCTCCACCTACGAGTACATGGAAGGAGGAGAGATGTTGCTATGTGTTTGATTAGCCTTTGTGCATCTTAACGGCAGACAAGGCTGTACTGTGTACAGTATAAGGTACTGTACTTTCAAAGTGGATAAAGAGGGTTGGATTGATAATTTGGCCGAATGTTCAATCTTGGGGTTGTGTTAATATGAAGAACATTGATGTTTCCTTGGGTCACGAAAAGAAACTTACGTTACTATTAGGATGTCTTACATATACTGAAAATTCAGCAAAAATGTAAAGTTACGTTCATTACACAGTGACTGTACGTGTACATGTACATATGTACATGGTGTACATGTATACACTTTTACTTGTATGGAATGGGTCCATGTATTTGCAGTGTCACACGTTTTCATACATAGTTTTCTCTGGCTTTGACAGGGTTGGTTTGCGATGACAGAGTCTCATTGGTTCTATTCAGAACCACATAAATACTCAATACACAATACTCACAAAAGAGTATGATTCCCTACAAACATCCCCCTGCCATGTCACTGTACTAGTGTACTCTCACCATGAATAACCCAAGATTTCTCTTGCATTGTTTCCATGTATTCGACATAGAAGGTTGGCGGATAAACCATTTTTTGGTACTGAAAAGAACCGTTTCATGAATTTTTCATTTGATGATTCCTATTGCCAACAGCTTAAGACTTTGGCTGTGGCAACAATAGCGGTCTTGGCAATAGTTTTGATTCTTGGCATTTGTGTACGGGTCGTCGGGTCCAGTCCTGTAAATCTGTAGGACAGACTATAAGACCCTGATTCATGAACAATACCTACATCTAGGTGCTATAACAACCAGGCTCATAATCACGTCCAAGAATGTAAGCAAGACATAATTCAGATAAAATGTGCCACACTGCCGTCACGTCGCGTCGCGTAAATCCAACCAATGTGAACAGTACCTGTAGGCTGTAATCCCCGGATTCAGACAGGGGTATTCGTCTCAGGAATTGTCCGCAGATTCAGGAAATGTACATGTACCACCAGCAGGGAGAAGTTATCTTTTGTCACGCCCCTGAATAGGAGGAATTATTTTTGTGTTTTTTTGTTGTCGTTCATTGTGGTTGTTGTTGATTTGAAATACCAGAGCAGATTTAGACTAGCAATATATGAGGAAGAAGGACTACAACTTTAGTCTAGAACTGTGTTTTGTGTCTACTGATGACAAAAAATGTGCTATGAGTTTTCCTGGATTACTTTTGGGGGGATTCTTCAGAAGATTAAAATGATTTACAGGGAAGTATCCTGCAGCATACACTGTACATGTTATGCTGTATATTGCTTGTGGGGGATGGGCCCAATTAGAATTCTAATTGCATTAAACTTAATACTTTTCCTCTCAAATCAATAATTTAACAAAAAGGTTGCAATGGAATTGGGTATTTTTATAGTAACCTGACCTTCCGTCTATTTTCCATCTTCCTATCTATTTGTTGCCCTTTTTTCATATTTGAAATATTTCTGTTGCCATGTTCTTGGTACTAACAGGATCATCCACGAATGACTAGCACGTGTGCATACATGTGCGTACTCTTTCACTCTTTGGTTGTCATGGAGAATTATGTTAATTAGTGTTTGTCTTCAATCTTTCAAACATGCTGTATAACAACCTACATGTAAACAAAGATGATGTAGCTACATGCTCAGCTGTCACACTTAACTTTTTTATCCTCTTTTTTTTGGCGACCAAACAGAGGTTATTGGGGATTTACCTACCTTCCTCCTCTGAAAACATTCAATTCTTTTGCAAGTACTTGGTGTTAATAGCCCCTCACCCCAAAATTGTCTAGCCCATAAGTCAAACTTGAGGTCTTAATGGCCACCGTTGTTTGGTGCTAATGAGTTTCTCACTGGGCTCTTGTGGAGTGCTGACAATGAGAAGGTGGTTCAGCCTGGGCAAAGTTTGCTAATAGGATCTGGAACGATTGGCCGATGCACACTGGTCATTCAAGCATCCTCCCTGTTCACCTTCGGGCTCTCCACGGCGGTCTGAGTCGCTGTTGTAAACTGTCAATACGAAACGAGAGCAAAGGACTTTCAAGACTGCATCCTATTCAACATCATCTCCTCTTCTTCTTCTGTTCTTCATTGGAGGGAGGGGAAGGATGTTTCCTGAGGTTTAGCAAACATGCAGTTAGGAGGTGTTGTTGCAACTGGGGGCAGGGAATGATCCCGGATGTGTGCGTAGCGGCACGTCTTCTCCGGGAAAGAACCCAGCCTGGAGATACATGTGGACTTTTCCCGGTAGTGCAAAAGCTGACCGGAGGGTAGAACCAGAGATTGTTACATTGAACACTGTTTGTGGTTGTGGTGTTAGTTGGTGGGAAAGTTCATGCTGCCATTTGTACATAGATGCAGTCTTCTGCAAAGGCAATCTTCTTCTAAGCTTCTTCTTTAAGTAACATGCCAAGTACCATTGTATCCTGCTAGTAATTTGTACGTGAATGAGATAACTTGTTGCACAATGTTGTGTCATGAACATGGCATAAACGGTCTTTTTATGTACCGTACTCTTTTTTACCATCATAGTACAGTACATGTATGCACATTTTAAAATAGGGCTTGCTTTTCCTTTCAAGAGAAAAACATTTTACTTGGCCTATAGCCTGTCATTTTGAAAAATTATGGTAGGCCTACATGTTCATTGATATAATGGTTACAAAATTGGTATTGACCAGAAGTACAGTAGAGGTTGTTCGGGTTCTGCGTGAGGGATATGCTGTCTATAAAGTTGATATTTAATGTTCTTGTGAAATATTTCTTTGGCTTCTGAAATGCTGTCATTCATCGAGAAAACTGCATCACAATTGCAACAGCAAGAAACACAACAAGATCATGCACTAATTTACTTTAAAAGGTGAAGAAGAAATATCTTATAAAAATATTAAACACCATTCTTGATGAATTTGTTACAGGTTATGTAAACCTACATATCTACATTATTAGAATGAATGTTGTCTTCCAATATCAACATAATGACGGATGTACACACCGTACAGTGTACAATGCGTAGTCTTCAAATGAATTAATGTATTACTTGGTTGACATTGGTTGTATCATGTAAAATGTTTGAACATTTTAAACTATAAAAGTTGCAAATTTCTATGAGCCTGTTTACTGTTGTATTTGTTTTTGTCATCGTTGTTGTTGTTTTGTTTCAAGATGTGATGACGAATGGGATGGGCCACAGAGGGAGGTCTGTGGATGACCAGTGAGCACTACATGTAGATTGTTAGACACAATCATTAGACTTTGTAATGATCGGATTCCGGCCATGGAACATTGAGTCCGATTTGTCAGTTTGCTTCGAAACGTTTTGTGAAAAGTTCACCACATGCTGGCTCGGCATAATTACCCATGCATTGTACAGTGCTGGTACAGTACATGAATCTGCTTTTAATGTAGTAATCTGGTGGTCTTTGGTACAGTACATTGTACCAGTAGGTATGCTGGATTGGGCTGTCAAGCGCCGTTAAGCTAGTTAACTTTACTTCAAGAATCAGTCCTGTAACAATGGCCTCCCTCAACCCCTGAAAGCCATTGACATAAACCAGATCAGAGACACTATTATTATCCATTCTACTAACCAGTCATTTCAACCCTGGACTGCTCCTGTAAATGACAAGGCAAGCCCCTGGTAATGAGCATCTTCCTGGAAGAAGAAGCCCTCCTAGATAAAAGAGATTGATGTCCTCAATGTCTGGTAGACCACAGCGGAAAATACCAGCTCACGGTAGATCGGTAGACCGCAGCCTGGTTCCTAATCCCCAGTTTTATTGGCTGTGATTATCCCAGTCAATGGAAGAACGCGCCCACAGCTTTCAGCCTGCAGTATTGGGTTTATAACCCTTATCCCCGTACGGTACTAGTACTAGCCACCCCTTCAAACCCACCTCTACCCTGTGCCTAGATGTAAAAATCCTTTTTTCACAGAAATGTTCAGCAGAAATGAATTGTTAAACAAGTATCAGGGCAAATTTTGGCAGAAACTCTTTATATGGATAATACCTCATTACCGCATAATATGAATGATATTATGGAAATTAAGTACAATGTATGATGAGATACAACAAAGTGTTGTTTTGTTTGTCATTCTGCCTGCCATACTGCGACACAACACATGGTAATGTCATCACATTGATCCAACACCATTAATGTGACACTCTGTTTAACCATGCAAAATGAACAGGAGCAAAAAAAGCCAAAAATGCTCATGACTGCTGAGCAATACTTGCTCTTTCTGCTGAGCAATACTTGCTCTTTCTGCTGAGCAATACTTGCTCTTTCTGCTGAGCAATACTCGCTCTTTCTGCTGAGCAATACTTGCTCTTTCTGCTGAGCAGTACTAGCTCTTTCTGCTGAGCAATACTTGCTCTTTCTGCTGAGCAATACTTGCTCTTTCTGCTGAGCAGTACTAGCTCTTTCTGCTGAGCAATACTCGCTCTTTCTGCTGAGCAATACTCGCTCTTTCTGCTGAGCAATACTCGCTCTTTCTGCTGAGCAATACTCGCTCTTTCTGCTGAGCAATACTCGCTCTTTCTGCTGAGCAATACTCGCTCTTTCTGCTGAGCAATACTTGCTCTTTCTGCTGAGCAATACTCGCTCTTTCTGCTGAGCAATACTTGCTCTTTCTGCTGAGCAATACTCGCTCTTTCTGCTGAGCAATACTCGCTCTTTCTGCTGAGCAATACTCGCTCTTTCTGCTGAGCAATACTTGCTCTTTCTGCTGAGCAATACTCGCTCTTTCTGCTGAGCAATACTTGCTCTTTCTGCTGAGCTATACTCGCTCTTTCTGCTGAGCAATACTCGCTCTTTCTGCTGAGCAATACTCGCTCTTTCTGCTGAGCAATACTCGCTCTTTTTGCTGAGCAATACTCGCTCTTTCTGCTGAGCAGTACTAGCTCTTTCTGCTGAGCAATACTTGCTCTTTTTGCTGAGCAATACTCGCTCTTTCTGCTGAGCAATACTTGCTCTTTCTGCTGAGCAGTACTAGCTCTTTCTGCTGAGCAATACTCGCTCTTTCTGCTGAGCAATACTTGCTCTTTTTGCTGAGCAATACCCGCTCTTTCTGCTGAGCAGTACTTGCTCTTTCTGCTGAGCAATACTCGCTCTTTCTGCTGAGCAATACTCGCTCTTTCTGCTGAGCAATACCCGCTCTTTCTTTTGAAACCAGTAACATTAGCCGAGTGTTGCAGCTGCTTGTGGAAGAGAACCAGAAATGTGGAAGCTCAGGCAAAAGCCCCAGAGAGTCTGAGTATACCTTCCCCTAGACCCAGCCTGCTGGCTGGTAAGGTGTCATAAACCCTTCTCCCAGAGCTAACTGGACTTGTTTGAGTTTCACCAGGGCTTTCATGTTCCCTTCATCTTTGTACATTGTTACATTGGGGTCCGTTGAGCCCATTGGCAAATAGAGGCCTATTAAAGAAGTGGGGCTGGTGGCACCTCTCCCTCCTCCATCGTTTTTTGGCACTTTGGGCCCTGGTAGATTGTCCCGTGTTCCCAATAAGATTTCGATCTTTCTCTCTCTTTTTGTGTTGGTGAAGGGTTAGGGTGAGCTTTTGTATTAAGATGAAAGTGAGTGATGATAAGATATAGGCCCTATTGGTATTATGTGGGTCTCTCATACGTGCATTGACTTTCACATTGTGTGTTGTTTTGTACAATTCAGGAATTGTCCCACTTTTAGCTGGATTTTAGCTGACCTTTTTTTTGTCATGTAGGGCCTACATTATACATACACCAGTGTAACATCAAATAGAAAGGGAAGTGTATTGAGGTAGGAGTTCATTGTATGTCCCTCACAAAAACAGGAACATTCCCTGCAGTTTGTCAGTTTCCAGGTACGTGCAGTCGTGGCAGGTACCGTAATCTTTTTTTTTTTCAGGGCTTACATAGATCTAGAGTATCTGGTCCTTAGTCTCACTTTTCTGTCACATCCAGTAAGGTTCACTTCACTTTCAGTTGTATAATACATGATTGGTAAAGGTCACAGAACAGCACTCACACTTTGTCTGATCCAGCTTGTGCATGAAATGGTGAAAATTTGAGCTCAATCTGACATCTGAGTCACAAGAAAATAGCAAAAACCCGACTCAATTTTTTGTATAAAACATAAAGAATGGTTTTGATTTTACCCCGAGATCAAAACTGTTTTCGGTCTTTGTTTGATTAATTTCTGAATAATTACACCATTTCAGGCAGAAATATTTTAACAGTTTGTTTCTACCAGCACCATCTTCATACCCTGAAAGTTAAACGTAAATCTGTGAACATTTCTGTTTGGGTATGTTACCAATCCTGTACTGTACCTTTAAAGGTCAAAGAAGATTTTGTGGAAAGTATTTACATTTGAGAGCAAATAATCATAGGCCTGTTATGAGAATGATGTGCTGGCTTTACATAAGTAGCAAATGGCAAATAAAGTCTGAAGTGGGCAGATTGTCCAGCCTGAATTTCAGGTACTTGGGGGTCGGGTTACTGTCAAACAGACCATTATATTTTTCTTTGCTCAAGGAGTACATTTCATGTTTGAGGAGCAACACATAAATCTTTCTGCTCATTTACCTACATGTACTTCTCAGTCCCTTCAATTCTCCGATTTTTCCTCGGTGCCCGTTTTAAGAAAGGTTGAAGATTTATTGTCGGATTGTTTTGACTGATTTTTTTGTGGTATTTAAAGTTGCGCGGTTGCGCCACTGCCAAGCAGGAATATTGGATGAAAAGGAGAGCCCCTCCATACTAGGGCTGGGGGACTCAAACTTGTGGCACATTAATCTGTAGGTCTCGGGTTCATTCCCTGGCTCAGTCAAATGTTCCTTACTTGCCTCAAAATCAAAACAAGGGAGAAAAAATGAAGAAAAAACCAACAGCATGCATCTACACAGCATTGGGTATCTCTGATGAAATGTCCTATGTGGTTTCATAGCTTGCTTAATTGTGAGTACAGAGTAGACTTACAAAATCCTCTTGCATCGCATCCCCAACCCTCAACCCCAAACTGTATGGCTCGTGTCTGACACAGCCCCCAATGGTCGGATGTTGGATTGGGGATTTAAAGGGTGGAGCATTGAGAGTGTATATTGCCCAGGGGGGCACTGGCCCCAGCTTAGAATCACAAAGCATTGAAAGTCGGAGCCCTTAGCTTGCAAACAAACGTCAAAGCCTGCTGGAGAGAATAAGAGTCTACCAAGGACGATTCTACCCCGAATCTCATCCTATTGTAACCTTCCCTCTCTCGTCTTGAATCACAGTTCCATGCCTTCAATCTTTCCCCCGTTAAACCCTCTAAAAGAGAACTCGCCCCATTCAACTTTGTAGACTATTCATTCCTTTTTTCTGTCATCACCCCCCCTTTCCACTTGCAATTACCGCTGAAAATTTGTGTAAGCAGAGGTGGGCTGGTTTCCTTGCATTGTCTGATGGATGGACAAAAGATCCAGGACTGCATTCCTCGTAGCTTGCTAGAGGATAGAAGCTGGTTAGCAAACAAAGACCGTGGCTCTTTGGTTGCAATACAAGAGAGGAATGCCTCACTATGATCCTATGAGGTGATGGTGGTAGAGGGGGGTGTAGAAGGGTCGCTGAACTCTCTTTCTACGACTAGAGCTAGCCTGGCACATCCTCGTTCAATAGTCTCTTGAAGACGAGGCAAACTCCTGCAACTGGCAGCCAGGCTAGTCACGGACACATGTTGTTGTTTTTTTCTCGTTAGAGAGAGATGAAAAGGCTCATGTTTCCGGAAGGCTGAACATTTTGCAAGATGTGATTTTGCCAGTGGAAGTGGTTTTATATTACCTGTGATGATCTCTTATTCACGGTGTAGGATCATTAGATAGATTGGTTGGTGATTACAGCATTAATCTCCCCAGTCAAAGCTAACTTGCCTTCTGACTTTTCCTTCCTTTTTTTTCTGCCGACAACTGTATGCAAACTGGGATAGGCAGGTACATGCAGGTTTTTTTCAGTTTGCCGTAATTTCTATATTGCTGGTTTGGGGGGTTCTTTTGTACTAAAATTATCTTTTAAATAATATTTGAGACATTGTACTCAGTCAATAGGTCTCATCTGACTCTCCCTGAGTAACCTCTCGTTAGACACATGGTCCGACCAGCAGTACCTAAGGATCCTCCTCAGAGACCGAAGACAATGAGTCGCCTCCCCTGGTCCCCAGTCAAGGTCCATGTCTCACAACCATAGAGTAAGACCAGCAATATTTGCACACAATTCCTGTGAGTGTGAGTGACCCATCTTGTAGTGATTCCGCGACATTATTCGGAGGATTTACCCTCTGATCCATCACCTATACTTGATTACACCATGGAGGAAGGAAGAATTACACATAATAATCAAATTTGATACAGGTAATTACAAAACACAATTGAAGGTGCATGAGGATTCCTTATTACTGTATATGCATGGAGCCTGTAAACAAGCTAATAAGATCCCAACAGTTGTAATAGATGTACACTATAGGAAGCAGCACAAATACCCTGGTACTCACATGGCTCAGTAATTTGATTAAAGTCTTTGTGTTTATTAAGGATGTATATGTAATGAGGAACATTGGTTGATTTGTTCATTGCAATGGAGTTCATGAAGCACAAGGATCCAACCAGTGCCCAGAGTATGGCAACTCAAAGGTATCCCTTTTGGCTGCTGATAGTTGTGGCTTAAAAGCCAGGCACTCGATCCTTGTATGGCGTCATGACGCAGAAGTTGCCATGTCAGTTCCCATAAATTGCGAATGCCCGATTAGCGCTAGTGAGCCTTTGAGAAAGATCCTGCTAAGATCGAAACACGTCAGGCCCTCCTAACTTAAAGCAAGTTCTACTTTGAAATTTCTTTCATATACCGGTAATATGTTTTATACTCTATAAGTTGTAATAAGCTGTCATTCAGAGTTAGTTTTTCCCCATTTTTTTACCAGGTAGAATCTGGGTTTTATTAGGCTGTGGATTCTGATTCAGTGTATTGTGAATAACATAGTGGTCCAGTGAGTCATGTATACATGTACATGTATAGTGTAATGGAACAAACATTGTCCTTGCTTTCCTTGACACTTGGTACTGCTGTATGTTAATATCAAGCCCTCTGGAGTAAACAATATTTCCCTGAACTGACACGCTTGACTGGTTCTATTGTATGGGACTGTTTGGTCCAGTGAGTGCATTGTGTAACTTTGGGATCATCCTCTGTCATGATGGAACTTCCTGGAGGAAACTCTGTGTCCTCTTTCTGAAAGAGGAAGTTATCATGTCAAGGTAGTGATGTAGGAAATCATGTACATGAATGTGATTGATGTGCAGGTACCGTAAATGGGGATGTACAATTTAATCATTGATCAAGGTCTTTGCTCGATGGTTTCATTCAGTTTCCTTTTTACACATGTGACAATTGTGAACTGACCAAAGAATCTAGATACTCAATTGCATTATGGGTACTACATTGCATCATGGGTAATGCATTGCATCATGGGTAATGAAGGATGATGGGTACGCTACATTGCAAATTGAAGGGTAGGGTGCATAATAAACAGCACATTGTATTTTGGGAGTAACTACTGGTAACTATCTTGCAATGATCAATACAAGTAATAAACTGCTGCAAACTGCTCATCAGCCAAAAGTGACCTGAAAATATAAAATACTTGGAGTTACGAAGGCCCGACGGTTTCAATCCTAGCAGGATCTTTCTCAAAGGCTAAATGACAAGAGGACAAGAGCATGCAAGTAAAAGATGCACATAAATGGATGAGAGGATCAGGACAAAATCTTCCAATGATCAATCACGTTTATCATAAACTATGGATGTGTTCTTTCTCCTTTGCCCAGGTTGGAACAGACGATTGAGCTTCAGCACAAGGAGCTCTTGAAGCTCAGACGTAACAGCCAACTGTCCGGTAGCGGCAGCAATCGGACGAGCCGCTCCACCAGCCCGACACCCCCCTCCTTTAGATGCTTTGACTCCGCCTCCCTGTCACATCGCCGCAATTCTAATCAGAAGGTGTGTATTGCATCCAACCAGCAATTTTCCATTGTCAAAAAATAACAATCAATAGGGCTCCGTGCTCGTGACGTCACATTCAGAAGTTCAGACAAACAAGTCGCACGTTGCCCAATTAACTTACACGTAAACGTTGTGAAATTTGTCCGAACATCCGAGTAACTATAGCTGTCGATATAAAGGGTGTATTCTATAAATACCTCGAGTGCAGAGCCCTTCATGAAGGAAATAATTTTTCAGCCTCTGATATTAAGAAATTGTGACATTTATTGGCCATAACTTTTTACTGAAACTCATTACCAAGTTTCTTTAATTCTATTAAATGCTGTTGTCCCTGTGTTCAAAATTCCATGCCACCTCAAAACATCCTTTACAGTTGTCCAACTCAGATCTGTGTCAGTCCAGAATGCCCGCTGATTCATCATACCGTAGTCATATAATGTACAAGAGTTTGAAGAAATTTGACAACTTTTATGAAACAGTTTTCACAATAGCCTTGTTTGATTGATTGTGGTGATATATTGCAAGAAGGGTGCCCTCATTGTTCTGTCTTTGCTTGCAGACTTCATCTCACTCCTCGTCGAGATGCAGCCCGTGCTCCTCCCTCGCTTCCTCCCCGCGCCTGGAGCGGGCCCTCAACCAATCCACCGTCTCCACTGAGTCACATGACTCAGGCACCCACCATCATTCGTCCACGGAGCTCCTGCCCAATCAGTACCTAGTGACGGCAGAGGTTCATCACGCCCAGTCCCTGGATGCCAGCACTGAGGTATGGTTCTCTCTCTGGAACGTTCTTAGACAAACCTCAACAGTATGTGCATCTATGCAGATTACACTTGCCCTTCACTTGATGTATATATCAGCTTCATACTCAGCACTTATTGAAGTAGCACTGGCTCAGGTTGGATTCAAACCCACTACCTTCTGCTTGCTACTAGTGCAAATGTAATTGTATATTGAAAGAGAGTTGTCTTCATTGGAGGTTGTTCATTGTGGAAAATGGTTAGAAGCTATGCTTAATTGTTTGATGGCTCAGGATGTTGGCTGAAAGTCGTCATCATTATTTTATACATGAAATATTCTTTCCCATTCCCCCTAGGATGATCAGGTTTTTGACAGCATGCTTGAGGTCAAGAGAATGAACGTGGAGACGTTCTCCAAGGAAGTCCAATGCTCCAGTCTCTCCGAGGAGAACCAGGAACTGAAGAAGAAGTACATGGAAGGTAAGACCGGAGAATATGCTTGGAAGCAAAATCAAAACTTAAAACGGGGTCCTAAATGGTTGGAAGTCCAGATGCCATATCTCTTGACGTACGCTAGGGTGTTATACCATAATTCTCAGTTGGTAACTTCCTTCTTCACTTCTGTAGCATGGTCATCAATGCCTTGTACTACAAGTCCAATTTGAGCGTCCTGAACTGTCTAATTGGTGTCACTTTCAAGCCCCTGGATATATAAACTGCTGGTGAAACAGAACATGTCCAAAACAGCTAAACAGGCTAACACCTGACAGGTAGCCAAGCCAGTCACACCACCAGCTTTACCTTAGAGGAGACCTCTACAATTCACTCATGCATCCCCCTGCTGAGGCCTGTTTTTCTTTCTGTTGATTCTTAGTTTGCAGTGCCCAGAGCAGACTTGAGGAGGATCTACTGAAGGCCAAGCAGGAGGCTGATGACCTCAGGGAAAAACTGACCATCACTGAGGCACTGCATAATGAGGTCAGTTGAACAGTGGACGGTCAGCTAGTGTGTCCAATCTGTCTGAAATTTACATCCATCATTATTGTGTGTTTATATCTTAAGTCTTGATTGGAATTGCATTTCTATTGTTATTGAATAGACTGATCCGACGGCACGACATACTGTCTGCCATTACTGCGGTGTCCCCGTCCGCATTTTGTGTCCACTGAGTGGCAACAAACAAATATCCACTCTGTCGCACTCTATACTGCAGGGTGTATGTCCTCTGATACACCGCAAGGCCAATTACTTGAATTTCAAGTCGGATTTGTATTACACTCAAAATGTGGGCGGGGACACTGCAGTAACGGTGGATAGTATTTTCGTGCCATCGGATCGGTGTATATCATTTGAAGGTAAATAAAGAAGGAGCAGCTATATGCACCAAAATTGGCTGAAGCACCAAAAACCTTGGCAAATAAAATCAGTATGCCAGCCAACAATCCTTGCGAATGTTATGCTCAACAAACAATGGCGCTTTAAATTCTTTGGAGGAAAATGATTTAAAAGCCAAATTTAATGTATCTTTTTGTGTGATTGTCTTACAGCAGAGTAAAATGTGCGGTCTCAGGATTGAGAATGAGATGAATGGGAGTTGGTCCGAAGCTCCAAGCACCGAGGCCGACGACCAATCAGAAACGTCCTTCAGTTTGCCCATGCTCAACCGAGCCGAGCACGCTCACAACCATCGACATGGTAGCCCTAATTCCAGGTAAAGTCTTTCTAGATAATGTCGTCACAGTGACCAAGCTGAAGATTATGGAAGATTTTTGTAAAGTGAGGTTTTTCTGTCATTTCAGTAGAAAATGGAATCCGGTCAGTATTTTGTATTGCATTCACCTAATATATGATATTTCATTTTAAGTGGATGTTTAAGAAATACCGAAAGAGTCGTGGATATGTTTTTACATTGCATTCATTTTTTTTCCCTGGCAGTTTTGCGTCTGCAAGTCGCACCAGTCCGACCAGCCCGCAACCCCCGTCACAACCTCGCACGCATTCCCCTCCCCACCCACCTGCCCAGCACTTCATATCAGGGTGTCTGTGCGCATCTTGCCAGAAACCGCAGCTGGAGGGCAGCAGACAGGTCACTCCATCTCAGGGACACACGGTCACACGGGGCGTCAACCACAGGTTAGTCATAAATCAGATGAGTAGAAATTATTCATAGGTGAACAAAGAATACTGACTGAAACAGGATTTGAACCAGTGACCTATTATGTCAACCAGCATAGGGCTAGTTAGCTCACTGCTTGGTTGATTGGTTGGCAGGTCTTAGGTTCAGTCTTCTTTGTTCACCTCTCCATAACTTTTTCCAATCAAATCACAGATTTCTGTTTGACTCAAAGGTTTTTTCAACTTTAGTTTATTTAGGAAAAAATTATTACTTGATTCTTTTGATCAGTGAGTTTAGTTGCTGGATTTCAGATGGTGCTTTACATACAGTAGCAACAGAGCCACACTATGTCAAAGCTAGATTGGTTGTTTGCTTAAAATTGTTTTTCTAATTAGTTTGTTTCAACCGATTTCAGTGCAAATTTCCATACAATGTGTTTGTCACCATTCCAATCAGCACAGCATGATCAAATCTTGTCCCTGATAAAAAAAACCCAAACCAACTAATATTTGTTGTATCTTTATTTTGGCATTCTTTCATATTCTCCTGATCTTGTTTTCCCAACAGGTTTACCATTCATCTTGACGACCACGTAGCGACGAAAGGTGACAAGACAGGGTACATTCGTTACATCGGCCATCTAGAGAAGGCACAATCATCTCATGTTGTTTATGCTGGTCTGGAACTGGATGCACCAGGTAAATGTCCTCATCATTCATCAGCTCTTTCCCTTATCTGTATCTACCGCGATGAATAACCCTTTCCTTTTTATGCTTGTCTTCTCGCAACTGTTTGTCTTTTTTGTTTTTAGATTTGTAAGATACAAGGCAGTTGGTCCTTTGATTTCCTTTTTACATGAAAAGAAAATTCAACCTGTATGGTATTAAGGAGGGCGCTGGTTCGAATCCTGTTCCAGTCAATTGTTCTTTTTTCACCTTTTAATGACTTAAGAATTCAGTCATTTTCCTTTGTAGTTATTTGATGATTAGATTGGTAATAATGATAGTAGTGATAATGATTCTGTCTGTTTTTTGTTTGTAGTGGGCCGCCATGATGGTTTCATTCACGGCAAGCGATATTTCTGGTGTCATCGTAATTTTGGCTTGTTTGTTCCTGTGCAAGACATTGTTGCAATCATCAAGAAAGTAAGTCGTCTCTGCCAGTCCACGCAATTTCTCCTTGAACATGTAAACAAGCCTGGAAATAAACAGAGGCCATGGCCTTCATTGCCCTGGTTCTTGGCCTTCGTGCCCCTTCAAATGTATCCATACACATTATGATTTTCCAATGGAAGTGCCCCTTGCAATGGAAAAGTGGCCTTGCCCTCACCAAACCTTATTCTTGTGCTAAGCAGGGCCATGAAATTGGCCCCTGGTGATGTGATTTTGCTCATTCAAACATCATTTCTCTTCTTGTTGGTTAATCTTTCTTTAGTCTTTGTTGCTGTTGATGCCTGTTATCATGTGTAAATCCATCACAGAACTAATATGATTTTGCCAATACAAGTAATAAACTGCTGCAAACTGCTCATCAGCCAAAATGACCTGAAATATATCAAATGCTTGGAGTTAAAAGGGCCTTTCGTATTTCGATCTTAGCAGGATCTTTCTCAAAGGCTTTGAGAGAGATCCTACTAGGATCAAAACGCGTGAGGCCCTCCTAACTCCAAGCATGATTTTGGCTAGGTTTTTCCATTTATATTTTCATTTGTATGATTTTTGTCTTCCAGCCCAGCAAAAGACCCAAGACTGTGGATGTCAGCCAACGCCATGGGTCCACAGGTCCCAGCTACAGGCACCCTGGCAACTATCCCATGGATATCAAGCAGAGCAAGTCAGGGCACCGCACATCATCAGGAAAGAGACTCATATCAGCGGATAGCACCAGTCTCAGGCAAAGCAGGTTTGGATCATTTCAGTTCTACGTTTCAATCTGGCTGTGTTTCATGTAGTTGTTTCTTTGTAACAGATTTTTTTGTCCAACATAATGTATAACTGTAGGAACATTGAATTAGGAAGATTCCTAAGTACAGTACTTTTTTTTAAATAGAGCCCAGAGCCTTGAACAAAAGGAATTGAAAATTTGTTCTTTTTTGTTTTTAATGGAGAGCCATTGTTCTAACACTCGCAGTCCTGCTGTCCTTCTCCAAAATCTGCACCAGTCTGCAGTCAATTGATGTATTGAAGCAACATCTCTCATCAAATCAAGTATATTATTATAAGTGGAACGGTTCGCGGAAACGCCATGTGAGAATCGTTCGTACTTTTGCACTTCTTTTTCATTCGCACTTCTCGTAAGGTCTCAAGGCTTCGACTAGCCTGCTCTAGTCATTATCAGGAGACCAAAATAGAAGTGCAAAAGTATGACAATTCGTACATGGTGTTTCCTCAAACCGATCCACATACCAATTGTCACCACAAATCTTTCTTATATTATTAGAATTATTTTATTTGTTCTATTCTTCAGAGGTCTTCCCTCCCCGTCTATCACGTGACGGAATAAGTAGAGAGCAAAGACGCTTCATCCTCTAACAACTCAACTGGATTGCCATGACAACTCGAGGGCTCGATGTTCAAACAGCTCCACGATTACTTTGAATCTTCTATCGATCTTCCATACATGGCACACAAGCTCTAGGTATCTCAGTGCATGAGATGACCATATAATCCACAGTGTAATGTGTCTAGACAGGCACTGGTGTGGTCTAAGTTCCTACTTGGGATCAGGGTTGATAAGATTCAGGAAGTACGTCCATATCCCTGAGACATGTCAGCATGTTTGGAGTATTTGCATCCTGCGCATATGATACACAGGAATATCTCTTCAGCATCTTCAGAAAGACTCTTATGAATGCATTCAGAGTCTTATCTCTTGGTTCCTGCAGCCTGAGATCTTTCATACTAGGGCCAGGGTCCTACTCAACCGACTTTGAACTGGTTACGGCCATGCATATTGCCTCATTCCATCTCAACATTGGAAGCTGCTGGCTCATAATCAGTCGGGAAGATCCCAAAACCATCAACAACATCTCCTATGACTGCCCTGACTTCAAACTCAGTAATTATCACAGCTATGGACACCATCAAACAGCTTATCCAGTCCGAATCACGCATGTTACTCATTTAGCTTTGTTCACCTTTGTCCAAAGCTCATTGTGCGAGAAGAAACTCATAAACGTTTTTTTTTCTTTGTTGCAAATTTAGATCAATATCATCTGAATAGATTTAGTTCATCAGTATCGGTGAGTGAACATCTGGAAGTTATTTTCTCAAACTCATTGAAGGTACCAGACGCGTTTGTCTGTGTGCATTTTGTTTATTCTTTCTAGTGTTCATTGTTCTGCGATTTTTAAACAATGTTTTCTCTGCATGTGCAAACACTTTATGTGCAAATTGGGAAGTAAAACAATACCATTTTTAAAATACTGGAAGCTTAGAGCAAGCTCTAGGAGTGGTCCAATTTGGCTTTGTGAATATTTTGGAGGTGCATCAATATTTCCTTTGGTTTATATGAAAGGCAAGATATGATCTTGTCACATTATTTATTACCGTCATATTTTGTCTTGTTGATTTTTTTCTGCCGATGTTTGTGTTTTGACTGGTGGCCATATCATTTGACCACATACTTTGCACCTTTTTTCACCTTTAATAAGTTCAAGTGTAGGCTCACTCTTAACCCTAACCCTCTTTACCGACCACACAACACAGGGGCTGTTTACCATACACTACCACAGTCTCCTCAGGAGGACTGGATATTGACCCTAACCCTAACCCTAACCCCCCTAACTGCACTTACCACACAAGACAAAAGCTGCTTACCACAATCTCCACAGTGGGACTTGATTTATATAAACCATGCCTTACCATGAAATATGTGGTGTTTTGTGGTATTCAGGGTACCACATTTACAACAAACTATGTGGTAAACAGTCGTTTGTGCAAATAGTATGAAAGTCATGCGTTAAAGGATTCCCAACTACAGAGTCTGTAACAAATGTGTGAAATGGATAGCAGCAAGTCTTGTAAATTTCAGTTTGGACTTGTAAGAATTCAATCCATAAGAGTGAGCCTACCTTGATCTTGTTATGTCTTTGACACGGTACTTTTACATGAAGTACCTATTTCACTGTACACAATTATTTTGTTCTGTATATTTTGACAGCATCATAGATTCATTGACATTTATCTTTTGCTTGATATTATTGCACATTTGTTGTTGTTGTTGTTGCTTTTTGTTTCATTGCATTGTAGTTATTTTTCATGGAATTTTCAATACTGACGCTCAGGTCCGATGTTAACTCATACACTTGGTGGCATCATCTTTATGTTCGTACTTGATTTTGTGTAGAAGTAAAATACTGAGCTTTTTCTGCTATGTTTTTTTATGCCTCATCTTCAAGATGTGTAATATTTGTTTAACTTACCCAGGCCACATGTGTCAATGTAATGACATAATTGGATACTTACACTGCCCCATTCTTCAAGGGATTTTTAGTGGCATTAGTAGACTGTGTAGACACTATCTGTTGTTTGGGTCTTATTATTTGTGGAAGATTCTTTTGTAGACACACTGCACACAGGCCTTAATATTTGATTAGTTTTATTATAACACACATCAGGTGATTTCACTGACGCTTTGTGATCATCACTAAAGCCCAAATCCATCGCTAAATGGAAAATCGATCGGTACTTTGCGTAGCAGTTTCCGTTTAGCGATGGATTTGGGCTTTAGCAATGATCGCAAACCTTAAGTGAAATCGGCCCCAGGTGTACCCTAACTGTGTGTGCCATACACAGAAAGATAGGTCCTCTGTCACCCCATCCATATTATGCATCAATTTTAATCATTTGATTGATATTGCATGTGAGATCCAGAAATTGAATATTCAGTGCCCCGCCTTTGCAAAATGCAAGGAATGTACCCCTTAAAAAAACAATGCCAGAATGGCTTTATATTTGTAGATTTGTATTTTCTTGCCACCTTTTGTTTAAACCTTGATGTGAGAAATCATTAAGAGAAAATCTTTTAAGGATTAAGGTCACCTCATCCATTTCAAAGAGCTTCATTATTTTGGAAAAACTTACTATTTTTACCCCCAAATCAAGTTATTTTTCAGCGACTCACTTAACTTGGTCACATCATTATAAAGGAATTGAATTCATGTATTATGGGTAGATGACAGAAATTGTATGTTATGGCCCTTAAGTAAGATATTGTGTGGCTCTGTGGTATCTTGAGCGGCATCGGAGGCCAGAGGTTAACACATCAAACCTCCTTAAATTGCAAATGAGTGATTTTTCCTTCTTCCAACCAGTAAAGAAAACCTCAAGTTTTAAAAGACCTGTGGTCGATTTCACGAAGTCCTACAATCGATCTTTAACTCAAGTTACGAAAGATAAGCCATCGTATCCAATGTAGGCCTGCAATGAATCATAAGTCCTACGATTGATTGTAAGTTACGATGAGTTATTACGATGAAATTAACCCCTGCATACATACTTGAATAAGATACGAGTCTCGGGCATTCTGTCAAGTATCCAACTATATATCTACTATGGTTTCTTGAGAACAAATATATACACAATTTTCAATGCATCTTTTAAAATATCTGGTAGTATAAAATCCTCGTCATTATTCTTACTTCTTTCTTGTGTTTGCACTTAATCCAAGATTTATATAAATATCTTCTGAAATGGTAATCTAAATTTGCATACTAATAAAGGTGACCATGCCTTACTGTATAAATGAATATTTTTGAAAGCATATTGCTTTTTTTGCTTTATAACACTTCAAAAGTAACTAGATCAAAAATATGTAAATGTATGCTCAGGCTTTTATTTTCAAAATGGCTGTGACCTTAAAAATTTCATTTTTATTTTGTGTATATTTTGAGAGATGAATATCTTGTGTGTATATTATATTAGCGGCTCATGACATATCATGTCCTGGGCCGAATTATCTATTAACATATGAAATCATGTTAACCACAATTTAGGAAATAAACATGGATTAATAAGTCCTACTGATTTTTTTGTGTATATTTTGTAAGGTGTATTTGGTTGTATATTTTGTACAGCATTTCTGTGGAACAAGCACACTATAATGTCTGTGATTTTTATTTGGTTCTGCTCGTTACGCATTTCATATGTCTTTTGGTACAATGTTATGTAAGGGCATGAGAAATAAAGGAATTTACTATGAAAGGGAATGCCTTGTACTGTTTATGTTGGATATGTGATGAAACGTACTTTGCAAATTGGGTGAATTTATGGGTGATTGAAGGACATTTTGAGTGTATGGGGAGTCGAACCCTCAACCATGTTGAATCATCATGAGAGATACATCACACAAAAATATTGATTACTAGTTAAACAATTCACATATAAAATCACTTTATTGATAAAAAAGACAAAAACACACAACTATCTTTTTACTCTAGGCATATATAAACACACATCTTCACTATAAATAATTTCGATAAATAAATTCCAGTTATAGATTTATAAAATAGCAATAATTTCTTAGAATATAAAGTAAAAAAAAAAACAGGTTTCTTGAGTCCATGAAACAAATATTAATTTGGCATCAGCTGCTCGAAGTGACCATCAATGAGAGTACTGCATTGAGGAAAAATGTGTCATTGTCATAACTACGGTAGTTATCTCAGTACATGTATTATTATGAAGCATGTATGGTAAGAATAGATTGATTTAACCAGGTACCTAATGGTCCAGATGGAGTTATCCAGACAGTGACTGTAACATGGCAGCCATTTTTTCATAGCTACATAGTACGATTTTAATAAACACCTTAACTTTGTTAGACAAAAGCTTCAAATACTTTGGCACTTTCAGCTATTCTCTCCTCTACCCTTGCGATTACTCTTGACTTGTAAAGGTGGCACATTTGCGAATGATGTATTATTATAGAACTTATAATAGTTTCTCCCAAAGATGTGATCAGTCAGCTGGCCAATCAAAGTCTTGTTCCAAGATATCCACGTGACAGCCAAGATGATGTCATCAGTCCGACATCCAATCACAGCTCTGCTCCAGGTTATGCAAATACAGCACCACCGGTGCGTATGTCATCTTGTCGCCAAGGATTGCCTCCATCTTTTCCAAGACGCCGTGAACGGACAAAGCAGAGTCAGGTTTGTGCCGAGAGGAAGATCTGATGAGATCCAGACAGGCAAGAGAGCATTCCACGCCAAGATTCTCCTCCAGGAAAATACGAAGTGTCTCCACTTTGCCGCGGACTTCACGCGGCGAATCTCCCTCTTGAAGTCTGCAGTGGAACATACGGTCGTTGATGTGGGACTCCACTTGATCCAGGGCTTTGCCTTCCCTGCTTTGGTTCTTGCCGACGGGACGTGTACAGGGGTAACATTCCAGAACTCCGCGGTTGACATCGGAGCACGATGGCTTGTCTTGGCTCGATCGATTCCTTTCTACCACGGTGTTCCGAAGACCACCTCCGGCAGATTCCATCTCCCAGTAATCCTGATGAATCAGAGTATCTCCAACTCCCTGTATTCCTCTACCTGTAGTGGGGCTGTCTAGGATGTACGTCGATTTCTTCAGAGACTGTCTCGTCACTGTTTGGCCACGACTTTCCAAATTGAAAAGGTCCACGATGGAGGTGTTGGATTTCTTGGGACTCAGACAAGGGCTGGTGTGTTTTGCCTGTAATTTAAATCAATCCGTACAACAAAACTGATTAAATTTAAACAATTCTTGGTAAATACCCTGTAATGTTTAGTTACAGTTTAAAATGTGAAACCATTGACACAAGTTGAGAAAAATAACTCTTACCGTCTTTCTTGGTAAAATGTCTCTGCTTGATTTGTCCTTGTTGATACTTGAGGTCTTTCTCTTCATCATCCTGACTTCGTCTGATTTTAAAGAGTCTGTCTTCTCGGTACCCACGGAGAAGCTTCTTTGTTTTGAGATGGATTCTTCAACGTCACTGTCATTTCTAGCCGGGACTCTACTCGTGCTTGATACCCGTTGTTGCCGATTCTTGACCAGTACACGCTGTGCATAATTCTCCCTTACACGTACAACCTTGTTATTGTCTTGTGCTGGACTGATTCCAAGTGAGCTGTTAACCTTTGGAGGTATCTCATGTTCGGTAGATCGCCCTACAGACGAATGTCGTCTGTTCTCGCTTCTTGACTTGAAGTCCTGCAGGGAACCGCCAGCCAACTCGGTGTTGTTTGCCACCGACGCCAAATGGCTCCCCACGTTCGATTCCCTTCGCTCATGGCACACTCTCGATCCAATTCCAGAATCTCGACTTCTTAGGTTCTCACTACTGCAATGACTTGATTCTCCACCGCCTTTTCCCAAGTCTGTTAAAGATGTCGAGCTCTGGTTGTCGTGCCGACTGGTGTATGCCAGCACGTGGCTCTGAATACCAGGGACGGAGAGGAGCTGGTCGGCCGAGGGACGGCGCTCTGGATCGACTCGAAGCAGAACCTTGATCAAATCCTCCATGAGAGGTCCGTAGTGACTGCAGAACGTTAAACAGAATGCCAAGTGAGATGGATTGAAATGACATTGAGAAATATTTCAAGGTTCGAGGAACCTGATCCTGTGGTAGTTTAAACATTTATAATTCTGATGCACTATCTATGCTTGACTCTTAGCTGATTCATAAATGATACAAGATAAGCTGCTTAATTTATAAAGCTCGCAAATGCACTTCCAAAAGACAATTCTCGAAGGAACAAGTTCATCGATGACTAGTGTTTGAAATCGGAATTATTATTCGATGAAACTGGAATGGAATACCTTGGAATGGCCTTGTAGCGACCCCGTACAATCCTCAGGACGAGCGAAGAGAAATCCGATGCCTCGAATGGGTGTACCAATGACGTCATCTCATAAAGGACACATCCAGCTGCCCACATGTCACTCTTCTGATTGTAGCTGATGGTAGCAATTTGAAGGATGCACAAAAAATACTGGTAATAATCAACAACCATAAAGTGGAAATTGACTGTTAATATTGGGAAAATGGCTGCTAACCGCTTGATATCTTGACAAGACTGCCAGATTTCACGCCATCAAAATGTTCAATTCATGCCAATTTAAAAAGGCTCGGATTAAGGAGGGACGGGCGTTTGGATCATTTCCTCCAAGAAGTATTTCCCGTGTAGCCTTTGAGAAAGATATAAACGTCAGGCCATTCTAACTCTGAGCAGGCTTCGAGAAAGATCCTGCTAGGATCGAAACGTCAGGCCCTCCTAACTCTGAGAAGCCTTCAAGAAGGATCCTGCTAGGATTGAAACGTCAGGCCCTCCTAAATCTGAGCAGGCTTCAAGAAAGATCCTGCTAGGATCGAAACGACAGGCCCTCCTAACTCTGAGCAGCTTTCAAGAAAGATCCTGCTATAGGATCCAAACGTCAGGCCGTGCTAACTTTGAGAATTATGTATTACGGTTCTAATTGTTTAGTTGGCGAGCAGTTTTGCTGCAGTTTTGTACTTGTAGTTTTTGGTTTTTCAAACAGGATTCCTTAATCCGAGCCTTTTTAAATTGGCATGAATTGAACATTTTGATGGCGTGAAATCTGGCAGTCTTGTCAAGATATCAAGCGGTTAGCAGCCATTTTCCCAATATTAACAGTGAGCACCAATCAGAAAAGCCCTTCCACACATCGGATCCTCTCACACCTTAGTGAGCACCAATCACAATGCTCCTCCATGGAACAGAATCCCAAGGAGTCATATATAAGGACCCCACATCCCTCATTTCAATCGTCTCCTGATGAGGACTAGAACAGGCTAGTCGAAACGTTGAGACCTAATTGCGAGAAGTGCGAACGATATAGAAGTGCGAAAGTACGAACGATTATTACATGGTGTTTCCGCAAACCGATCCATATAGGATTGGATCTACATGTAATCCCCTAATTCATCTGAGTGAAAAGGATACGGAGCACGTCTGCATATCTCTGGTGACATATAGTATGGAGTGCCTATTGCTGTCAGGGCGTGGTCATTGGTATCCTGCAGCATCCTGGCTATTCCAAAATCACCCAGCTTGAGGACTCCCCTGCTTGTCATGAAGATGTTCTGCGGCTTAAGATCTGAGTAACATGAGATCAAAACGCGTCTTAAACATGCATCTAAGGGTACCGGTAGTACATGACGTCACTTGAATAAGTCTCAATATTTGTTTTAGCTACCAGGAGTGCATGGATCTCTTCACCAGGGGCCAATTTCACGGCACGAAAATTTGCTAAGCATGACATTTCTGTCTTAATAAAAACAACCAAATGTCCATGTGTTGTGGTATTGCATGTGATTGTTCTTTGGCTGTTGTTCGCTGACCATGAATATCAAATGGAATTTTTTGACGGTGGTTTGTTTTATTGGGCAAGACATTATTCTGCTAAGCAATTTTTTGTGCTTAGCAGCTGCATGAAATTTGCCCCAGTTCTGGTTTAAGTAAAATTCTCCAATTCTTGCAAGAATTGATAGAAAAGTATTTGTAGCATGTGTTTATACATTACCTCTGTGGAGGATCTTCTTGGTATGTATGTAGCGTAGAGCGAAGCACATTTGCACGAACCAGTTCATGATGGTGTCTTGTAAGAAGTACCCTTCGGCCTGTCGCCTCGCCTGGATCATCTCGCTTAAATCACCTACAAAGAAGCAAATCAAATACAGAGAGCAAACCTAAGAAGAAAACTCAAACTGACTATTTACTCGAGGAGTACAATGTATACATATGTGTATAGAATGATATTTGTGTTCATGCAGTTGCCATTTAAAGCAATGGGATCGGGAAATGAGATATTTTCAACTTTTCAGGAATCATTAGTCCTAACTGGTCTACAATGACCCTGAATGATGTCGTCAAGAACACAGATGTTGTAGATTGTAAACAATTTAATGTGTTACTAAAAATGGGCCTACTCATCATTTTTCGTTTCATTATTATTAAGTAATAAATTGATTTATTCATTTTCCTTTATACCTCCCAGGTTTTCTAATCAATATGGTCAGAGGTAGTACAATTCAAACATTTTAAATGCATGATTGTTTTTACCTGTGCTTTCTATATGAGCTACTGACCACCGGTTGTTTGTTGTTGTTGTTTTTCTTAATTTACTTCAACTTGAATTCGGTGTTTCACGGTTACGACTGCACTGTTGGAAAGAATTCCACTGACGACAATCATTTTGTGCACAACTCTATGAAACATGCAACCTGTCGTCACAATTGTGTACAATTTGTAGGTTAAAAAAACCTGTAAAACCCATTTTTTTTTAAATATACTACCCCAGTTTTATACACCTAAGATTGAAGGTCATCATAATGTGTATCCAATAAGTTAACATTTGGAGGATATAATATTTTTTCCATAATGGTCACCAGTGGAATTCTTTCCCTTTTCTTCATTCTAACATCGCATGTAAATGAACACTTTATTCAAGAACTATTGGCTTGTACACTTTGTTCCTATTTCAGAGTCCTTGCCGTTGATTTTAATGGAATGGGGAATGCCATATTACAATACCTCCATCAGCATATTCCATTGCTATGTTCAGCATGGCCTCCTCAACAAACGCCTCACGGTATCGAACCACATTAACGTGCTTGAGACCAGCCAATATGGCTACCTCATTCACTGCCTGGTTCCTATCCTTCTCAGTCATGCCAACAAGGCGGATTTCCTTGACGACGTACAGTCTCTGACTACTCCTGGATTTGGTCAGCCACGCCAGTCCGTACGTGCCCCTGCCTATCACTTTGATGCGTTCATATTTTGCCGCCATTTTTCTGGAGATTTTGCTGTGAAGAGGTTTTCAAAATGTCTTCGGGAAGGAAGGGCGTACTCGAACGAGTAAGTAGACAGTTATTTCAAGTACAGTCTAAAAGTCAATGACTGAGTGTAGAAGTCAGTCAGTTGTATTCATCAAAACCATTGACTGCATAACAATGACATTAGCCCCGTTACATTCTATGCATTCAGAAGGAATGGCTGCCTCCATAACCGCTGTTATTGTTGCGGTTGCCACCAAGTTAATAAAATTCTTCTGCCTATTCAATACTTCTTGCACCTTACACATTCGGCTGAGAACGCCGTCATAATAGGCTACTAGACAGACCAATAGCTGCACAAGGTGCATTTTGCAGGCAACATTTCTGACGCGTCGTCAGTAGTATTATTATTTTCTTGTTTTTCCTGTAAGCCTGTATAGTGTATAGCCTAATGCCAAGCCTGTTTATGTTGCATTTTTATTCCGCTGTCGAATTGGCATTTGTCCCTCTGACCGTCTCTTTGGCTATGTTGTTCTTTTTTAGGCCTGTATTTTGACGGTGCCCTGGTGGTGAAAATTATGACAGAATGTCTGCATTCTGTTAAAATAATTCCGCCTGAAATGCTGTATTTATCGTAAAGTCCGAAATATTTTTGATCTTTAAAAGATCAAAGCTAAAGGGGTAAAGATTAAAGAAATTCTGTAGGCGTTTTACAGTGTTTCCTAAAAAAGTCGGCACTATATATGTCTGGGACTGGGAGTTTCACAAAATGACTGTTCATGTACCTTCCTTGATATTTTTGCCAATGAATCTCCATTTTTTTTTGACAAAAACCAAAGTATGATATTACCTTTAATGCCATGCACCGTGCATGTGCTGGAATTCGATATATGCCCTAGTTGATTTCAATGATCTACGGCAAACTCTCAAGTACGGAGCCCCTAAGAGCCCTAAGAGCATGTCGGACAGGCAAAAACAAAATGGAAAGTGGAAAGTCTAAATTTTTTCGTTGTCCTGGAAAATACTATTTTGAGGGAACGAATTAAATTATTCCAAGGTAATGAAATGGATGGTTTCGTTCCCTGTGAATTATTCGGTTACCGAAATGATTTCGTTACCTTTCGATGGAACGGAATTGTTGAGATATTTCCCTCTCCAAATTTGTTTTCCCGTCCTCTTAGGGGCTCCGTAGAATTTGATCGACGCCCTAATGGACTAGATTCCACCGTCAGTGACATCACGATTACACTTGTTGTGAGCCTTGCGCCTGACTGCTGTTTCACGACGGGATTATAAAAGTGGGAGTTGTCATCATTGGTAGCTCTCTACCTGCTTGCTACGAGAGTTGATCGGTCACCAGCCTTTTGGTCCTCCCGTAACTATTACACACAAGCAGACAAGGGCAAGAGAACAGCATCACAATCACTAAGTAAGTACACTAAGGTCTAGCTGTGCAAGAACATAGGACTAACCATAGTGTATAGGCCTAGGTATCATAAATTTAATACCGAGCCAGCCATTGTTGCAAGCAAGCACCATGAAGGAGTTTGGTTGCAAAGGTCTGCTTATTTATTTATTGAATTCACAGCACGTTAGTAGCATATAGCGATAAAAGTATTTGACCTGGAATATCACTGTATGTATTATATAGCTACAACTCTTTGTAGCTGTAATATATGCATGAATTGCAATGAGGCGTGTAAGATCTGTATATTCTATTGAAAAGGGCATTGAATACTGAATAATTATGCCTATTTACCTTTTTGGCCAGTGGGCCGTCACCGTTTGAATTTTACTGGTGAGCTACTCAGCTTATTACAAACGAATATGTTGATATTTGATGTATAGTTTATCTTAAACACAATGCTCCCTTAACAACAATTATTATCCGGAATCTCAATGTCGACGCTATGTATTCTTTATCTTAAACTTAAAGTGACTCAATCTGTGAACCTAGTAATAATTAAGCTTTGGTCGAAGTTGCTAGGCTCGGAAAGAGAATTCAATGAGAGATTTTGTCGACCAGGTGTCGATTGTACTTTAATAGTAGGCCTAGTCACCGAAACTGATGCAAAAGTCGACAAATCGTCGGTCGAACCTATACCCTCTTCATGCGTTCACGTCGTTGTGTTGAAAACAAAAAAGTGGAACAATCCATTGTACAAAAATGTCTATTTTTTTTCTAAAATAGATACAAACATCGCACGTCTGATAACGAAGGGTTGTCTAAAGTATCAACATGGCAGAGAAGAAAAAGGTTAAAGGTGGGTGAACATAAAACTGTTAATTAGCATCATATTCTTTCCAATGCAACACTCAAATTCATTTCATTATTTATTCATTACCCCGCAGCGTGAAATTCCAGTTCTCGGTATGCACTTTATAAACATCCAAATAAATGGGCGGTAGACTAACTTTATATCGGTATTCATTCATGGCAGTAACCTGGACCCAATTTCATGGGATCGATTTTTATACCGTAAGCGTGACCGTAAGATAATATATGCCGTAACGGAGTCCATGAAATTTGGCCTAATTGGTAAGGGGAATAATCGTTTGCTATCCACACCGAATGAAAACTGGATAACATGTAAGCGCATGGGATATACATGTAGCCTATTTAGACTGCAACACATAGTTGTATTAAACGTATGATGTTGAAATGAAGAGGAAACGGATTTCCGTCCTGCAGGTCTACTTGAACGTCTCCGTGACAACGAAACCGTCATCTGCGCGGAGGGATATCTCTTCGTATTTGAGCGTCGCGGCTACTTGACAGCGGGGTCATTCGTACCGGAAGTAGTGCTTGAACATCCGGAGTTGGTCCGGCAGCAATACGAGGAGTTTGTCCACGCCGGAAGTGACGTCGTGCTGGCGTTTACGGTAAGAGTGGCGCAACCTCTTAGCCTGCATGCTAAGTACGAAAAGTTCTAAGCAAGACGATATCTTGCATTGGAAAAAAATGGACCTCAGTGGTTGCCAACCAGTTTTTTACGTTTACTCTAAGCCCAAGTCAGCCTGAACAAACTGTCAGTTGCGTGTCAAGTATGGAAAATCTGCGTGTTTTGATTTCCATTTAAAAACCGTGTTAGTTCAATGTATATTACGGAAGATAAAACCCCAGACATTAATAGCCCATTCCTATTCACATAGCGTAAAGTCCAGCACTTGACCTTTACACGTTTGAGGTAAATTGTAAACTTTATGCTGTGGTAGACAATAATCGGCAAACTTAGGCCATAAAAAAAAAATTGTTGTATTGGCGTAACGGAGGTTTGGAAAATAAGGTAGGGCGGGCGGATTATTATTATTATTTTTTTTATTTTTCCTGGGGTATTAAATGCTTTTCCCCCTGTATATCACAGTATTTGACGTGTCAAATAAAGACAAGAAATGACATAACAACTTTAACCAGTCTGGCTTCCATCTTTTGCTCCTTTTAAGCTTTTAATCTGCATAGAAATTTGCGGGTTTTTTTTTTGGTTTTTTTTCCCGATTTTTATTTATTTATTTATTTATTTTTTTTATTTTTTTTTTTTTAATGTTTACGGTCGGGGCATATTTTCGGGTCGGGCGGGTTACGCCAATACAACAATTTTTTTTGTATGGTCTTAGATTATGCTCTTATCAATTTGAGTGTGAAACGTTTGCTTGAAAATTTAAACGTGAAGCTCTGTCTTGGACACGATGGAAATTACATGAGTATACACAGTAGGGCAAAGCTCGGGGCCTTTACGAATGCCGAGCTTGATGATAGGCTTGGAGTTTATTTTGCTGCCGCCATTTTGTGACCTAAATGAAGGGCATGAGATAGGCCATGTGACAAGTCTCTGGCTGTGACTGCAAATAACACACAAGCCTATGGAAACGGCTGCAGTCACTGGCTAGTGGCTGCCATAGGTGCGTGTGTAATAATTTTGCGGCCGCAGCCAGATATTTGGGACAAGGCTATTATATAATTACTTGGCGAAGCCTTTCTTCGGCTTCGTCATATGGGCCAAATCCTATCATTTCGTTTTGTGGGCCTCAAAATGACGGTACCGAAATAAATTCCCAAGCCTGGCCTAGCCTCAGCCTCCGGTGTTAGTTTGTTGAAACAGTAGGTGCCCCTCTTTCGCCCTCTCGTGGTGACACAGATATTGTTATATCCTGCTCTTTTACTGTGCTCTTTCAGTATTACGCCCATCGAGAGAAGATGGCGTTAATTGGTCGTGAAGATGACTTGGCAGTGATCAACAAGATGGCTCTTCGCATGGCCCGTGAGGTCGCAGACCAGACTGGTACCCTGATGGCTGGCAATATCTGCAACATCAATTTGTATCTGGACACCGATCCCAGCTGTAAAGAGAAAATGTATCAGATTTTTAAGGTATATCATGCGCATAATTATTTCCAGTAAACAAACCTGATGAAGTTTACAATGCCCTTTGTTGGGGGGTGTTCACTTTGTTTCATTTGTTTCATTTTTCTTAAGTCGTAATATTAATTCACAGTTTGACAAATTCCTTTACGAGTCACGAGACTGTAATACTGATTGAGTCGGTTGTATGACTCCAATCGTCACAAGAAAATGCTCATTTTTATCATCATTTCTGTTTCCATGGTTTCAGGAGCAGGTAGAATGGGCCGTGGAGGCTGGTGCGGATTTTATCGTAGGTGAAACCTTTGACACATTGGCTGAAGCTATGCTAGCTACCAAAGTATGCAAGGAGGTTGCTAAGGGTTAGTTTCCACGATGATCGATACTTCGTTTTATCACAATACTGGTTAAAGGTAGAGTTTCTGCATCGAACAAGGTTGCACAATGCCACAATATGTCGCTCCAGTTTAAGAACTACACGGAGAAAGGTGTTAAGGAAGATAAACTATAGCAAATATCATTATGTGGTCCACTGGTGATCAAAGGTAGGCCTACCGTATCTCGGATTTTCTTGGTGAGCGAGCGTTCTGGTATATCAATGAGCCGGCACACCCTCGTCTTTCAGCCAATCACATAGATACATGGATATTCGCCCAGTGAGATGTAGCTCCGTATATTATGATAGGCTGGAAGTTCTGACAGTTGTATTCAGTAATAACTCGCTAGTCAGCCAGTCTCATAATTCTTCAAATGTCTCAACAAGTATACATTTACATTGCAAGGACATATATTATTGAAGGACATCTATTCAGAAATGTTGGGTCGTGAAATGCCTACTTTTTACCGATATTTCAGATATCCCGTGTGTCATTACAATGTGGGCCCATCAGGACAAAGGTAAGAAGACGGCCACCATAGACGGCTTGGAGTATGGTGAGGCGTTCAATCGCCTGGTGGAGGCTGGAGCTGATGTTGTGGGCTTCAACTGCTCTACCGGACCGACTACCATGCTGCCACTTCTAGAAGACGCTGTCAAAATCTGCAAGGTAAAATGCATCGCTTGAATAGAGCAGAGCAAAGGCAGATATACCTTTTTGTATCTACGAGGTTCATTATCTTATAGCCTCTTCTGATTTTGAGACCATTCGTCCCGTAATGTTCGCGCTTATACAGGTAATATCATACTTTGCTTTTTGTCAAAGAAATGCAGATTCATTGGTAAAAATATCAAGGAAGATACATTAACAGTCATCTGTGAAATTTACAGGCCCATACGGTGCCCAATTTTTGAGAAAATAGTGAAAAACGGCCACAGTATTTCGGTCGTTGTTTTACTCTTTTCTGGATAAGTATACAATTTCAGGCCGAAACATTTTAACGGTATGTTTCTATCAGCACCATCTTTATACACCGTAAGTTATAGGTAAATCTGTGAAGATTTCTTTTTTGGTTTCCCACCGTAAGTACGCTACTACCTTTAACGATGTTTGCACATTATTTGATTTATCGTAGGCACCCATGGCTGCCCTACCCGTGCCGTACCGTACGACTAAGGAGAATCCTTGTTTCCTGACTGTTCGTGATCCGCTCTCAGGTAGACTATACCCTACTTTGAAAACAGTTTCCATTTCAAGTCAATGCTCCCAAGTCCCCTGATATACCTTGTCCATGTTTTATTTCAAACAATTGTAAAACAGCATCGAGGAAGGATGGATTGAAATTTCAATCGGTCTCGCCTTTCGTCAGGCCTTATGGCCTTATGGTGGCGTTTCTTGAATCGTCTTGCCGTTTCTTAATAGGTACAATACATGATTGGTAAAGGTCACAGAACAACATTCACACTTTGTCTGATCCAGCATGACTTGTGCATGAAATAATAAACCTGCATAATCGGACTGAGTCAGGGTAAAATAGCGAATATCCGACTCAATTTTTCTTATAAAACATAAAGAATGGTTTTGATATTACCCCGAGATCAAAACTGTTATTTGTCTTTGTGAACATTTCTGTTTGGGTATGTTTAATACCAATCCTGTACTGTCTCCACGTTCTGTGTGCATTAGCGCCCCCTTATACCGATGAAAACGTTTGCATACACGGAAAGTCATTCCATGACTTTCGAGACGTCCTCATCAGTTCAGTCCCATACCCTTCCCTCAACATACCTCTGTAATTTGGTCAGGCACAGCTAGCTCTGTTCACGAGGTGACATACTTTCTAATTCTCATCCAATTTGACTATAATTATTGATCCAATCGAATAATGATTATTGATCTGACGGTTTGATTTAATCATTACTCGTTTGTTTGGTGGAGAGTAAAATGCAAGCTTCTTATCTGATCGTAGATGAGCCTATTTTCCCCATCAACCTCGACTGCGTACAGTGCAACCGTAAGGACATCTACGAGTTCGGCCAACGTGTCCGGGAACTGGGCATCAAGTACGTGGGGCTGTGCTGCGGTAACTCGGCTCACCTCACCCGGAGCCTGGCGGAGAGCCTGGGCCGTAAACCACCGGCCTCTCGCTACACCCCGGACCTGAACAAACACTGGCTCCTCGGAAAGGACAAGAAACTAGCTACCATGACTCCAGAAAGAAAGGAAAGATATGGAGAGACTGTTCAACTAGAAAATTAAAACAAAACGGGACATTATAATTCAGTTTTAAGTCAGTGGACAAAATTAGATATCTTGAAAGAAAACTTGCTTAAAACCGGAGTAACTCATTTCTATACCTAATGTTCTGTACTGGTAAATTGGGGTTGTTTCGCATTTTGTGACTTTATATAATTATTTTGAAGTTATTCGTCTCTAATCTTTATCAGATTAAAGTCCTAGAATTTCTAGGCAGGGTTATGAAGGTTTTTCTAAATGAAAATTTAAAATAATTTAACTCTTAATATAAGGGGTGTTATTGTAAAACCTTGCCACAAAATGTACCACAAAAATTAAGAGTAGGAAAGAGCCAAACATATCTCTGTATTCAACGCACGTGCACGTACATATTAATGTACATGGCTCATTCCACGTCAGACCAATGTACTTTCTGACCTTAGGTTTTGCTATTTATACAACAAATTGGTATGCAAGTAGGTATTAATGAGTCAAGAATGCATGCAAATTCTTAATGGAATTAAAACCCATGTGACCGGTACCATGTCCCAAAACAGACGTCTTCATGTTCTGATATATTTACATGATTTAACAATAACTTGGTTCACATTGCGAATTTGAGCAGAATCAAATACATGTATACTCCAAAATGACACCACCCTAAAATTAAAAGTAGATACCCTTGACCTTAGACACATGACCTTTGACCTTTGGCCATTCCGATATTTCGCGAAACATCTTCTGCTTGTGGAATAGACCTCGATCCCCATTGACATTTTGTTAGTCAGTTAAAATATATAAAAAAAAAAACGTTACCGAATGGTTTGAAGAAGTTGTATTGAAACCTATCACCATCAGAAGTCTGAAAACGTGAAAAACGGAAAATGCGTGACTACACTGTGGCTGTCCATTTGAATTGAATGGTCCCATCAATTGACTAAATAGAAACAGATAATAAATTATAACACAAACAAATTATCATATCTTTCGAAATAATTGACTATATGGTAAATGTTAAGTCACCTTATTATTCTGATATAATGATTAAAACATGTAACCATTGCTATCCATTACTAATGAGGATTTTACTATATTCTACCATGCCCCACAATGCGGGCCCGAATTATATTACAGACTATAACTCCTATACACGTTTCAAATTTCCAATTTGCTCATCTGAATAAATTATCATTTAACAATGACTTAGAGTACATGTGATTATAATTAAATTTGCGTGTGTTTTTCAGTGTCACCATGCAGCGTCCGCATTGAAGACGACGGCTGTTTGCTGTCTAGCTTTACAAACTGTTGAAGCGGACGCGAAAAACAATGGGTTAGTTTTATTAACCTTTGCCAAAAAAAAAGAAGACAGATGCGCAATTAAAGAGTACATAATACATGAATTTGTTTGTATCTTTTCGACCAGTGCAGGAAGATATCGATGCTCGTCGCATTGTGGCTTACGATAAAAGGGAAAAGATATTTGTGAGGTTGACACAGACGTTTTTTTCTTTGTAATGCGAGGGCAATTCATTTTGTTTTATGGCATAATTATTCCTCAGGATTGCAACTTGGCAGCTGGTGATAATATTCAATGAGAGAGAACTTTGGTCATCGCAGAAACTGCAGCTGGTTCTCAGCCAGCAAACGACATTAATTTTCAAAAGCAAACACGAGACTCCTATCAGGCCAAAGTTGCCCGTTCAACAGAAAATCAATCACTCTTCAGAAATTCAACAGCCGGCTTGACTCCGACAAAGAGTCCGCTTCGCCTGGATACCGTCCTTTGAAGTTAACCTCGTTTGAACATCAATTTGAAGCTGAAGCTGTATAATTAAATCACTGCACTTCTGCTGTCGGTTTTGGGTCCTGTCCGTGAGTTTGTAGTCGGTTATTTTAATTGATTTGGCTCATGCTCAGCCTCTGACGCCACTGGCCGGGCAAAGGGCGAGGATCGACCGCCTGGTACTCCCCCTCTTGACACCCCACACTGAACGGTCGTCAGTGCTGTGTGAAGAGGCACATTTTGTTTGGCTGATGTGGCTTCAAGGAGTGTGAAGTGTTGCTTTCCATCATGATGTCAGTACGAGATATCGCTAGCACGAGCAGGTATACGCCAATCTCTCTCTATAACTCTCTAGATCGCTTTACCATTAGTGGCAAAGTGTTCGGCATTACTGACAGGTTTTCTCGCAACCTGTAACCTACAAATGATTTCTGTATCTTTACTCTTCAGACAAAAGATCTGAAGAGAAGTCAACTGTTGCTCCCTCAAGTGAATGTTTTTCAAGCAGAGAACCACCGAGCTGTTGTGATGTTTTTAAACCATCTCAGCAGGTGATTTTTTGTGCAGGATTTAATTCGTTCAAGTTTTCGACATCGAGTGATTAAAAGAGGATTGTTCTTGTGAGCGTGCAGTGAAAGGATTCAAGATGAACGTGACTGATGGAGCACAGCCAACAAGTACAGTTGTTGTTGTATTACGGACGATGTTTATAGCCCTGAACGCACTTGCCATCATCTTGGCCAACATCTTGAATATTGTCATTCTCAGACGGGCCCAGATCGGCTCAGAACCCGCTAGGATCTACATCTCTTCCCTCGCCTTGGCCGATGTCCTTGTCGGTGCCGTGGCGCTGGCGAGCACCGTGCCGTCCGGTCATGACGGTTTCCCGTTCTCTGCAGAGGTGTGCCGAGTTGCTGGCTCCGTGTTTGCCGTGGGTTTGATGCTCAGTATTTTCTTCCTGGCCATGATCAGCGTGGACCGCTTCGTGGCCGTCAACATGGCCTTGCGATACGAGCGTCTTGTCACCCGCACCAGAGCCATCGCCGTAGTTCTCGTCGCCTGGGTCGTGCTTACAGATCTTGCACCGCTCATCATGTTGCTCAGACCAGACATTATGAAATTCAACCCAGCCACGATGTTCTGCGAGCCTAGCTTCGAAGACCCAGACTTTCCTCTCACGCTGTTCATTGCCGTCATGTTGTGGATTGTGAACTGTAGCTTGATCATGATAGCGACTTACGGGCAGCTTTTCCGGGTGGCGCACCGCCACTCAAGCCGCATCGCCGCCCAGGAGGTAGCCGCTAGCGGTGCCCAAGGGGCCCCGGTGAGACCTCGCCCCAGCGTGGTCGCCCGGATGAAGAACATGAAAGCTGTTAGGATGTGTCTGGGTGTGACTCTTGCCTTCAACCTAGCCTGGATCCCTACGCTCTGCTTGGACGTCTACAAGTTCATCAAGAAGACTAACGCAGATCCCGGAGTGGAATTCGCCATCACCTGGCTGTCGTTGTCCAACAGCTGGTGGAACTTCCTCATCTACAGCGGAATGAATCAGCAGTTCAGGGATGCCACCAAGCAGCTTGCTAAGCAGGTATGGGCCAAATGTAGGAGGAGGGAACTTGAGGGGCAACCGAGGGAAGCCAACCAATCTGCCCTTGAAAACAGACAGGACGCTCAAGAACAGCCGCGAGAACTACAATATGACAGGCAGATTCATGAATAAACTTCGTAAGAGTCTGAATCAAGCCTAGAACCATGAACCACCTGTCTCCCCCGTTCAGTTTGATAACTCCTTGAAAGGTCTACCATTCAAGATTCCACGTTCAAGTGAGATATTGCATTGGAACTGAAACGATCTCTAACTTAATAGCGTGAAACGGTTTCTCCTGTTTATATTTACACGATCATGTGACATTTATCCTTCACCGACAACAACTACATGAACGACTCAGGTCCAACCACGCGGAAAGACACTGCATTACATGTAGGCCCTACGCCATTCAAAATGTTTATCAATCCGCATGCTATTTAAAGACGAGAGTATGTCAATCTGTTGTTTAAATTTATCATTTATCATACCCTGGTTGTATACTAACTAGATGACTATATCATTCAGATTGAGAATCTTTACTGATCTTGTTGGCATTAGGCCTATGTTCAGATTCTTCGATTGCTGTAATCGAAAGTTATCATAATCAGGTATCATCATCAGCTGACGTATTCTGTACACGTATTCAGGTGTATTTTACCCCGACCAGCGCTTCAGAAGAGAAAATACTTCAACGGGAAGACTGAGATTTTACAAACCGTCTGAGTGTCGTAAACTTTCGTATAGGAATTACTCAAGCATTATATTTTGAACCTTTACCAAATCAACACCCTGCCTTTAAATGGTAGGATATGTCAGCATGAATTTCATTACAAGTAATAAACTGCTGCAAACTACTCATAAGCCAAAATAATGACCTGAAATATGTACCATGCTTGGAGTTTGGAGGGCCTAAGACGTTTCGGTCCGAGCAGGATCTTTATCGAAGACTTTGAGAAAGATCATGCTAGGATCGAAACGCGTCATGCCCTCCTGACTAGCTCCAGGAATTTCACTATTAAACAGCAGGATTGGAAACCGTCCGCGTATTCCTCGATCAAAGAGCTCAGAATATCGAGTTGGTTTATACACGAAAGATGAAATTACATCGGCCTAATCTTATTAGCATATTATTTAATGTTGAAGCAGGTTAAGGGGAAACAATATACGCTCATGCGAAATATATGGAATTATGTAAACAGGAAAACTGGACCCTAACATCTGGTGTCTTTGGTATTTTGTTTCATAGTTAACTGATACGTGAAATATAATTATATCTGAGGTCTCATTGAAATGTTTTAAAAAGGTAATCGGGCGATAGGCCTATCTGCATTTAATAAATATATGCAGTTGATATACCATGTACCGGCGTGCCGAATACAGAATTGACTTTAATTGCCAGCTTTGAGTAGCTGTATAGATATTAACTGTTGTAATCTCGTATGTGGCATCATAGGCATAATCAATCAGACGTTAACTACAATAATATTACGACTTATGTCGTGACTGACAATACACCGTATGTCACATTCTATAATGCAGCATGCATGCATGCTACATTAGCGCGTAAAATTGAAACGGGACGTTGCTCTTCAACACCGGGTGATCTTGCGCTGTGTCGGTGAAATACCACGCTCATTTCTGATTATCCTAGAAACGGATAAATGTTTCATTAAAATCCATGGCTTCCCTGCCAGTCTTGAATAATGTTGTCAATTATTTCTGCAGTTAGGCTCGGAGATGTAATCATCGTTTTCATTATAGGAAATCTACATGGCCTGTTGCAACTAGTGGACAATGTCACTCTAAAGTACCACAGGGAAATGAGTTATTTCAACTGCTTTTGAAAACGTTTGATTCAAGATAAACAAAAATGGTCGGATGTTACATAGTTATTGTTGGTTGAACTTACATCAAATTTAATGTCACAATTCAATAATAATATCTACAAAGAATGTGTTAATATCGGGATTACCAATTCAATCAATGACAATATCGCCAGTTAAAGCTAGTTGCAACTCATTCTACATTGTAAAACACGGCTAATCCCTTTCTATGGCAGACTCATGGGTCGCTGAGTTCATAAAGCTCTACGACGCGTCGTAACTCGATTTGCGACGCGTCGCAAAAAAAACTGATTGGATACGTGTTGGATCAGCGACGCTTCGTAAGTCAGTTTCATGAAATTGAAGTCTTCCCAAATGGACATTATTTTCATCTGGAGCACATACGGTACAACAACTTGACTTGCACAATTAACAGCTTCTATAAACTCTTTCATATGTATGCTTAACATAAGGCACAGAAAAAGTATATATATTTATAGGGCCTATGTTTAATTCATCGACGCGGATGACTTCAAATCTCAATTCTGATACAGCAAAGCAAATTACATCGCCAGTTTCAGCCTTTGTTTCTACATTAAGCAGACAAGCGTCTCTTACCGTTGGAAAGACGCTCTGAAATCAACACAAGGTTCTTCATTAGATATTTCGGTTTGGTTTCTTTCAACACTGGTGTCGGCCTATTGCCCTGCCAGACACACTATCACTACGCTATTGCAGTCATGGTGAAATATTCAACTATACAAAATAACAAATATAATATACACGATTTTAACAAATATAATTGACTATTTGGGACACCACCAACGTAGGGATGGATATAGCTCAGTTGGTAGAGCGCCTGTACGGTATTCAGGAGGTCGCCGGTTCGAATCCAGCTCCAGTAATTCTTTCTTTGTTCACTTTTCAATGATGATTTTAATTAGAGTTCAAACTGCCATTAAATGTCAAATAATTAATGAAGTCTCTTTAATGTTACAGGCACAAATGTACATCGATATATGATTTTCATTCTAAAATTAAATTAAGAATGTATTGCCAAACAAAGCAAGTTGGTCCCGTTCGGCCGTCTTTATGTAGACTCTGTCGACAAGACACTTGAAGATTCTACGCGTAATCAATGTGGATTGTCAGGTAGTCAGCTCTTCCAACCGTGTCAAGACCTGTACCAATCAAATCAATCAAATCATGCAATCAAAATGACGACATTTCGGAACGGGGGCTAAACAGAAAATACGCGGGCTGGGCAGGTCAGGGCAGGCCAAATAAGGTCAGGAAAGGTCAGGGCAGGGCAGGGCAGGGCAGGGCAGGGCAGGGCAGGGCAAGTCAGGGCAGGGCAGGGCAGGGCAGGGCAGGGCAGGGCAGGGCAGGGCAGGGCAGGGCAGGGCAGGGCAGGGCAGGGCAGGGCAGGGCAGGGCAGGGCAGGGCAGGGCAGGGCAGGGCAGGGCAGGGCAGGGCAGGGCAGGGCAGGGCAGGGCAGGGCAGGGCAGGGCAGGGCAGGGCAGGGCAGGGCAGGGCAGGCCAGGCCAGGCCAGGCCAGGCCAGGGCATGGCAGGGCGGGCGGGCCAAGGCAGGCAGGCCCGAGGCCAGGCAGGGAACCAGGGCGGGGTGGGGCGGGTCGTGCCAGGGCAGGGCGGGCAAAAGTTGGATCAATAAACCACTATAGACCATCTGTATATGAATAATAATACATGACTCTCTTACCTTGTGTCACATCATGCAAGTTCACTACTCCACTGATGTTACTGTACAATATGATGGGATGTGCGTACCCAGTAATGGCTGCCTCATATTCACATCCATACTTCTCAGGAACAATAAGCCACCCGGCATCAAAGATGCAATTGTCATATCTCAAACTGATAAGAAATCGTCGAGTGTGGGTTGGACTGTTGAAAGGAAAGTAAGCAAATAACGTTATATACCTGTCCGGGCATCAGGCGCGGTTCTAGAGCCAACATTTTTAGGGGGGCTAGAAGAGACATTATTTTTGGGGGGCTAGAAGAGCCAATATTTTGGGTTCTTCTCGCTTCTGCTATGTCTTATTAGGGGTCGAAAAACATGCACATTATAGCCCACACAACGCATTTTTTTTATGTAATTGGCGCTCAATAACTGAAAAAAATCCAGTATTTTCAAGATTTTTTTTTTCACTTGCATTTTCACTTGCATGGCATACTGTCCATGCACATCCATTATCAATCGTTTTATCATTGTCGGGGACTGATATTATCAAAATACATCGGGGACAATTGCAATAGCCTATGCCGAATAAAAATCAGAAACTTACATGACGTTACCGGCAATGCTGAATACATGCGGTGAAGATGCTTTCAAGTCGCTCCACGGAGAAGATATCAGGCGGTCACGGGTAAACCAGTTCATTGTGTCAGACCCAGTACCATAGAATACGATGTCAACCTTGCTACCAGAAACATGGTCACACAATGACAACTTGACCTTGATAATAAACGGAACATATGTACAATAAAGGTCATATCATTATAATCATACTTGGTTTTTGTCAAAGAAATGCAGATTCATAGGTAAGAATATCAAGAATTATACAGTAACAGTCATCAATGAAAATTCTAGTCCCATACGGAGCCCACTTTTTGAGAAAACAGTGAAAAACGCACACAGTATTTTTTTAAAATCTTTTCATCGTTATCTTTAACGATCGTTATTTTTTATCTTTAAAAGATCAAACTTGTTTTTGGTCATTGGTTTTACTCTTTACAGCATTTCAAGCATCACCATCTTTATACCCTTTAAATTATAGGTAAATCTGTGAAGATGAAATCTGTGAAGATTTCTCTTTGGGTATACTACCAAAGTATGATAGTACCTTTAATTTCATTTGTTGCCAGAATGGTCCATAAAATACGGGAACAATGTTCAAAACAAAGTTAAACAGTTAAACAGTTAATAATTAACAGTTAAACAGTTAACAAGAAAAGAAAAGAAAAGCAGAACATTCCTCCAATTTTGTTTTTAGATAATAAGCTAATTGTAGATTGGACAAAAATGACTAAAAGTCAAAATTACTTCATTAGTCTCTCGTACTTTAAAGGTAATTTGGTAATCCCACCCTATAGCCAAACATTTGACGTCATCATAAAATGTACTTTAAAGGTAAAAGGCAATAAATTTGATATCAAGACACTGAAGGCTCACCTGATTTATGTTGAGCTGATTATTCTTCCAGGACTCGTACAAGGTATTGTTGCGAAAGCTTCCATTACTTTCTACTCCTGCATCCCAGGCGTTTGTCACCCACATCCCGTAAAGACTCACACCAGTCCCGGCAACACCTTTAAACACCAGCTTCCATTTGTCTGAATAAAAAACAATGCAACTTAGGAAATTTAAAATGTAATATTTAAAACTATCCCTTAAAGGTTTACTGTAATCAAAATACATATGAAGTTAAATACATCTGTATTGTTATAAAACTCAACCTGTCTATCATTGTTTGTGGTAAAAAATATTGCACATAGAAAAGGGAGGTATTTTCGACCCATTATTAAGCACCCCACTTTTCCCGACGAAAAACCTTGCTTACGTCACATGCAGAACACCCGGCAGTATGTTGTGCGAGCCTAAACTAGTTCTGTAGGTGACGTCACAAGCCATTGTGTGGATCGGTTTCATGGGATCTTTTGGGGGGCGGGCCGTACATGTACTGATTTTGTAACCGTTTGGTCAAAATTAAGCACTTACATAGAAATATAAATTTATATAGTCAGTAATTATGTATTAAGCAATAAAAGCACGTTCATCCCTATTCCAAATTTTATTACAGTAAACCTTTAACGTACATTTTTGTTAAAGATAATTGCGTCCTAAACCTAGCACCGTCGTAAAACGATTGATTTAATATTCACCGTTCAGATTTCTTGGGTTGTTCACAGCTGATGTCACAATAGCCGATGTTGTCATGACCTGAGAGAGAAATCACAATAATTTACCGTTAAACCATGATATGAATAAATGCATCATCATTTACATTTTACCTAAATGATATACATGTATTGGGCGTTCACGTAACGGATGTTCAGTGTTGTGGGATGTGGCTATGTCCCTCCAACCTCGTGAATTTAAAAAAAAATTAATTCTATCTTTGCAAACGAATTCCGTGTTTTTTCTGCATTTCCATACCGCAGGGTTTACGAAACGGAGGCTCAGACTCGGGCTCCAGCTCTGATATCCATATGCTGAAAATATACGTTGTGGTTTTTCATTGAATCTGAAGCTCTGTTTCCCTTTTCACTACCAGAAAATCTACTTTCGAACCTCAGCCAAAAGCCTCTTTTTTGATATACCCGTTATTTCATAATGGATTCACGAAATGGATCCGGAGCCTGAAACGGAGCCTGCAAATAATTGCGACTAAATGTATTTGCAAAAAAGACTCACTATTAGTGCGATTTGAATCGCGCTCCAAATCGCGATTATTTGTGTGTGGACACAAATAATCTCGCTTTAGTTTGGTGTGTGTGAACGGGCCTATTTTAGCACTCTTTTCCATCAACATTTTTTTTTCTGGAATGGAGTTTAGAACTCCGTTTATTGCAAATTCATTGAACAAAATAAATCCATTCAAAACATACCTGTCACATTACTTCTAGTACAGGTTTAACACTCTTTAGCACTCTTTTCCATCAACATTTTTACTAGGAGGAGGGGTGCGCGTCACGTCGTCTTTTGCAATACGCGACAGAACGACACGACGGGCGATGACGGATTGCCCGACGCAGGACGCGACAAAACCTGCATACAACGGCAATGGAAAGGAAGCGACGGCACCATGCGACGGAACCGTCGTGCTGTATCTTGCCGTCGCGTGACGGTAAGTCGCCACAACAGCCCGCAGTAATCGAATAAACACCGGCCGGATTCCTGCCGAAAATACACCGTTTGAGCTCGTAGAGAAGACGGAAAGGCTCCGTCAACACTTCCATGTTGGGTGAATACTGGCATCAACCCGTATAACTCATTCGTCATCTCGTCACTGTCTTAATTCAAAGTTTATTCAGTGATGCAAACTAATTGCCATCTAAATACTGTCCTGAAATACATAACATATTCAAATCTTTTAGAAGTCAACCCTCGTTACTGAGGAAAATATCGTCGTTTTTGCATGAATACATATATAGATATCATAGTTGAACACTTACCTGGTCACTGCCAAGTTCTTTCTTTTGGCAATCAAAGTACACAAAGTCCTCACATGGCTTCAGATTGTCAGGGAAATCTTCTTTCCCAGCATCATTGAGTTGGCAGAGGGCATGTTCTCTATCGTGATTGAACGATACGCACCGGTCGTACTTTGCGCAAAGGGCCGAACATCGCATTCGAGATACTCCTGAACGATTCATGAACGCATGACCGACCAGTGCGTGGTGTGAGTGCCCTGTATACTGGCTCTCACGGTACTGTGAACTTCCGTTGGCTCCAGACACCCAAACGAACCCCCAGAATACAAACAGTAGACCAGTGAACATCTTGGATATACCGAATTTATTCAGACTGGACTCGGCCCGCATGAACTGATGGGTAAATGTCTAGTAATTGTCACTACTGCAAGTGATATTGAGTGTTGGCTGTAAGTTATACAACACTGCTTGGACTTCCACAGTGAGTGAATGAGTGATGCGCCTGCCTATGATGAATACCTTATTGGCTATTGGTATCTGTAATACATGTAATTAAACTACCAGCGGTGACCAGTCGTGATGCGAGCAATCTACTCTTTGTAATAGAGGTCGTCTTCTTTAAAGGTATAATACATGATTGGTAAAGGTAACAAACAGCACTCATATTTTGTCTAATCCAACACGTACATAAAATAGGTTACCTGTGAACATTTGAGCTCAATCGGACATCTGAGTCACGAGAAATTAGCAAAAATCCGACTAAATTTTTCTTATAAAACACTAAGAACGGTTTTGATCTAACCCCGAGATCAAAACTGTCGGTCTTTGTTTTACTAATTTCTGGATAAATACACAATTTCAGGCAGAACTATTTTAACTGTATGTTTCTACCTCCACTGTCTTCATACCCTGAAAGTTATACATAAATCTGTGAACATTTCTGTTTGGGTATGTTATCAATCATGTACTGTACCTTTAATGCTATATTTTCTTACAATATTAGATAAAAACGGGTCAACTGCGTTTGAAATAAGGTATTGGGTGTAGCAAATTATAAATACGAGATGATTGTTGGAGATATAAACATTGAAGATTGGAGGAAATTGCAATTTCCGGTACAGTTTGATCTTTTGTATGAGACAAATTGCACAATGTTGTGAAAATAAATACAAAATGTGATGACAAGGTGAAGTAATGGGACGATAATGAACGGTGCTCTAATAATAATAATAATTTTATAATAGTAATTACCTAGAAGGTACAGCTTCAATATGACTAGCCTGAAATATGTATAGGCCTATAATGTTTGGAGTTAGAAGGGCCCGACGTTTCGATCGATAGCAGAATCTTTCTAAAAAAATTGTTGTTTTCTTCAGAAACAGGATGTTGATGAAATAAAAAGCCACATTCGTCATTTCCTCCCATCCCCCACCCTCTCAACAGAAGCCCGCTAATTCCTCTTCTACCTCGATCGTCCGGGCGTGTCCACGTTGCTGCCTTACCGGCGCCAGATAAGTCCTCCCCTGCGCAAATGATTATCCTCCTTACATTGCTCTGACTTCATTTGTTGCCAGGGAGCAAGCAATTAGATGATAAAAGATGGATCCATCGTGTAATACGCTCAAGCCAAGCCAGACCTAATTCCAAGTCAAGTCACCGTGGTTATGTGCGCTTAAAATAATATGAACACACAGCGGTTGGACTGCTCGTGACGACTCCGCATACCCGATGTGTGTAACCTGTAGATTGTATTCAATATAATTTAGTACTTGAACTGCAGTGAACAATGTCTTTATGTTGCATTTTTTTATAATTTCATAATTCAAATTTCAAACACCATTATTAAAATAAAAACTTCCGGGAAATTAATTAATAATGGAATATCCGAAAGTCCCGAAATGATATTTCCTACATCATCAATATATCTCAGGAATTGTTGTGATAAATTACGGTGTTAAAATAGAAAAAAAATGAAGTCTGTAGATAATTATAATAATTAAAATATTTCCGCCTGAAATTGTGTATTTATCCGAAGACCAGAAACAGTTTTGATCTCAGGGTAAGATCAAAACCATTCTGTATGTTACATAAGAAAAATTGAGTCGGGGTTTTTGCTATTTTCTCGCAGTGACTCAGATATCCAATTGAGCTCAAATTGTCACAGATTTATTATTTCATGTACATTATTGGATCAGACAAAGTGTGATTGCTGTTCTGTAACTTTTACCAGTCATGAAGCCCGCTTAGCTATTATGGCCTAATGTCAGGCGAAGTATCAAGATATCGCATTGGATCATGTCTGTTCACGCTAGAAATTTCCAGTTATACGATTCAAATATTCTCAAACCAGAAAGAATGGGAAATAATGTGAAACTATGATATTTACCTTTAGAATACAAATAAACATAAACATTTATTATGAAATAATGCAATTAACTCAACGTTTCATGATTATTGTAGGTCGCATAGGGAGTTCCTGTGTCTCATGATTCTAATGTTGGTATTTACACTGACCTAGTAATTCTGGCTAATTACACCCAAACTGTGACACGACAGAGAGGGCGCCCTACTCGAATATCTGCATGGATACAGGACGCCTAAAAAAACAGAGTGTACACTGTCAACATTTTCGGTAACAATCTCCGTAGTGTTGCCCAGGTACGTTGTTGCTGAAAATGTTGTCAGTGTACACAGAGCAAAACGAGTTGAGTAACATGTCGCATCAACATCTTGGTAACATGTTGGCCAAATGTTGCTAGTACACAGGGCCCAAAGTCGTGTTGCCCAGGTGTGTTGCCCTAACTGGGCAACATGTTACCGAAAATGTTACCGCAATTGTTGACAGTGTACACTCTGCTTTAGGTTGCATCCGAATCTGCTAGATTATGTAACGGTACAATGTTATCGACATTTCCAATTTTCCTATTTATATTACACGCATTGAATCCAATCTACCGAAATGTACTTTATCAACAGAGGGCGCTATACATGCACACTCAAACGTGGAGGAGGATGAAGGATGGAATAATCTTCACTGCTGACGAGAGTGAGACATCCACACCATGCACAGTCAGTACACGGCCAGACCACAGAACGGAAGTTCATTACCAGACGGCACCGAGCAGTCAGAACACGAATACTGTATTTCTATTGTGATGGCGCAACAATAAAACTTATCCAAACATCGTGACAAATTGTTGCAAAGAGGAAATGACAACCATTGGGGTACGTCGTCTGCACGGTATGACACCTGTTATTGATTGATGGACAGCATAAAGGGTCAATTCAACCAACAGGTATATACCCTAGATAAAACGATGTCATCCACGCGGTCTTCATACTAGAGTGGACTGAGCACGCCTATCGTTGTGTATGCTCCGGACTGTACTGGTGTGGCTACAGTAACATCTAAAGGTATGTTAACTTATTAATAGCTAATTACTATAGGTACTTTGCAATCAACACTGCAAATTAATGAAAGCTGTTAAAGGTACAGTACATGATTGGTAACATACCCAAACAGAAATGAAATGTTCACAAATTTACGTATAACTTTCAGGGTATGAAGATGGTGCTGGTAGAAACACACTGTTAAAATATTTCCGCCTGAAATGGTGTATTTATCCAGAAATTAGTCAAACAAAGACCGAAAACAGTTTTGATCTCGGGGCAAGATCGAAACCATTCTTTATGTTTTATAAGAAAAATAGAGTTGGGTTTTCGCTATTTTCTCGTTACTTGCTGCCCTTGACCTGTTTAAGAATTTAGCTCTTTACTTTGGCTGTTAGTGTTAACTGTGTTCAAATTCCAATATTCGTGTTGAGAAACGTTGGTTGTGAGCAGAGAAGCGTTCAAATTGCGTAGTTCACAACGTTCAATGCTCGCAACTCAGACATCACCTAGGCTCAGCGTTTTTGTTTCTATTACAGTTTATAATTTTTTCGAACCGTGTTTTCTGCGAAGCTGCTATTTGAAATTTGGCCCTGATCCTGGACATTGAGTTTTACCATTTCGAACACAAATTTACACTTGAGTGCGAAAATCCCTCTAATCACAGGACTGAGCATTACGTACACTGGGTCATCCTGTGCGTTCACACGAACTCGTACAGAGGAATTCGACCCAATTACGGGTCTAAGTTCACTTCTACCTGAACTAACTTGATCCATTATTTGCTGTATGTGGACTGTCAGCCGGCTCATGCATTGACAGTAAAACCACACCCCTTTGGTCATCATACCGGTACAACTAGGGAAATGGGTAATTGTTTAGTTTGCACCAATCAAGAATTACGTCATCGTTAGTTCCCCTTGCACCTAGCTCACCTCGTCATCTCCACCCTGAACCAACGTATGCAATCCCCCAGATACCTACCCCTATGATGCACCAGTCTACCACACGTGGCGTCATGGAAGATGACGAATGTTTATATAAGATGGCCAGCCTGTACGATCTTTGACATTTTACCCGCTTCATCCAGACACTGCTTCATCATTCTGCTCATGCAGATAATAATAATTGTTGCCCTATAGACCGGACCCATACGTAGTATGTCATATTGATTGCCAGTTTGTAACGATATTACTTCAGGGAGGACATTTGCTTTTCCTTCACTTCCATGTCCGTGTTTGATGCTGTCCATTTTGGAGAACCAGTCTGCGCTTTTTGATATAATAATCGAGAACTGAAGTGACGGGAAAAGCCTGATAGAATGAAGAGTAGAGGTCACAAATTCGAGAATTTTTTAAGAAGGTGATGGTCAAAACATACCGTTAAACTTTTCTGCCTGAAATGCTACATTTATCAAAAAAAGATTAAAATCAATGACCAAAACCAATTTTGATTTTGATCAACAATAACGGTGAAAAGATTTAAGAATTACTGTGGCCGTTTTTCACTGTTTTCTCAAACAATTTGGCACCGTATGGGACTGAAATGTTCACAAATGGCTGTTCATACTGTGTCTTCCTTGATAGTTTTGCCCATGAATCTGCATTTCTTTGACAACAAAAAAAGTATGATATTATCTTTAAACTACTACTTCGTGTATAAAGTGGCATTTGGAAAACTCATGTGATGAAGAAACTTGGTCTTTGGTGGCTGAGGGCTCTGACCGTGTGCGTTAGGATTAAAGTTTTAAGGCCGTAAATGACTCAAAAATAATCCCATCGATGAATCGATGCCGGGGTGAATAGCAACAGGATGAGCCGATGAATCCCATGAATGAGTAGGGGGTTAGTCCTGGTGATGAGCCCCATCGATTCGCGTCCCTGTGCTCTCTGGCCGTCTTCGATCCGTCCCGCCTTTTGAAGCCTTCCCTGCCCCGTGTCGTACGGCCAATTCCCCGGCCGTTCAAATGGCACACAGTCCATGATCCATCAGCATGGCGAAGATATCGAAACTTTTAAACTCCACCTGACTGGTCTCTGTAGTCAAGCAACTTAATACTTTGAGTTGCTTTCAGGTGTCGTTTGGTCGAATTCCAAAGTCATCGTTTCGTACGGTCGACCTACTCCATTGGCTTGATGACAATATTGGAATTTCTCGGAATATATACTGACATCATCATGGCAGACAGAATCACAAAATAATCAAAGAGGTGGGCGTGTGTTATATGGACGAACGAAAAAATCTGCCTAATTCATTGTCTTTTTCGCTCTAATACACCGCGCTTTTGAGAAAGGTTAAACTAAACAGATTATTAATAGGACAAGGTCTACGACAAGGTCTACGCATTGTCCACTCCTAAGCTTCCAGTAATAATACATGCATGATAGAAGCCTGGGCTCTGTACGACATCCCCTGTCCAATGTGGTATAGGGATACTGAACTCGTATTAAACGTCGACAGGGAATGACTTGAGCCAACCGTGTCCGGTTATTGGGCTGGCTAGTGCACCACCCATTCAAGCATGGTCCAATTGCATAGAGCTCTAGTGTTCCAATCGTCAAACTTTCCTCCCCTGTTAAACCCCTCCCCAGGGCTCCCCCCTCCGTCTCCCCTCCTATGTGTCCCTTAAGTTCCTCTTTCTTGTGCCACCCATGCAGTAGTCAGTAATCCCTCGGACAACACAGATCCCCAGGCTCAGTAGCCAGTGCACCTCACTTTATCCTTGTTCTTTCTTGAGCTTTTAAAGTGGTGTTTGACTGGCCGCTGTGGACAAGCCTAGGTTCAAGACCCCATTTTCCAACAGCGAGGCGAGAGGGATGAAAGAACTTGAGGAGAAAAGCAGACCAGAAACCGTACCCCCAGGCAGAACATGCATACTGGAAGTTGAGAGGAAATGGGAAATGGTGCCAGCGTTCGATACCGTGGTGGATGACCGTTCCGCGTTGAGGGCTGAACCCAGCGCAGCGAATTCAGGCTTGAATCATAAGAAGCTTACTCGTGATCCCCCTCTTCACCCCTTTCTCTGGTCGTCGTCAATGGGCCGAGATGTTCGGCCTGGGGGTGAGGGAGGAGAATGCCACTCCATATTGGAAGAGAGGGATTTTGTGGAGGGTTTTGTTGCTATTGCAACCTTGTTTTGATACAGTTGCGCGGTTGGTAGGGAAGCTCGTGTGGGTTGGGAAGTTAACGAGACTTTGTCAGGTGCCCGTTAGCGCATGCATGCAACCACCGCCAACTTCAGACCGAACTTTGTGGCCTGAAAACTCTGGGAGTATTGTGACAATTAAAACGGGGAGATGTCTGTCATGTTGCTCAGTGATGGAAAGAATGTTTCCCCTTCACCGTTTCAACTGCTTTTCAGATTGTCTTTTAGATCCTGAATGTAGATACGAAAGGGTTCACCGTACTAAACCTACAGTGAAGCAAGGAATTAACTGAGTTTCAAGCCGGCAAGATATATCAGCTAGATGCAACAGTGGCAGCTGCAACTGCAGCAGCTAGCAGCAGTAGCGACTGCTGCAGCAACCTGAGCATGCAGCAGCATTGCATTCAATCAAACCGAGCTGTAAAATTCAGAATGAAACGTTTACACGTGACAATAACACAATGATAACCTGCCACGTAAGATGCCAAATATCACCTTGTTAATAAGCACATCCATATTCACACACCTCTCCTAATTACAACTTCTACTCTGAATGGAATTGACAAGACCCCAACTCAGAAGAGAGTGAGGTCCCCGTGGATCGATAATATCCTCAAAACGCATGTATACATTTTTGTTCCGGTGCGGACTGTTCCAATACTGACAGTTGCCCCTCGGGTAAAGGAATAATCTTTATCCCTCCAACTATCAACAAATCAACTTGTGTAATTGTGGACTCGATGGGTTGGTGGTAAGACTAAGATGGCCTTGAGGGGGGGGGGGGGGGGGGGGGTTGTGGAGGAGGGGTCGTGAGGGCGCGATCGTCTGGCTATCGAAGGGACATGAGACTTGCAGAACACATTAAGCACAGCACACACTTGCAGTTCACCGGGAGCGGGGCTGTAGTAGTCAACTCACGTTGTTAGTGGATCTTGCTGCATGCCCTTACAACATCAGTGTGCCGTGGTGAGCTGTCACCGCCCTGGTATATCTGACCACGCTCAGGCCGAGACGCCGATCAAACAGAGGTACGATATTTAGGCTACAGTAATGGTAAATTTGATCTACTATCGATCATTCTATGTCGATCCATAAACGAACCCCAAATACATATGACATCCTGGAGATAATGCGTGAAACACCGTGCACAGACACCCCCAGCCCGCCCTTATACTTTATACATCGTTTTTTTGCATTAGACGTCTCCAGCTTACAGGCGATACCTTGTCTTTGATCAGATGTTTGTGCTGCATAGAACATGGAGTTGACATAGAAAAAACCATGCAGATATATATTCAGTTGGGGTTCTTTGCTGTTGTATTATATATGCCCTTTGTGCTTACCAAAGGTTAAAGATGTAATGAAAGAATGGACAATGGCTAATGCCAAAAGATTGACAACCAATTATTGTAGGGAGAAAAATTACTTGAAGGTTGACACATCATTATGAGGTACCTTTGTCGTTTACAGGATGCCTAAATATAATAGATGTATTTATAGTTTGCACAGAAAAGGCGATGTAAACTTAATGAGGCGCACGGTTATGGACGTATTGGGTCCTATCATGAAGTTGGTAAAAAAAATTAATGATGGAGCGCCGGCCATTTTGACATGGGTCATACAAAAGTCGGCGACGCAGCATCTTACTCCCAGTACCCAGACGGAATCCGGACTAGTGCATCCTTGTAACCTCACCGTCAAGACTCACTGTAGTGTCCCACTTGCCGGTCTCGCTGACTTTTGTCAAGGCACGGAAAGCTTTAGCTATACCATATAGCTACCCCTGATGGTTATACAATGGAGGAACTTCCTCCATGTTTATACCAACCGAAAAGGCACCGGTTAGATTGTGTTTACCAAACCCCAGAAATGCATCACACGCATGTCTGCATATTATCGGATTTAAGCTAAGCCGCCCGAGTAGATCTCTTACTAGGCCAGAATAATCATTTCTCTGGCCGTTACTTGTTGCGGATTAATTGGCCATATAACTACTAAGCCACCTCAAAAGAAGTTGCCAAACTTTAGGAGAGGAGAATTATCGAACGGGAGGAATGAATGAGAAAGATGGTGAGCCGATGAGGATAAGAGGCTTTGTCCTCATGGATACGTAGCAGTTAGTGTGTCGAGAAGGGGACTTTATCTTACCAGGAGTCTTATTTATTTTTACCGGATAATACGAAATCCGCGCGGATCCCTCAGTCGTGTGAAATCAGACGTATAATCCGGATGTACGGATCGTTTCCTCAACACAAGTCTTGCTTGAGGGCATATCGTAATCCTGTTTGAAATTGAGCACATTTGAAGTTGCATAAAAATAATATGCAACCACGGTGCGTCATTTTATGTATGTAACTTTTTGTATGTATTTTTTGTTTCATTTGCAATGGCAGCGACGTTTTAAAGGCAGAATAATGAATTGCTTATGCTTGGAGTAAGGAGGGCCTGACGTTTCGATCCAAGCAGGATCTTTCTCGAAGCTGCTATCGTTTATTACTTGTATACCGATTCCTTATAAATAGATTAGCCTATACACTTGTGTATTAATAGAAGCATGCCCTTGGCCATAAAAAGTCACTTTATTTCCGAATCATTCAACGAAATTCAAGGCTAATACTGTGTTGAAAAATCAAATAGATAAATGGACCGCATGCTGGTAAAACAAACTCGCGGTTTACGTGAACTTTGGGTAATACTCTCTCTCTCTCAGCAATGTATGGCTGGGTAATTTTTTCTTGGGCACCCTGTGACAACACAGGTCAAAGTTCACATTTCAATTGGCAAATCTTAGATTGAAACATTTTATTGATGTTTTAATTGGCTCGTCTTGGTCTGCTGGGACCTCATTATTTTATCCCACCATGAGGACACTGTTTGATTCAAGGATCTTGATCTAGGTTTCAGGCTTGAAATTGTCATCTAGTGGCCGTCAATTTGACGTATAGCGGCGCGCCGTAGGCTTAACCTTACCTCAACGGTCACTTTTGGGTTGCCTTGGATGTTAAGTTAACTGAATGAACTTGGTGGAAAACGGCTTCTACAAATTTCCCATGAAGAATAATTTATGTCCTTCAAATGAAAGAAAAGTGAACAATTTTTATTTCGCACGCCGTGTAACTGCAATAACATTTTTTTTCTTCAGATGTAGACATACTTTACAATAACCTGGCCGATACTTTTTTTGTGTCGAGAAGTGAGGCAGTATATGGTTTATAATAAAAAAATCCCATTGCACCTGACGGAGTAGAGTTCACATACTTGGTGAAATATTATGTGATACCAAGTGCAGTATAGCAGAAGTAACGCCATTACAGAGGCTACGCCACAGACACAAAAAAGTGATTTCTCGCTTAGTTGACTTATCGGTTTCCGATGCAGCACGTCAATATTTGTGGAGGTCCTTTACGGTTGGCCTACGACGGGCTGCGGATATACAAAGGCAAGCCTAATCCAATGTGATGGTAAAGTTCCACGGGCGACTGTGTTGCAAACTGAGTCCACTTCAATGTGTGATTTCTTTCCAAAATATAGAAGTGTGTATAATAATACATGCAGGACTGGGATACTTGTGCTTGCAACACCGAGTTAGTCCGACCGATGCCATGATGTCCCCGGTATATGCAGCGTGTCTTACCCGCCTCGCTTCCCGCTATCGTACCCCGTGTACTTATTGGAGTATCGGAGTATACTCTGGTGAGATTCACCCACCGACCAGATACCAACCGGTGACCTAGTTTGGAAGTATCCTGGGTTTTTATACTGACAACCAGAGACAGAGAGAGAGAGAGAGAGGGAGAAAAAAGTCCGGGGTTCGTAGTCTGAGCGTGCCTGTCCGGGGAGACGACCGGGCCACAATAAGAAACCACGCCGGGTTGTTTGATTTGATAATACCGGTAGGTATGCGATATAACAGCAATGGAGTTGTTATGTTTGGATTTTCTCTCACCTCCATGTATATACACGATGGATTCCACAGTTCCTGTTCAATGAAAACATCATACCCAGCCTTGATATTATTGTTTTCAACCATGTAGAAGATACAGTGGCACGCACATCAAAGAGATAGGTAGATGGGTGTGAAGTGTAATGGAAGACTGCTTCCCCGGCCCCTCTGTGGAATGCCACTTCTGTCTCTACTTGTGACTGAATAATGCATAACTGGTATAGGCCTACGTGCATGACTATGGTTAGTTTGTGACTCTGTTTCTGTTGTATCACTCTGCCTCCCCAGGTTGGAGCAAGGAGTTTCGTGGTGACTTCTGGAGGAACTTACGGTCATCCATCGTGGAATTAGTGCTACACCAATCTGCAGGTAAGTGATGGAAACTTAGGCATACTGCATGGCTGCACCATTTAGACCTTGTTTCTAATAACTGTGTATGTATTTCTCTCGTTTTATGCCAGCTGTATTTTTCCAAAGTCAAAAAGTCAAGCTGAATAATTGCTTCTGATGGAAGCACTCGGGGTGAGAGAAAAAGAAGAAAATAGTATGACTGGTATTGTAAAGACCAGTCGGTTAATCGCTAAAGAATTGATGGATTACGCCTTTAAATAAAATCATATTTTATTCATTAATCTTTTATTAATATTTTTGATTTTATGTGTGTAGCATTGCTCGTGTCACGGTGTAGTATTCGATCATTATTTCTGCGTGCAATAATGGAGAAGGTCGTGTATTTGCGCTGAGATTCTGAAAGTTCTTGGGTGCCATCTTTGAACAATTTTAGGGAAGGTTGTAGAGGTTCTCCCAGGTCCTAATATCATAATCGGACAGGGCATGTCTCCAAAATGTTGACACTGTACCCACATTGAACACTGTATCCACATCCTACTATTGTTGTGCATCAGTTCCAGTATTAAATAGTGTGTGACAGGATCCCCTTGTATGCAAGGGGCTTTTGGCGCTCGCCGTTGGACTCTCAACAGTATTTTTGTTTTTCTTTTGGTGGCATTTAAAATGCCCGGGGAACCGGCTTCCTTTGACGGCAGCATGTATGCATCATTGGGGCCCACCGGGCGAGTCTCGTAGTGGCAGTCCTTGCCAGAGAAAAGGTTATTATTAACACGTTCTGCCATATTGCATTGAATGTGACGCGCTGGGTCAGTGATGTTGACAACCTCATATCCCTATTCAACTATTTGTCTGACTTTTGCCTCCTATACACTCGAGGTATGATGACGTGTGATGACGTCATATCGGTGGGGATAACGGTCTTAGGTTCTCGTATGAGTCAGCTGCGAGACTGGCCGGCGTGCTTGATGACTTATAATTATATAGGTCTAGGTTATGACTCTTGTGGCATCACTAAGGATGCTTCGTATACACGCAGGGACAACTTGATCACCTTTGCTTCAATGAAGTTAATGGCAATATCTTTATGATAAGATACAAGAAAAAAACTGCTGCAAACTGCTCATCAGCCAAAATGACCTGAAATATATCAAATGCTTATAGAGTTAGGAGGGCCTCCTGACGCGTTTGATGATAAGATATTAGCTGCAGTTTTACAAGTTAAAGTAAATAGTCAAATCTGGAAGCTTTATGATACTCACAGACTGAAATCACTTCAAGAACTTTTAAGAAAGCTCCAAGTTGTTAAAGGTTCCCTAGATAACCCAAAGGTCAGATGTCGACGTTAAAATAAGCGTCCTCTCCTGTTGCACACTGAGGGCCATTTGAGGGGAGCAACTCTTTTGCCTTATGTTACCTTCCTTGCTATCAATGTTTATATCAAGAATGGAAAGTGATCTCTTTCAGAGAAACCCTAGCGGCGATTCAGAAATAATCTATTTACATAGATAGAAAGGCTTTTCTGTCCGGAGGCAATGTAGGCATCTTCATTATGACGTGAACTGTATATCACTGATGATCGATCTGCGTCTCTACCACGATGCAAAGTATGTTCCAGATATAGAATTGAACTCATGCATACAGGCATACGGTTTCAAGATGTGCGGCTATTAACCACGTAGACTGAACTGTTGCATACATGTACAGTACATGTTTATGCTTCTTGTGACGGACAATTGTAGTTAATAGCCTAATCCCAGCACTTTTTTTTTACATAGTTGTTTCTCAGTTGTTTGGGGAGCATAGGTGGCAAGTGCGTTAGGCACTCGCCTCTCACCAATGTGTCCCGGGTTCGAATCCGGCCTGGGTCATAATGTGAGTAGAGTTATGCGTTGGTTCTCTCCTATGCTACGAGGGTTTTTTCTCCGAGTTCTCCGGTTTTCCTCCCTCCACAAAAAATCAAACACTTTCGATCTCAGGCTGTGCTCCGTGAACATAGGCCTATGGGTTGATGTGGCTGGCAGCCAAGGGCGCCCATGAAAGCCTGCTACTCGATCACGTTGAAGTCGCATCATTCGCAATTCAGCAGCCCAGCTGCCAGTAAGGATGATTAGCCTCCCAAATTATTATTATTATTATTATTATCAGTGGGTTGAATTGGGCATGGAGTTTGCTCAAACAACAGTACAACCGCCAACCATGCACAACACGTATCCCATAGATCTTTGTGTACACGCTTTACCGGAGATACCTTGACTTCAATTGTCTCTCTGGTTGGTTCATTTCATTGATTTTATCCATCTCATTTGCTCAAGCATGTATCCGCAGTTGTGTTTCGTGACTCTATAATTATTCACCGTGAGTTAAACACTGGTATTGGGGCTTTCTTGCTACCAGTGCCCGACCAACCATTCTCTGGACTTGTGGCTCAAATAGGGAATGCCGACTCTTAGCAATTGTTTGTCGTCGTTCCATATTCTAGACCTCTCGTCCACCAGACAACAATGCAACAGGTTCGATCCCGAAGGCTTCGTCTAAAAAGGAAACCACAATTTGTACAAAAATGCGAAAGGAAAGAAACACAACTCCAGGATACACGTTCCAATATCTTTAGTACGATGCCCTCGTTGACTTTTCGTTTTTTGGAGTTATATAAGCACCATAGGGGACGTGGTCTTTGACTGGACCGAGCAGATGGGCAATTAGACCGCCTGCCCGACGGCAGGGCAACACGGCAGTTAAAGACACCCCAAGCCTACCACTCTCCCCGTAATCCACATTTGACTTATGCACGTGCGTTTTACACCACTGATATTCATTCATAATACCCGCCCGGTAGTTGATACACAGGAGTCAGGTTGGCGTAGCGGTTCTTTCCTCGCCATTCACCTCTGGCGGACCGGGTTCAAGACCGGCTCGGTCCACAAGAGGATTGGGTTTTCACTCAGTCCCTACCTGATTCTGTGGGGTTTACCCAGAATATTACTCTGGGGTTTTCCTCCCACCTCTAAAACTGTATCTTCTTCTCATCATCTTTCCATAAAAGGTTTCATCAGGCTTTTGAGCTACAGTGCCAAGGGCACTTATGAGGGGATAGGACCTTAGGGAGACTTTCCCATAGGGTCGTGCACAAACTTTACTTACCTATTTCTAAACTTCCTCCAAACCAATGAACTTGAAATTGACACAATTATGTTCATATTGAGAGCATTCTCTGTCAATAATTATGTATTAAGCAATAATTTTAAATCACTTTCACCCCTTTCTCAATTTTGATTACAGTAAATCTTTAAGGGCTCATCCGTATAGTCTCACTGTTGTATTGTTTCTGCAAGATGATGATGATTCATTTAGGCAACGGAATAGCCTTTTGATTTGTGAGCGATCAGCATAAGCCTTGTTTGCCGCCCATGGTATGCGCTCTGGGGAACTATCAATTAATTATTAATTAATTACGAGACAGTTAAACTATGGAGGAACTTGAACAATCATCACCTTGATCTTAAGTGAACAATTTTATAAACGATGTAATCTTTTCACCATCAACATTGTCAGAATTGCCTGAGAGTTGTATACAGGGTAATGTGTCACCAGTAGGGAAAAGTCCATGCATGTAACATTCAAAGAGTTCGTTCCCGGTTGTAAATTGTGAGTAGTCGGATGACTCGTGCTTGTCACACCGTCCGCCCTTTACCGACCGTGCCAGGCCCTTTGCAAGCCCCACGCAAAGTCTGGTGTAGTCTCAGGGATGATAGGACGTGAGTTACGTGCGTGTGATGTCATAGCAAGACAAGATGTCATACGTCTGCGTGGTTGACCTTTAGCGTATTGGGTCATCAGTATCCCGTGTCCTATTGGAGAAGGTCAGGAGCAGAACCCCGATGGAGATGACTGTTGACAGGTGTCGAGATGGAGACTGCAGTCAGAGGAGCAGATAGTGTCAGTCAAGAGGCCTCAAGGAGCTTTTGAGGAATTATCATCATGGATCCTGGGCTCATCATCTCCCGATCCGCCTAACTGGATCCCAAAACTCTGAGCATAGCAAAGGAGTTATAGTACTAAAATAGATCAACTTTCAGTTTGGACATCAAACCTTGCTCATATCAGTCTAGTTACTCATATAGAGAGAATCTCGTTGGTGCTGCTTCCAAAACTATACCACATTCAAACATTAGGACGTAATCAAGTCAAAACTTGACGTTTAATTGCATCATCATACGTCTTCATAAAATTGCTCCACCAAACTCCAAGACTCTAGTCCCATTGAGATTGACAGTTTCCTTTGTAAACACAACAGATGCAGCACCATATATGATATATATCTCTCGCTCAATGACGACATAATTGGTTACCTCCCCTGCTGAATGGCGTAGGGCGCCCCCCAGTGAGAATTAGCGTATGACACTCCGTTGCCAACCTCTAACCATCTCCTAACGACGGATCACTCGCCATGCAGCAAATTAAAGGCCATCAGAATGATACGCGGTGTAGTGCGAGTAGAAATGCCGACGACCTCTGCAACATCATCGGCGGCACCGGTACTTCATTTTAGAACGAGTAGTTGAGGAGCAGGGGCCCGGTGAAAATAAGTTATGGTGTACACGATGGGTTCACTCGAAGGCCAGTATAGACCAATGTGTAACCCTTACGCCAAGCTGGTTAATATCATTAGTATCATTAATTGGGATGCAGTCTTTATTACAAAATGTTTCTATCTTAGGAACTGCCTGGCCCTTGTTTATAAAATGATAAGACACGTTTGGTTGTTGCCAAGGAAACCACAGGCATCCGTTTCAATGGTTTTATAGTCGTTTCAGTGGATGACGTTATAAGCCCAACATATAAGAATCCTCATTGTCATATATTGTGCACGTCCCAACTTCCATACCATTAAGAAATACGAGTCCCCATTGGCCATATATAGCTTTGTCAGTCTAGGGATAGTATACAGTCTAGTTCCCAATGACGTTGGCTCGGGTTATATGATCCCTTAATGACTCCATCTAATTTACCGTCAAGGGCACGCGACTAAAATAAACCCCAACCGTTTATATGGTGGAATGGAATCGCACGTCCAATTATGGTCTTAACAACCAATCAGTGGACTTTTTATTGCCTGGTTCCCTGATTAAGCTAATTACAGGGTCACCAAGTTCCGATATTGCAAGGGTAAGCACAGTGACCAGTGTCGGTGATGATGATGATGATGATGGTGATGATGATGATAATACACTAGGAGAGGACTAGAGGCGAGTCTATGGTCCATCCCATTACGTCGTGTAATGTATCGCTATTGATCCTGTGCCAAGTGAACACATGAAGAGAGAAAGTCACCGACGTCACTCCAAACCATCTAGGCTCCACTCTGACATCGATCATACACACACCATACACATATATAAATATATACACACACACCTACCTAGTCTACACAACACACACCTGACATAACTATTAATTTCTACCGTACAACATTGGTGTAGCAGAAAGGCAGGCAGCCTTTTTACATCGACGTGAATTTCTACACTCTTCCTCTGGCTGAGCGCTCTTTCGGAGTTTTTTTCATCACCCTGCATGTTGTCTGGGAATTTCTTACAAGGATTTCATATTGTGAGTTGAACGTTGATGCGGTTATTTGAAGGAAATTACGCCTATAACGACTATTGTATACTTCACTCTACCATATTCCCTCGTAGGAGCCCCTAGATGACTGCAACTATGGTGATCTACGGAGCTATCCAGTAATTATGATGCTAACCAGAGGAATCTCTCACCAATAACAAGGTAAGAAATCTCTCTTTCTTAAATCTTAAAAAATAAACAATTCAACATCTTCGGGCAAAAATAAACAAAATGTATTTTTTTTAACAAGAGGAAAATATTCTATGCACTATAATGCACGGTGCATCAGATTCCTGACGTAATTTATTAATTTTATTTGTATGTTTCTAGACTAATCAATAATTGACGTAGAATCGGCTTGTATGAATACATAACTGCATTCATGTCGTCTGCACGGGAATGATGAAGCAAATTGAAAATAATTCATGAAATAATAAATCCACCTGCTTGGAAGGGATCTGTTGAAAGAAACAAATAATTAATGACGTCTAGATATTATAGGACTTTTATACTATATTGGTGCAGTAGTCTGTGGTTTTCTTGGTTTGGTGAGATACATATTGTTTCATGCTCACTCTGCGTGCAGCACGATGTTATACTTTACCTATTTTGATGGTGATATGATACAAGCATGGTCGAATGTTCCTTTTGACACCTCCTAAATGTTCTTCTCTCCTCGCGTATGCTTCATTAGACAAGACAGTATTAGACAAGACAAAAACACAAGTAGGCCTAAGCGTGCTTCGAAACTTTGCTCAGACTGAAACGTTCATTTTGTGTCATAGGTAGGATTTTACCAAAGCATGCGCCTATTCTCATTGCCACCATGCATCTTCAAAATGTCCTATGGGCCCAAGTTTAGCATCATGCATATAAATTCTCATGCATTTCTGTTAAAGGTACAGTAAAAGATTTGTAACATACCCACACAGAAATGTTCACAGATCTACTTATTCAGAATATGAAGATAGTGTTGATAGAAACATACCGTTAATTCTTCCGCCTGAAATGGTGTTTGTATCCAGAAATTCGTCAAACAAAGACCGAAAACAGTTTTAATCTCGGGGTAAGATCATAACCATTCTTTATGTTTTACAAGAAAACAATTAGTTGGTTTTTCGCTATTTTCTCAGGACTCAGATGTCCGATTGACCTCAAATTTTAGCAGGTTTAAAATTGTATGTGCATGCTGGATTATACAAAGTATGAGTACTGTTCTGTGACCTTTACCAATCATGTATTGTACCTTAGGCTAACCTTCAACAAAAATCTTGATATTTTAGGCAAAATGTCGTACCGTCTTTATTTATCGCCCGCCACTATGGCGTCGCCTTGGCGTCAGCCTTCAATTTTGATTTTTCACCACGAACTTAAAGATTGGAAACATTTCTTTTTACGAACCGCAACAAATAGGCATAAGCATATTATACGGCGTCTACTTTCGATTGCAAGATATTTTGTCTCTGCCCATTTTTTATGCTCGTGGTTCTCGTCATAAAAACCGATGGCGACAAATTGAATTAGGACCATCAGTTTCAATCAGTATAGAATTCCAGCTTTAGATTTCAAATGACCTCAGGGGTGAAGGGGCCACAGTTTCTTCGGAAATCATCCATTGTTTTTCAAGGGAGACGGTATTTTTTGTGGGAGGTTTGGAGGAAGTGAAATAATTCGATATTGTACGCGTGTGCACGGTGTTGCATTCTCCGGTTTCAGGGCATAAACAGGTTGGGAGAGGCTGGGAAGGGTCGGGGCTTGGGGAGCCGCGGTGACGCGGTGAGATTTCCTTGGTGTACCCTTCATCAATTGCAGGAAGTCGCGTTGACAAGACATGGCGTTTATACAGTGATGCACATCGTAACTGGCTTGTATTTAATTAAGGGCGGACAGTGTTTTTTATGAATGTAAATGGTTTGTCCGTGTCCAGCACGTTATGTAGAATTCGGACTTGTTAATTGACCTGTCCAGTCAATAAAGTGCTCCTTCATTCTGATCACATCAACTTATATAAAACACCTTACCGTGGAAAGGGGTATTTATCTGGGATTTCAATAGTCATTTCAATTTATCCTGAATCCTTTAAGGGAAAATCACCGACAGAAGTTAGTACTGGAAGTCGAAAACATTTCTAATTCACAGAAATGTCTGTCTGTGAAAATAAGATTGAAAAATTAGGCGACATGAACATGCGTAAGCCCATTATGTACAGACCTTCATCTTCTGTGCCGCTAATTATAAAGAAAGTATCATGTGCTTGCATTTTCTTCTCCCCTTTTTTCTTATCTTTGAGACAGTTCCTGCTACAGGCCTAGATCGAAATATATCAGGTGGTCATATAGCATTATATTTCAGGTTATATATTTTTGTTGGTGAGCAGTTTCATTAATTAACCAGTAAAGATGACCAGTAAATGGCGCCAAACAGATTTGAGCAAGCGTATATTATGAATAGTGATTTCTTTGGTAATTCATTTTAATATCCATGGACAACAAAAGGTAATTCATGATGTTATGAAAAGACATGCTCGTCATGTAGATAAGTGGTTAAGTCCATGTACAACAGTACACAGGCTGTTCTATGGCAGTATAGATCTTCGATATGTATATGACAGTACATGCTGTTCTGTAGCACTATAGATCTTCGATATACCAAATGCCTTGTCGGCCCCTTACACGTTGATGTCCGTGCTCCGTGAAAGCAAAGGTTGATGTAAAAAGGGTTGTAGAGGACCATACATTGATGTGAGTGGGTCGATCAAGTTGGAGGAGTTCCTCTTGGAGATTGTGTCGATGCGAGTCCCTGCACAGTGTTATGTTATGCAGCTCGCCTCTGCAGTGCTGTATGGTGATGAAGGCAGGATAGACAAACTGCAGGGCAGGAGTTATGTGGCCGTTCCGTTCACATTGACAGGTCAGCTCGGTTCCAGCTGCAGCATGGATTCCATGAATGTCACTGGCTTATATTATACACTGAATAATGTAGCAAGCATTCATCAATTCTTAAAGTGAGAAATGCACTTCGGATTCACGATGACAGAATTTTTTCTCAGGAAGTCTTTTGCAATTTTTGTCCAATTTCCTTAAACTTCAAATCCATAATAGTAGGTGCCTGAACGGAGATGAATTTTAAAGCTGTTTGAGGTGTACAGTGAAAATATCGGTTGAACCGTGCATGCACTGAGCATAAGGTTGCACTAGAGCCTTAAACTAATCCAGAGCTCAGATGACCAATTAGGTATGCACAGTGGTGTACACGTCCATTAATGTTCACCTTTAACCTAACATTTAAGGTAACAGTCACACCTTCCTGTTTACATACACACACAAGGGGTCGAGACTCTTGCAAGATGTCTGACCGTCCCATTTTTCCAGATGTTGCTCGGCTCTGAAGGGATGTAAAGGAAAGCAAATACGCGGGGTATTAATGGATCGCCCCAAGAGCCTATATCCATGTGTTCAACATTTCGATGTGACGTTATCACAATCGAAATTATTCTAAGGCATGAATGTTATCAAAATTGTTGTTGAAATCAGGGATCGACGTCGAAAAGATTATCACCAAATTATTTTTAAACATCCTCTACTCCAAAGACGGAATCAAGGGTAAAAGACCATTTAAAGTTAATATCATACTTTGGTTTTTGTCAAAGAAATGCAGATTCATGGGCAAAAATATCAAGAATATGAAGATACAGTAACAGTCATCTGTGAAATTCCTTGTCGAATACGGTGCCCACTTTTTGAGGAAACAGTGAAAAAAGGTATTTTCGAATCTTTTCACAGTTATCTTTGATCATTAAAAGATCAAAATTGCTTTTGGTCATTGGCTTTACTCTCTTCTGGATAAATACAGCATTTTAGGCAGGACAATTGTAACGGTATGTTTTTGCCATCACCATCTTCATACCCTGTAAGTTTTATGTAAATCTGTGAAGATATTTGTTTCGGTATGCAACCAAAGTATGATAGTACCTTTAAATAATTTGATTTTGCTATGATTATGTGGTCGTGTTTGTTCGCTTAAATTAATTACTAAAAATACTCAATTTGTGCAAATGATATACTCGTTTAACACGGAAATACATTTTTGTTTTCAATATTTTTTTTTATTTAGGCCTACTTGAAAACGGTTTGACTTGGGTCAGTATACCTTACATGTAGACAGACTGCCCCTCCCCCTTACATGCTAATTTCATTTCCTTTGAAAACAGAGCAGCGTTCGTTTCCTATGATATTATTTTCTTGGAAAAATTGATATCATCGAGCGAAAAAATTAGTTCCGGAAGGCATGCATGGGTTATGTGTAATAAAGCGCTAATTAACCCGACAGTGAACCCTGGCTGGTTTAGGGCATGGAGTATTAAGGGACTGAGTGGCTCTCATTGTGTCTGGATATACGGAGAGAGTTCGTGAACTGCTTAGGTAGAATCATCTCCGTGCTTATATACCTCACCTGCCTAAATCATAATTTAATTAAAATTAGGGGAAATATTTCCAACGAATCCAGCTCGGAGCTGCTGCCACAAAATGACATGAGCCGGTAAAGAGTGTAGATTTTCACTAGATTTGCTATATTCCTTCGTAGGTTGAAAACTGAGATAATTAGTGTCATTGAATATATGAAGCAACTGTCAATTCTTAAAATACCTGTATACAAGCTGAAGAGTGAAGTCTCCTAATTGCCAGTCTTAATAATTGCGAACAAATATTGTGTGATACTTTGGAAGTTACAGCAAGACCCCAAGAAGCATTAACATCAAAGATAACATCATACTTTGCTAGCATGCTAAAACAGAAATCCTCACAGATTTACCTAAAACTTGATTTAGGAGTATTGATTTGAGGCTTTGCATGGTGACAATTGGTATGTGGATCTGTTTGTGGATCTTAGAGACCTTAAAATGAGACATGCTAACGAAATAGAAGTGCGAAAGTACGAACCAATATTACATATATTTTGTGCCCATAAAGCTGCATATCTTTGGCAAAAAAGTTTGAAGCTACCTTTGAAATTAATGAAAGAGACACTGCATATAGGTCATCCGTATTAAGTTATTTAACTACCATGCCTGTCGATGTCTGCAGATTTGCCGTTTAAACGTTTGACGAACTCGGCCGGGGGACGCACTCGCGTTCAACTGAGTTGCACGTAAATCCACCTTGCATTATCACGGCGCGTTCATATACCAGATGGTATATTTGATAATTGCCCGACGATCACTTATCAAGTCCTGTTGCAGTTTTGATGAACACACTTTGCATATATGCAAATAAGCATGTCATTGATTGTAATGGATGACGTGGTCGTTTCTGATTGGTTGTTTAATAGCTTGGTGTCGAGAGTCGGCCATATGCCCGGAATCTCACATATAGCGACCATTGATGACATCGTTACCAATAGGATCGGTTTGTGTCATTGGTTGATTGATCTCATCATATTGTAATAGATTTCAAATAACATGATACGTGACTAAATAAATCTTCCAAAAGAGCACAATTTGCAGCCCATGAACATTTTTGTATTAAAGGTATTATCATACTCTGGTAGGAAACCAAAACAGATTCACAGATTTACGTATAACTTACAGGGTATGAAGATGGCGGTGGTAGAAACATACCGTTGAACATTGTCTGCCGGAGATAGTGTATCATCCAGAAATTTGTAAAGCAATAACCGAAAATATTTGTGATATTTAAAAGATAAAAAATAACGGTGAAACGGTGATTCTGTGGACGTTTTTCGCTGTTTTCTAAAACAAAGTCGGCCCGCATGGGACTGTCAATTTCACAGATGACTGATTCTATATCTTCCTTGATATTTTTGCCCATGAATCTGTATTTCTTGGACAAAAATCAAAATATAAAGTTACCTTTAAATACCTCAGTTTTAAACATTTCTGTGTGCATATCTGAGGGATTCAAGTCATTGGACATGAAATTATGCAGAAGTTTTCACTTGTATGTACGTTTGTTTTACGTTAGGATAATATGGAAAACCTGTAAGTTATATTAGATCAGTTCTCTTCATACAATCTTTTTATGTTGTGCACTGGCTTTGCCGTGCAGATGAAGTTGTAGCATTGCTACGTGACATTTATGTATACAAACAAAATCGCTGCGACTCTCTGTAATCCACGAACGTGTATATGAGAGTGCTGGACCCATGACTCTAATGCATTGATGTAATATGCAGTCTCTCTTCCTAGCTCCATGGCAGAACTATGAAGACTCGTAAGAGAGTAAATAGACAGGTTAAGAAGCTGTAGGTCACTCTAAACGATGTCAGCCTTATTTGAAACATCTTTGAAATACAGTTATAAACGAACGAAATACTGAATGGATTCACCATTAATGCTGCATGAGTATGGTTTGATGAAAAGAAACCCAGGTTTGTCAGCATGCATGTAATAAGTTATTGAAGTTTAACATGGACATGCTATTCAAATTGCACCATGTAGTGATGTAATTTGTGTATGATCATTATTGATACAATGTCAAATCTAAATCCAAGTATATCAAATCGAGAACGAGTGGGGGTCTTTATTTATGTCCAAATGAACGCCCGTAGGGTCATGGCATGGGGTGCTGCTAAATGACCTAGTTGCATTATGTTTCGAGACCTCGGGATATTGTTTTCACTGCTTGGTAGCTCAACGGGGCTGCAAGAAGGCAGACCCTAATCATAGTTAAGGACATCTCCCCTCCACCGTCTGACCGGGCCGCTGAGAGGTTTCACCGGCGAGCCCCCATCGCTAATGGTAAACGCGTGCTCGTCTTCCGGGCTTTTGACCGTTTGTCATCTTGGCTGTAGACGGTGCTCTACTCAAGAAAAGCAAAACAAGAGAGAGAGAGAAAACCCAGAAAGCCAAGGTCGGCCGGTCGATGCCAATAATATAAGAGGTAATTATATTTGAGAGCCGGATGTGTCAAGCACCATCGGAAATATGACGATCGCGGCCACCGTGATCCAATGAGATGCATATTGGGTCTCCGTGTGGTAGGTTCATGGTTATACATTGAGTAGTTACCCTTGGACCTGATCAGGAATATGCTACCCGCGGTCATATCAACATATCGATGCTTATAGATTGACCAAGTTCATTTCAAGGCTACATACAGTGTTGTTGTTGTTATATGCATAAGTCTGCGCCTTATATAGAATCTGGTATATACAAGTTACTGGACGGTACAGCTGGTGACTCATACCAGTAATAGGCCTACGTCATTGATGTCGTCATGATAATGTCAATATAGTCAAACTCACTCATTTACAAAGCACACTAAAAGAACGCTTCAGCGCTGGCTTTGGCTCTGTCTCAAGTCATCCGTAAGCTATACCTACAGTATGATGTGGTTCTTCGTTGAAGCCCTGAAACAAAGTGTCTACCTCCAAGCCATAGCCACTGAAACCTCTGTTTTGACGGTTACATTAATGGCTGTACTAAATGGAGCCAAGGCCAAAGCCAAATGGACCCTACAACACGGATCAGGGCCCAGGGGTCGATTTTACGAAGCCCTACGATCAATCGTAACTCGACTTACGAAGGATAACCCATCATATCCTAAGTAGGGCTGCAATGCATCATATTAGTCCTACGATCGATAGTAAGTTACGATGAGTTTGGTGAAATCGACCTCGGTGTGGATATTATTGTTGACTGCAAATTAGTTTCCTTCCTTCGTCGTAACTCTGAAAGTCTCGGTCACCATAATTTACGATTGTTCACATGCATTGAACCACTGACCTGACAGCCGCCGTGCGGTGAAAGATATAAACCTGTGCATTCCTGGCAAGACATCCAATCAGTTTCATACGTGCATGTGTAATAAATTAATAACTTCACTACGAACTTATAGATTATGTTACCATATCAATCATGCAAGCCTATAGATATTGCCGCCTATAGAAAATATATCCATTTGCCTCGTCACCTGTTTTGGTATCATTTTAAACGTTTTTTCGCGTGCATGTTAGTTAATTCCTTTCAAAACCCCGGAAAGATCAAAAAGGTTTGTTTTGGGTTTTTTTGTTATTTCTTGGAGTAACCTGCTCCTTCGACGCCTTGAGACAGAGAAGAAGCAGAAACGACGTCTTAAATTGGATTAGATGTGGACGATTTGTCGGGGAAATTACCGGCAGTCGACGCCATGTGCCGCCGCGCCAACTCACCTGGACGTAAAACGTGAACATTAAGTGTAAATTGCATGATGAGGGGTATCTCTCTACGCCCGTAAAGTCCCTTTTAATACCAAGTCACCGTGTACTATTTATATCTTGCCAGAGCCGCTGCCAAGGGCGCCATTGCAGTCACGTTTGAAGAGATTTGTGGAATAAAATATATTTATATATTAAATACTTAAAGGTATTATAGTATCATACGTTGGTAGCATACCAAAATAGAAATCCCCACATATTTTTTATCTAGGCCTATAACTTACGGATATGAGATGCATTTGAAACATACCGTTAAAATGTTTCCGCTAGAAATGCTGTATTGATCAAGAAATTAGTAAAAGTAACGACCATAAATCTCTAAAAGATAAAAAATAACGGTGAAGAAATAATTTAAAAAATCCATGGGCATTTTCACTGTTTTCTCAAAAAGTGGGCACCGTATGGGACTGGGAATTTCACAGATGACTGTTACTGTATCTTCCTTGATATTGTTGCCCATGAATCTGTATAGTCTTTGATAAAAACCAAAGTATGATACTACCTTTAATGCACTAATGCATCGGTGTTGACTGATGTCTTTCCACCGTTTATGTTGGGTTGAATAAGCTGGCAGGAGTTATAGGCCTATGACTATAAATAAATGAAACCAAAATTCGACGGAAATGGCAGATCTTAATTATTAGGCTATAACAGATGCAATAGAATATGTATTTTTAGCGTTCTACCACCAGTTCAACCAACGGCGATTATGGTAGTGGGGTTGTTCCCTCTAAATGTTGATGTAAAATGTCTGCGCCTCGTACTTGAACCCAATACGACATTGCGCCAAACTAAAGGATACAACTTCAGCTTTCTTCAGATTACGTCTATTTAAAAGATGCGAATATTTGCATAATCAGCAAACCAATTAAAGACGATCGGTTGGGCAAAAAGAACTCTCAATTTTGAAAGCCCCATTTATTGCCAATGACCTTAAATTGGACATGAAATCGTTTTTGAGACAAATAATTACTACATTTTAAGCTTTAAAATTATGTTAAAAGCCGTTCATAATGTATAGACCCGTGCCTCAAATAAGTTTGTTTGACAGAAGCTATAGATATCATTGACATGATGATGGAACGACCAGTTTCTTTTGGCATAAAGTGATATTTTAAAGTTATGCATTCAATTTGGCTTGATATGCAAGGTGTGCATGGCTGATATAAAATTAACGTTGCCACCAACTCATGCAGCATTGCCATCCGTTTTTTACAAATTGTTACCTCGCGCCGCACAACCGGACGCCTGCCACACTCACGCTGTCAAATCATATCAATATATTACCCACACACACACACAGAGAATTCGACACATTTCCCTCAATTTCCGCCAGCTGAAAGAAGATTGAAGGGGGTTTAATAGAATCGACTCTGAGGCCTGGGCATGTAACGGCACCGCCTCGTACAAATTGCTGCACGGCAAGAGAGAGTACGGGGGATATGGAGTGCCATCGGCTAGCGGAATCCAATCGATGTCACGTCCTTAATTACAAAGTCAATATGCGCTTGGCTAAGGCAAGCTGACATTGCAAGCCAGAATCCACACCTAGGTGTTTTTTTCTTTGGTTACTCGCCGACATTTTGCATTTTGTTGTGTTAAAAAACGTATATTTTTAATGCTTGTTAAATAGAACAACGTCAGTGCGTGGTTGGACGAATGATAATTGGCAGACAATGATATTTTCAAATGGTACATTTTGCACTATGTAATCATTATGTGCTATCCAATGAAATGCACCGTATTTCATTATAAGAACTCATACTAACGGATAGTAACCTAGCAATGAAAAGGTGCCACATTAACAAGCTGTATGGCGGCTCATCAGTGAGATTTTCATTTACTTAAAGATTTATGTGCGATTTGTCACACAGTAATTCCTGGTCATGTCAGTTTATATGCAGTTTATCATCAACAAAGGTCACAGGAATATCATTGTCGATGTTTTCCCGATGTGTGTGTGTCCATTGGAAAGCCTCAAGAGGCGCCTTGAAGATGTTGAATGAGACTTCAGGCCTGTGACTTGTGCAATTATTCTCCTGTGCACTTTCCATGTTGGTTCGCCTATGGGATATTTGGTTTAATAATTGGCTAGCGCGTTTCTTCTTTTCGTTTGTTTGTTCCTTTGTTAATGTATTATGTAATATTGTCCTGTTATTTGTGGTTCATATTAATTTTCAAAGCATTATCGCATTTTAAATGTAATGGCAAATATACTTATGAGCTATAAAACCTATATGACTTATAAAACCATGATGACCTAATAAGTGATAATATAAACGCAACATATGATATGTTGCTAATAAGTAATATTTATTCGTACCTTTTGGTGGCTTTGGTAAATGTGTATTACAAAATCACGTTGCATCCCGAAAAAACCCACTCAGCCCTATAACTTAATTTTAGCGATGCTAGCAAAAAATAGTTTATTTGGCAAAATTTCGTTTAACCTGCTTCTTTGGGAGAGAAGTAGGCCTACATATTTCCTCATCGATTTGTCGATGTGGGTCCGAGTATATTAAGCTTCCTTGATCCAGTATACTGAAGCTGAAAGTGTTGTATCACGCCAGGTTCTTATACTGAATGAACACCTTCCATAATCGAAGTCTCCGTACGAAGTCCCTGTATTATACCCTCGGTGCCTCAACAGTCCTTCCGAACCCCTAACCATGGCAATACACACAACTGATACAACCCTATATTACAGATGGCATTGAACTAGCCGCAGGCCAAAGTGAGAATCATGCATGCGTGAAAGAGCCGTAGGGTTTACATGGGGTATAATGACCAGAGCAGCCATGGGTTGAGGTAGCGGCCAGCCGTGTATATCTGACAGCGAGTTAGCAGCGGACTCTAACGCCGGTGAAATTCATATCGAACGCGGCACTCCGATTGCCACTTTACATCTTCCGCTCAACGGAATAAACCGACAGCGATATATCTGATTGACCAGCATTTAAATTTATACTCTCAGTGCTAGGGAAAAAAACTAAGAAGAAGAAACAGAGGAAGAAGTGTCGAAAGTAAACTGAAGTCCTTTCAAGGAAACTGTGAATTATGACTGAGTAGATTGTGCTTAGAGTTGTACACATTGCCTTCGATAAAGATCCTGCTAGGATCGAAACGCGCCAGGCCCTCCTAACTCCAAGCATTTTATAAATTTCTTGTCATTATTTTGGCTGATGAGCAGATTGTATAGTTTATTACTTGTAGAGTTGTACTACTCAATGACGAGATTGGCAAGAATTCAAACGGGGGCCAATAATCTCTTCCTGGATGAAATAAAATTAATAAATATCATTAAATCATCATTGCTGTATTCCCTTCATGGTTTGTGGTCCTCGTTTAAGTACAGTGGGCTTTAAAATCCCAAACTTGTAATAATTATGTTGGCTTTCCATGAGCAGTGGCTCTAATTAATGACAAGCCTCATCGACTTATATGAAAGTGTAGCGAGGCTGCAAATTTAGATTCAATATAAAATGTGGTAACATTCTGGGTCCGTGATACCCATGCGCGAACCCTGTACCTCTAGCGCTCGCCATAATTATACTGGCTAGCTCATGAGATACATGTAATATTTTCTAGGGACCACCTCAGTTCTCTGGGGACCATGTAGCTCCAGTGCTGCACACACTCATGCATGATGTGACTAATTAAATACATCAGCGCTACAGTCCACAGGGCCTCATTCAACACAGTGAGAATTACACGAGCGACTTGTGATTAGTCAAAATAATAAAGGTGTCTTGTCTATGGATGCAAGCACCGTGATCCATGCACCGGTTGGGTTCGAACCCACGAACATTACCATCTATCCTAGTCAAATTCTTATGAGATGCTGAATGCTAAACTCAGTTTCCCTGGAATGGAGGCCTACGTGAGGCACAGTACTTGAGGCTACCCTTGAGGGCAATGCACGAGGTTCAAGTATTATGCGGTTACGGTTATACCAATGAATCTAGGCCTACTACATCCGTCGAAATTGAAGAGGGTCACAGAGATCGCTGGCCAATTAGCATTTCATCTCAGTCACAGGAAAAGCTGTCAATAATGCATATTCACACGGTAAGGGGTAGGTTTCTGTCGCCACCGTGTCAACCACACTCTTCTAAGCCGGCTCACGGAGCCAGATTTCACGGAACGGACACGGGAAAGGAAATGGCTTACCGTCAGATCGTGTGACACATTTCACTGATTAAGCCCGGGCCTCTTCGCGGAAATAGCCCATAAATCACCAGCAACTGCGTCGTGCAAAAGTATTAATTTGCCTCACATGATCATCTTGAAGCAGCGGATAGATACTTGAGGCCGGGAGCCCTTCGGACCGGGGCTAGCGAGCAAACGCTGCCTGACCTCGGGAAATCGATCCCCACGGAGGCTGCGCAGTTCCACTCCTTTGGTTCCCTAATGGCTTTGTTCGAAAATTGAAATTGCAATGAGCAGTTGTGTTAAAATACAAGTGTCAAATTATAAAGAGACCCGTCTGAAAAGGGGAACCAATTCGTTCCAATGAGATCTTAAAGGTAAAGTACAGGATTGGTAGCATACCGAAACAATGTTCACAGATTTACGTATACGGTAACTTCCAGTGTATGAAGATGGTGCTGGTATAAACATACCGGTAAGGCTCCTCCTGAAATGGTGTATGTATCCAGAAATTAGTAAATAAAAGACCGAATTTAAACAGTTTTGATCTCGGGGTAAGATCATTATAGTAAGAAAAATTGAGTCGATTTGTCGCTATTTTCTCGTGACTCAAATGTCCGATTGCATGAGCTCAAATTTTCACAGGTTTATTATTCCATGTACATGCTGGATCAGACAAAGTGTGAGTGCTGTTCTGTGACTTTTACCAATCATATACCAATGCGATTTTTCTTCTATTTCTTTTGAGTATCATAGTAAAGATCATGCACAGTACAGAGTACATTACATTTATCACTAATTGTAGTGCGAACAAATGTATTTACTTTCATCGTTCTTGTTAACCTTCGATAAATCGAATACGCTTTAGGCCCTCCTAACTACAAGGATAGTTTACAAATTTCAGGTCATTATTTTGGCTGATGAGCAGTTTGCAGCAGTTTATTACTTTCATCGTTCTCTTTTTGTTTGAATATATGTTTCAGTTGCCATAGCAAAGAGTGAGTGAGATGTGATAGCTGACGGTGCTTCCAAGATGCATGGAGGACACACGTGCCTCATCGGAGTGCTCGTCTTTGCGGGTTTCCTGCGCTGGTCGCAGGGGCAAGGAACCTTACCGTCCAAAGGTGCGTTATTGATAGGCCTGTTTGTATCATGCACGTGATCAGTGATCTTGCAGATCCACGTCCCATGCAGGATACTATAAAATGGGATCCGGAGCAGCAGGATCACTGATCTCGTGCCTGAACTTACAAACTGGTCCATGATTTCCCGCCAAATTTCAAAGCTGTAAAACCGCCTTTCAGTAATTTTGTGTACATGGTTATGCTGTTTTTGAAAGATCCTATAGGCTTTTCAAAATGTATACCACACCCGATAGGCTGTGAAAAATTGGTGGTTACGATATCAAGGGACAACAGCGAATGATAATTCAGTCAGTTTTCCTTGTGGTTATTTGACTTCCGAGAGTTACAAAAATGGTTCTAGAATGCATTTTTTTCATAAAACGGACTCTTAGACCGATACCAAGCAGTGAATATTTGCAACATTACCATTTTAAAGTGAACCGCCTTGACAGTTAAATTGATACGGTTATTTTCTTGCTCTTGAAAGACTGTCTGGAATTGGGAGGAAAAACGTCTACAAATGCTTTTTGAAAACTGCTCACCGCTGTCTATAAAACTTCAATCAAGATCGCATTGATTTGCACAGTCATGACGCCAGAAAGAGACAAGCTTATACCATGTTGCTATTAGCGAATTAACATTCCAACAATTATTATTGATTTGGATTTTTAGGGACTTGCAATTATTTATCGATGGTAAGCATAATATTTCTGTGTAGCTTCAAGGAAAAACATGGAGGCCCAATTTATGACGAGAACGTATTTTCATGAATCAAATAATGATATTTCTGTCGTATTTTACATTTCAAAATTCTACGAATGTATAGTATTCTTGAAAATCCCTACAAAAATTTAGTTATTTCCAACCCAGAATACTCACATTGCTCTATGCATTGAGCTCTTAAGAAGGCGCAAATCCAAACCCCCTGAAAAAAATCCTCTCAACACATTTAAATCACGTTTTCCAATGGTCCTTATATCCTTCACTGGATCCCATAATTCAATATGTGTGTCCACTGCAGCGGATTATCCGCCAGACTTAATCCAATCACGCTAATCTGATAATCGTGTCTCTGCCGCTGCAGATTACTGCGAGTACGAAGGCAAGATTATACCCAATCGAGAGAAAATCGTGCTGGAGAACGACCCGTGTGTGAGATGCCGGTGTCGGGTGAGCTGGATATTTTCCCACATTTCTTTTGAAAGTTTTCAGATGACTAGATTTGATAAGATCATTTATTATGTTGTATTTTTTTATATGAAAGACTGGAGAACTATATACGGTTGAGCTAGTTTTTTTCTTTGAAAGGAATGCTGTCAATGCTGTTATGTGGAGTTACTGCACTTTGTATAATAATACGGAGGAATCTTACGGTGCTCCAAGAGTGTCATTCCACTTATCCAGATAATCATGTTAATTTATGCATTTCGCCAAGACGACTTACTGAAACTGAGATGTCAATATGTGCTGATAATAATCATCACGCTAAGACGACTTACTGAAAGAAGAAAGTAATCTTGTACTGATAGTTTACCTTGCAAAGATGACTAACAAAAACGGAGATTAATAAAATCAGGATAATTACATCTTTGGTGAGTTTTGAAAACATGTAATTTTAGTTTCACTGTCGTCTTGGCAAGATAACAGGATACAATCTTCTCAGATTCGGGTAAATTATCAGAATAAGTCGTCACCTTGTTCTACTGAGTCATTTCGTTGAAACGATTATCGAGATAAGACACTATTTAATTTACCACAAAAAGGTCGACTAAGATTTTTTGGTTATCTGGATATGTGAAGTGGCACATACAGAGCTCCGTACAAAACGACAGGTCCCCACACACTAATTGTTGTTATTCACTGCAATTTTGTTCCTTGATTTGTTTGGTTTTTACTCCAGAAAGGGGAGCTAGAATGTAGGACAAAGACGTGTCCAGCACTTAAGTGTGATGAGCTGATCTATAAACCGGGTACATGTTGCCCAAAATGCGTAAGTAAGTATTCAAATTCAGTATCTTTGCCAGTATTTTTGATCCATATACTTCCTGTATGAAAAATCAATTACTTCCACGAGTTCCACTTGTTCGTGCATCCCCTAAATTCTCGAAGCACCTAAAATGTGGTTCAAAATTATTAGTAAGCAGGTCATGTTTCTGCATTCCATTCAAAATGATTCCATGAAAACAGGTGAGAAAGTTTGAGATGTTTTTTAAATCAATAATCGTCAAATAACACTTGAGTATGGAGTGTAATCAGTGTTATTTGTTAATGTATGAAATATTTGAAGAGATTTGTCCTGATATCATTGATGAAAATGTTCACATCAAATGAGTTGGTGACAGAACTACACCATTTATCATTTGCATGAATTTATGGTCGGACTATACCCTTTGAAAAACCAGCATAATTTGTCATTTGATGTTAATTATGATACATCTGTATTCTTATTCTAATGTCAGCCTCGCCTAAGCACAAACAAAAAGACACGACACGATATGAAGATGTAGCCGTCACAATGGGACTAGACATCACGTCGGACGGCATCAATCAAGTCGTTACGCTTCGCTTGCCCCCTCCTCCTATGATACCACCTCCGCCCCCATCGGTGCTGGCAGCTGCCATGCTGGGTAACAACACGGATACGTGGCCTGTTGTCACGACGACGGAGGCCCCGCCCGTGGAAGCCACCATCATACCGCCCATAGTAACGAGGATGACGCGGGCCCCGCCCACGCCCCCTCCAACACCACCTCCACCAGTTCCTGACATGAGCAAGACAACGGTAAGAGATCCACAGTTCCCCCCTCACTGTAAATTGTTCAGTTTAAGGAGATCAAGAGGTTTATTTTGCCTGTCGTGCAAATATTTTGAGGATCAGAGGCCAATTTCACTAAGCACTAAGATTAAGTGTGAACTAATCGTAATTGCTAAGCAAAGTGTGATATCACAATACAAATCACCATGGTGATACTGACTACTCATCTTAAGATTAATCTTAGTGTTTGGTGAAATCCAGCCCATGCCAGTATCTTGTAAGCAGGCTTACATCAAACAGTCGCGCACATTTGATCTTGCGGAAATTGTTTGCTGCACATTTTTATGACATCATCATTTCATTTTTCTTTGCTTTGCATGTCATGTAGCAGAAAGTTTTTGGTTAGGGGCTGGTTTTTCGGTACTTTTTCCCCGACTATTTGTTGAAAATTCTTGCATGTAATATGATTCTAGTTTCGATCTCTGTGATCTCCGTGCTAGTAAAATATGTTTCCCCTTGCCAGATATGCATGAAAAACTCAGAAAGATATAGTATTTCATACCAGCACAGTGCATGTGATACAAACCAGTTATTCCATATACCTTAGCATTTAGCAATATAACACACCCACCCCTCCCCTCCCGGCACATTTCATACCTATCATGATTACTGCATGTTCGATCTTTGTTTCTTCGTTAATTCAATCTCAAAGGATGCTAGCCCTACCCCTGAGCCTAAACCCACCCCCAAACCCAGACCCAAACCTGAAGATGCATGGAATAAGGGATGTGAAAAGGGTCTGCCAGGAGCACCAGGGGTCAAAGGTGAAACAGGGGCCCCTGGATCCCCAGGCATGAAGGTATATCTGTTGCTATAGCTTCGTTGATTTTGATTTTGATTTTGATTTTGATTTTGATTTTGATTTTGATTTTGATTTGCTTTGATGTTGCTGCGTTTGGACCTTAATTTCATTTCCCTTTTTCTCTAATTAATGATCTACCACAAGGGAAACTGACTGGATAAATTGGTAGAGTGCCAGTACGGTATTCTGGGGGTTGCAGGACCAAATCCCACTCCATTCAAATTTGCTTTGTTCACATTTCAATTTACCACAGCTAGGTTTACTGACTAAAACAGGCCACCAAAAAGTCCACTATTTTCATCAAGTGACTTCCCAATCCTCAAAAAAAATCACTGAAAAAGTTAATGATGTCAGAAACTTACATTTGTTTTTATTCGATTATTTCTAAACTTTGTGACGTACAGCAATTTTGAATAGTCAGCAAAGAATACATTCTTCCATAAGAATACCGGAGCAATAAAATCTATTTTCTGTAAAGAAATATACATTCAAGTTGTTTTTTTCTTGGGAAAATTACTATTCTGGAATTAAAATTTTTGGGAGGAGGATGATATTAAAAATACAAAATTCAAGGATTTAATTTTCATTAGAGATATTAATAAAACATGAACATTTATTTCTGAAAAAAAATAGATTAAGCAAATTATTATATGTGTTGTTGAAATTAGACTGCACATCTTAAAAATAAACATTAACAGGCTAGTTTGGCGCACAATTCATATAAAGTCTATCCAGGATTTACAAAGTCAGGTAATTATCATAAGTACTTCCATATATAAAAAATATATATGGGTATATATGTCCTTGAAAGAAATAATAAAAATTAGCCGGCGAATATTTGGATAACTGAATTAAAGCGTCTACATAGAGTGCCTGCAATATATTCATTAGATTATGAGCATGTGCTTGAAATGCTGCACTTGACATTCGGATAGGGTCCAATCATATTATCCGAACATAGAGGTTGCCGGACGCACAAAAAAAAAAAAGCATGGTTAAATTAATTAGAAAGCCATCATCATTTTGACAAAGTTAATTTTGATTGATATGAAGCCTAGGAAAGATAGATTTATTCTCGCATGATGGTAATATTTGAAGGATGGCTAATTCATTTTGAAACATTATTTTGGGGGGAAATTAGATTTCAATTAGTATTGCTATGTCAGTGATGCCATCTCTTGCAAAAAATGGTTTGAGTTTAAAATTTTGCCAATTTGCCATACCAAGGAATCTATAATAAAGATTATAACCTGATTAAATTACAAAAATCAATATTAACAAAATATTATTCTTCAATGAAATGTTCCATATTTAATGAAATACATGGAAAATGGTTGAATTATTAAATATTATATACAAAGGCAGCCATTTTGCCTTCCCTTAATATTCTCTATCTGTACAGTATTTCATTTCCTTGTATCTTCTCATTCTTTGTTTCATCTGGGATTTCTGTTTCCATTTTCTATTCAGCTTTAATTTCCTCTAGCCAAACTAAAAGAATTTCAAGGTTTTGAGATAAAAAACAAACAAACACATGATATTTCACAGAGATCTCTCTTTTTCTGTGGATATTGTTATATTGCCATGAGTAACTGTGAGTCAATTCTTTCTGTTGAGAGCACAAGCTATGGTCGTGTCCAAAACGGGCTTCCAGAGCTACGGCTAGGTCTATTGTCTTGGTGCCTCTGCGTATTTCCAATGGAGTGAAGACCTAGACCTAGCTCTAGACAATAGATTCGGATGCAGCCTATGTTTTTTTTTTTTTGGTTTTTTTTACTAAGGATGCATATTTTCATCTCCATGGAAACCTAGCCTGTGGATACAATTTTTTTTCTGTTGCGGGTAAAAGGTACTTCTTGACCCATCCCCACGAATCCTGTTTTTTAAATTTCTTCAAGTGATTAAACAAGTTTCCCTTCTCCTTCTAGGGTCCCCCTGGCACCGTTGGCCCGACTGGGGAACCAGGTTTGAAAGGTGACCAAGGAAAACAAGGGCCTCAAGTAAGTTTGTTTTTTCAATTTAATTAAGACAGCTTAATTAAAGGTACAGAACAGGATTAGAGTAACATACCCAAACAGAAATGCTCACAGATTTACATATAACTTTCAGTTAGGAAGACCTGACGGTTCAATCCTAGCAGGATCCTTTGAGAAACATCCTGCTAGGACAAAAATGTCAGGTCTTCCTAACTCCAAGCAAAGTTTAAGACTGTTTTAGTTCTTCTACTCCTTGCATGTCATCTGACTCTGTTCCCAACCTCCCCATGGATGGTTTCATAAAGCAGTAATAATTCCAGTGTCACCCTACCCTCGGCCCGACCCTAGTCTGATCCCCGAATCCATCCACCATCTCAATCTCATCTCAAGATCTTCATGTCTAAAACCTCTTGCCATGATGTATATGATTGATGGCACTGGCCTTTCAGAGGTACATTTAGGTAATACCGTCTGGCTCATGATGAAGCCTGGATCTCAAAGAGACAGGCAGAACCATCAAGCCAAATCCCTTAGACTATAGCAAATGTGAGGGAGAGGGTAGAGAATCTGAATGAATCCAACTATTTCAGCCAATGCATACATGTAGACGGTGATCTAAAGATGGCTCATGGTGTCACCATGGATACTGGAATTAGCTGAGCAATAAAAGGGGGAAAGAGCAGGAGGGGGGGGGGGGGGAAGGCCAGTGGTAGATAAAAGGGGCAAGAAGGATAATGAACGGAATAAATGCATTGGAATAATTCCAATAAAAGACTGAATTTAATGCTAGATAGCTCTTCACTTTGAAGTCTAGTTACATGTAGGCGTGGCCACTGATAGTTAAACAGTAAACCAATGAGAAAATTGAATAAGGATTTGAATTAAATCGTAAAATATGACATTCGCCAGCGATTTATGTAGCTCATCCGCGGGGAATGTGCGTGCAGGGCGTGTTGTTACTTTAAAATTCTTGTTGCATGATGTTCGTTTCCAGATGGGACATCAATTTATTGAACCCTTTGCAGTTGTGCAGCTGTGTTTCCATGCAGGAATGCCAGTTAATGTTATCATGAGGACGGCAATCCCGACACATGATCGACCCTTCTACTTGGGTCAATACCAATTCATTTCATGAAGGAATTGGGTGGGGCTTGTACATTTGAGGCTGTTCTATACAGTTGATGATAATTTTGTCAGAATTTCTGCAGGCAATCAATTTCAATATTGCAGAGGATGATATAAGAAGAACCAGCCAAAGAACAGGGCCAAATTACTTTGTGAAATGATAAATATTAACCCTTATATTAAAGATAAATAATAAGAGCACTGACTTGTTAACCCATGTGGAACCGGTCCTCGTTTGCCATTTTGCTATGGCAAGTCAAATTGTGGATAAGTCACCCACAGTTGCCCAGTCATTCAATTATTAGAAAGATTTGAGGCAATTGGTATGTGGATCAGTTTGCAGAAACACCATGTAAGAGTTGTTCGTACTTTCACACTTCTATTTCTTTTGCACTTCGCGTAAGGTCTCAACGTTTCGACTATAGCCTGCTCTAGTCCTCAACAGGAGGATTGGATATCACAAGATCAATGATTATAATTATTATGTCATTCCTGCTTGTTGACAGGGAGAGAAAGGAGAACCCGGGGAACTAGGGGAAAGGGGACCAGCCGGGCCCAGAGGACCAGTCGGACCAAAGGTATTTGATTGGCAGAATCTTACGCATACATTTAAATTCCTCTTATGTTATTTTGAATTTTATTGTATATTTTTGAAGAGTATGTAGGTGTTTTCTGTTAAATAGAAATCGTCATCACTGTACTTTTAAAATATCACAAGCCATTCAACTTTGCCCTCAGGTGGATCTGGAAATTAGTTTCTTGTGCTGTTTAAGCTCCAAAAGCTGGTATTACTTTTTAGACTCAAGAGGTTAATAACAGGAACCTTGATGCATGTGTAATTAATTTTTTATTTATTAATTTTTTATTTTTTTTTATTTCAAAATAAAATAATTTATTGAAGCATGTGACATCTGGGCAATACATTTGTATTGTATTTCAAGATTTCAAGATAGGGATTCCGTGCTTAGTGAAAGGAATTTCATACATGTCAGCGTTGCTATACAATTTCTCTCGTCTCTTCGTGCATGTTCCCTTGCCAGTGCTCAGCCATCATATAGCCTCAGCCATGTATATCAACTCCTATTCCATTGTGTATGCATGTCACCCTCTGTGTTTTTGTCACTTTGCCTTTGAAAAAGGACCCGGGGCCGATTTCACAAAACACTCAGATTAAAGGTAGCATCATACTTTGGTAGCATACCAGAACAGAAATCTTCACAGATTTCTCTTATAACTTACAGGGTATGAAGATGGTGATGGTAGAAGCATTCCATTAAAAATTGTCTGCCTATAATGCTGTATTTATCCAGAAAAGAGTAAAAACCAGTGACCAAAATTATTTTTGATCTTTTAAAGATACTTTATATCTTGAATTAAAGAAGTTGTGACATCACACTTTGCTTAGCAGTTAAGATTTAAATGAGGTCAATCTTAGTGATGTATGGAATCGGCCCCTGCAGTTATAAAAAAGAAATAAGACCACCAGCAAGTGCTAGCTTTATTGCATGATCCTTAGAGATTAAAAGACGCCATTTTTCTCTGATAATTCAAGGGCTCCTTTGGGTTGCCTGGTCCAAGGGGACCGCCGGGAAGGAAAGGACCTAAAGGTAACACAGGCAAGAAGGGTAAAAAGGTACGTCTAACTGTGTAACCTAACTTTGATGTACATGAACATTTAGATGTCAGTGACAATTATCTCATAAACAAAGTCTCCTAACACTGACAGTTTTCACTTTAAAGAAAAAATTGATGAGTTTTCTCAGAGCAATGTGGTTTTCAGCCAAGGACATTATTTGATAAAACTTAAATTTCAATGAAAAAAACACCAATGAGCATACAAAGTCTCATTGGACCATTATGTGATGGTGGCTGTGTATGTAGCTTTTGTGTACACCTTTGTGCTTTGGTATATCCGTGTACCTTTTGTATAACTGTATGGATTTCTATACACAAGGTTTTCGTCCACATGTACGGTACTTTGTGTAAGATACCTGCCAGCGTACATGTAGATTTGTAACTGCTATTGTTAGGCATGTTGGAAACATCTTGCAACGAAAAAATACCCATTCATACTTTTTTTAAGAAAACAGTTTTTTCATGAAAATTATACACATGTACATGTAGCAGGGTGTGTGGATATTAACTTATAAGCAAAGCTTATAAGAATAATACATGTTATATCCAGTAAACTGTAAATTGATGTTTGGCCAGTTGTGCACGGTCTTAGGATTTGAAGCTTTGCATGGTGGAAGTAACATAAGAAAGGAAGGTTTGTGGAGACACCATGTATAAATTCTTTTCTCGAAGTGTGGTTCTGAAAAGAACCGATGAGAAGTTTGATCTTGACGTTCCAGCCAGTGTACTCTGGCTGTCCTAATTTATACATGGTGTCTCCGCAAACCTTCCTATCTCAGTTGTGTCTTCCTGTTTCTTAAAGTACCTAGGATTACAATTCCATGATTGTGTAATCATTTTAAGAATAGTTTGATACATTTTTAAGTTTCATTTCTTGAAGTCAAGGCTGTTTTTGAGAGAAAACTTGTTCTCTTGTCGTGGTTTCAGGGAGATACAGGTGAGAGGGGTCCCGTAGGGCCAGAGGGTCCTCAAGGATTATCAGGGCATGTGGGGTTACCCGGACCGGTTGGACCACCAGGAAATGGTGAGTTATTCTTACACAGCCTTCTCTTTGCCATTGCATCTAAAGCATTAAAAGGTGCCAGACTGGTGGAAACGAAACAAGGAGAAGAAATGTTTCCATTTCGTGTTTGAGACAAATTTTGATGTCATTAATTACTCTCAATTATTTGCAGACTTCAAGAAGACTGATGAAAGACATTTTGTTTTAATAACTACAACATGTACAAGGGGAAACTGGCTAATTTCAAGTCATTGGAAAGTGAACACAGAAAAATTGCCTAGAGCGGGATTTGAACCTGCAACACCCTAAATACTGTATCAGTACTCTACCCACTGAGCTATCCAGCCCTATGTTATGGTTTGTTTTTTCCTCCTCTTCTCAGATGGTAAACCAGGTTCTGTTGGACCATTGGGTCCTATCGGACCACCGGGACACACAGGGCTACCAGGCATCGAAGGAGCAAGAGGTCCACCAGGCCTTAAAGGGGACAAGGGAGATGATGGCAACAAGGTTATAGAAGGGGTAAGTTCAATGAGGGTGGGGGTGAGTCTGTAGTGGCATTCAAACCTTGGACTAATGGCAAATTGGTCGACAATTGGAAAAAGGTCCACGATTTGAAAATATGTACCGAACCAATGGAGCTGCTGCCAAAAAGTTTCAAGTCCAAACAAAAGAGGAACAATAACCTAGCTAAAGGGTCCTAGGTACGTTAGTACGTTAGTGTACATATGATGACAGGTGACTCATATACCACTATAGAATTAACTCTTGATGCTCTAGTCTAGCCATAACAACTGATTCTTCTAGTATTACTTCCTGGCTGTAGCAGTGACAAGGTATTGTGTCATCTAAGCAACCAACTGTATGGTAAATAAGATCAGGAAATACCTACTGGACGTACAGATGGTGATAGGTGTGCAGATCGAGCCACCATCTGCCTAAGTTTCAGAGTTCGGCAAAGAACTTGGTATACATTGTACCAGTCAGTTTGGTCGGGTGCCCTTTGGGAAGATGCTGCTACTCCTAACTTCTAAAGTGTGTGAAGGCACGGAGACAGGACAGCACTTTATGGAACCATGTCGTAATTGGTGAATCCAATCCTTCTAAATCAGGCTAGTTCAAATTGACCACAAGCAGTATAGTTTTTCTTGTATAATGTTTAGGAAAACCCTCCTTTATCTCTCATCTTTGACACAGCAAGTGGTGATCGTACCCAACGAGGTAGCCATGCGTTCCATCCGGGCCGAGGCAGCCATCGTCTATCGCATGGACGACAAGAAGCTGTACTTCAGAGACACGGACGAGTGGAACTGTCTGATGGTAGAGGGTAGTATGAAGGTCCTACAAGGACCGAGGGGACCACCAGGTCCCCCTGGCGACATGGGACCTCCTGGACTTCAAGGACCTCAAGGGCCTAAGGGCGATAAGGGAGGCGCAGTGGAATCCAGCGGGGATGACCAAGCGGTGAGGATGCAGTTATATTCTAGGGAAGAGTAATGCTATAATACCATGTTGCCATGACAACCCATCTCCCTTTGTTCTGATAACTTCCTCTCATCCAGTTATGGCACATAAAGGCACATGATCATTCCACAAACAGTGAACAATTAACATGTAGCGACATCATAGGTTAGTCAGGGGACAGATATTAAATGTTATTGCCTGCAGTGCAATCAAGTCGGGGCACCAGAATCACTCATTATTATTTCATCCATTTATTCATTTGCTTGTTGAAGGTTTGCGGCAACTTCTTGATTGAAGGAAATGAACAGTGTGATGATGGAAATGATATCAACACGGACAGCTGCATATGTGAGTAAACTAATCTTTGGTTTTAGCCTAAGTAGTTGCACTGTATCATGTTAAATAAAGGAAATAGATCCCAGTAACAATGAGACTACTGATATTCAGTGTATCCGAAAAAACAAAACGATACCCATTTAAAAAAAAAAATATGAAAAGAAATTGTGTGTTTTCAGCTATTTGATTTTCAGTCTATTGCATTCTGTATCTCCAAGGCCAAGCTCTGACGAAATTTCAATGCAATCCATTCATGCATCACCAAGCAATTACTGATTGTCTGGAAATGTCAATTTTTCTGCCATTACAATTGAGTGACAATGGTAGTCATACAAAAATTCTTTTCATACTTTTTTGAAAATGGGTATCATTTTTTGGGGGACATACTATATAGTCATCAGCCATATAAATGGCATGATATGCGTCAGTTATGAGATTATATTTAATGAGGCTTGTTGGTTACTAGCACTGTAGGCTAACTGCAGTGCCAGCATACGTGCATATTCTCCTGACTAGCCGGGTCACCAGATGTTGACATGTTGCTTTCTTTCAGACTGTCGGAGATCATATTGCGGTGATGGTTACAGACAGACTGGAGTAGAGGAATGTGACACCTTCGAATTCAACGGCAGAACGTGTGACTACTACTTCTCAGAGTAAGTATATGGATAAATGACAAGTAATAATAGTAACACTGCACAATTGGAGTGGTAACAATGCCAGAATTTAGGATATGGACAACGTTTGGACCATCCTCTGGTAGCCTGTTACATTTCTTCCGTAGGCATATTGTTACATGAAGTACAGTCCTTGTAATCCAGGCAGGTTTGATGTCCTAACCAACCACTAAAACTTGTCATTCTGCATCTTATGTCCCATTAGGTATGAAACCATGGGGACATTACGGTGCACAGACCGGTGCCGGATAGACACGGGGGACTGTAAGGTTGTCCGACGTCGTAAAAGGCAACTGCCGCCGGATTAACACAAAGACTGTGACTATATATTACAGTGACGTATAATGCTCAGAAATATCAGTCCCTTTATATGGGGGACTGTTTGGGAACACGTTGGAATGAAAAGGAAACGTTGTGTTTGGATAGTGGATGCATGCAGCAACAAGCAAGAGTGTCACTCTCGGATGAGCAGCATGTCGGGTCGTTGGTTACCGGTCTGTTACCATAGCAATTGGATGCTTGCATCAGTATGAACATCCATTCAGACAGAGAAACGGATGTAGAGAGCTGGATGCCTGATCGTGCTACATGTAGCTACCGGCAAAGATACAATGCCGTATCCGTGCTCATGCCTCGTTGTAACATGCTTGGTACCAGAGGGATATATATGCCGGATTGATTGAACGCCCAAAATAGAGAGAGCTGAGATCACTGAACAGCCCATTGTGTATGTAATATGATGACAGTGCATGTAAACTGCCACATCACTGATGGAAATATACGAACCATCACAGAGTCCATAATCATTATGAATCCTGCAGCTTATGTACAAAGTGACTACCGAACCTACGGTCTGATGAGATACGTGTATAAACGTCTCAGCAATGGATTTGTGTAATAAAAAAGCAAAATACAAAAACCATGATGGCAGATTCCTCAATTGACGAATTGTGTTTAAAGTAACATTTCATAGGAATTGTATTGGGCATTAACATCTACTGTATGTAGCGTCTACCAGCTTTGTCTGATGACGGGCCTACAAGTTTCCAGTCTGGACAAGTGACTGTCACTCGGATCCAACTTCCATCGCAACTTTTCATCGTATTTCCCAAGAACCGGTGTAACAAGCATGCAGTCCAGCTTCAATCGTCAAAAGATGGCCATCATTGTAATGAGCATCAGAGTAGTTTTGTGTGGGTGGTCTTTCTTCTATCTGCTAACAGCAAAACCATGATTCGTCATCGTAAGAACATCAGTGTAGTCCTTCTTGGTCATCTTTTGTCCACTTCAGTGAAACTACGATTCCTGCCTTGCTTCGCAGAGAAACCACATCAGCTGGACCTGTGGTCTTCCCAGCAGACGTTCTTCGGTCTAGAGGGCGCTCTGTCTTTCGACCACTGTCGTATATCATTCAAGCACTATCACTATCAATTTCATCCAAGAGTTATCGACTATCAAAGCAGGTTGAGTTTTTGCAAAAACAACAAATTTTGCTGATGCAATTGCCTCATAGATCACTAATTTCAAGACAGAATGCTCTTCAAAGTCCCAAGGATATTTCTTGCTCCCAAATACATAGTAGTCCATTGGAATATGAGGCACTTCCAGTACATGTCACTAGATATACAAACAGGTAAATGCACAGAGTAAGAGAATATCTGACAAAGACATTCATTTATGCTATTTCAAAAAAATACGCCGACCAGTAACAACCAATACCAGTAATCAGTAATCACACTCTGACCATTGTCAACTTACTGACAGAATAACAATACAAGCTGAAAGCCTAATGACTGTGGTTGTTTGGCGCAGGATCGGAACTCATGACCAACCCAATGGCATGTGGTCCTAATGAAAACAATGTATGTTTATAATATAACTGAAATCACTTTGCATGTATCAGTTTAAAAAAATTCTGCTTTCAATTGCAAAAACATGAAAATGTCAGGAAGAAACAATGTCCTGCGAGAATTCTCTTCAAAAAGTACCTCATTTTCAGTAGTGACTCAGTTCTGAAAAGCACTTACCGGTATGTAAACAAAAACTTGTTTATTAAACACAATTTGCACTGGTGAACATTAACCACTTTTATTGTTTTCCAAACTATTTATATAAGTTGTATTTGACAGTATTAATTTCTTTTCTTTTTTTTTAATAGAAAATTTTATTTAACAAGAAAATCTCAGATTTTCTTCATTTTTGTTTACAAGTCAGATCTTTGGTCTGCAGTATATAATCCACAACAGTCGAGTCAGCATTTTAAATATGTATAGTTTGATCACTTGTATATGTATGTACAACTGATATTTATGTATTGTTTCTCAAGGTGCTTTTTAAATTGACAGATTGAAACGTGTAAATACAGTATAAATTGTATATTGCAACCTCGTGTACAGTTGTATCATGCAGATTATGGTAATCATATACAGAGAAGTTCTAGATCAGAGGCAAGGTAGGGGACTTGCATTTTGGGAGTTTTCTTTACGGTTATCGGACAGCTTTCACCAAAATATCGGGGATTACTTTGAAAAACTCTTCAGCTGTTCATAGATTTTCATTTGTTTTCATCAAAAACTACTGGTGATGTTTCAGTAAAGCCACTTTAAGTCAATTTTAAAACAAAATGCCGGATACAAAAACGGAACATTTCATTTCTCTGTAACAACAGATATTTACAAATTGATTTGTACTCAAAATGAAGTTGTTTTAAAACCGGAAACAAACATGTTGGATTATTTCACTTATAATTTGGCAATTTAAATCTGACTTTCAGTGAGGTTTAATATATAAACAAAATATGTATTCATAAACAAATTGACCTCTGTTTTCACAGATCTTTCAGCACTTTTTTCTTCAAAGATTGTATTTAAAAAACCACTTCACCCCAATTTTTTGTACACTATACTAACCTAATTAAACCCTGTAGACTTGTTTTTCCTAGATTTCTCCAATTGAATCCTATAAGATAGAATGTGGCATAGCATCACTGAAACACATGCTTTGGACATGGACCAAGTTGGACTAAAATTCCCCACCATGTGGAGTTATTCTTCATGGACTATATCTGGGGTTGATTTCACGAAGCCCTACGATCGATCGTAACTCGAGTTACGAAGGATAACCAATCGTATCTTACGTAGGGCTGCAATGCATCACAAGTCCTACGATTGATAGCAAGTTACGATGAGTTTAGTGAAATCCACCCCTGTTCCAGTATCCATCAAAATCTTACGATACTTTGGAATGAACAATGGAGAAGTTAGGATGGTTAGGAAATTAGAATATTCCTATTTTTTGTTACTGTACTGTACAGCACTTCATAGCACCCATGTTAGTGTTTTATAACACACCACACACACACGGATTCTGCACAATGTGACAATGCATCATAACCAAACATGGCTCTCACTGTGCTGCCTCAAGGTTGCTATGGGATAGACAGTTGGTTGCTATGGGTATAGTATCCCAGAGGCCATGGCATAGTCTTTTCATTCTTCCTTGGCCGTTACAGTTATCAAATTTAAGGCAAGGGTGTACAGTGCTAGCTACAACCTCTTTAGTATTCAAACATTAATCCTAGATACAGATTTTCAAAGATAGCTAGGAAAGTATTTAGCACAGACCCTATGTCACTCTTTTCATATTTTGGTAATCTCCAAAACATATTGGACAACGTGTAATGTAATTACTATATAGTCAATGTAATGTCAGGAATACTGTTTTTTCTACCGTGAAATAGTTTTCAATACTGGTATACACACTTGATGTTTAGCCTAATAGTATGAAGTCCTTTATATGGTGTATGTGTTTTTATAAAACTTAACAATATGGGCACTGATGAAACTAAGCAGTAGCCCAGGTCTCTTGTGCAACATTTCATACATGTGCCAAAGCTAGTTTATTTCTTTACACAGTACGGTAGGTTAGTCCCAGTGTGGATGAGTGTACTTAATACTGTAGTCCAGGTGAAATCTTTGAGTTAACAACCAGTCCTCCTGGCTGACAAGTTCACTAGTTATAAGCAATCTTGTTCAGTTTGGTTGATCAGTAGTGACAACAAACATAATTAATTACGGGAGGAATCCTGTGATTCCCATGTATGAAATCTAAACCTTTCAGCAAGACTGCCTTGTTGGCGTGAAACAAGACATGGTTGGAGTTCACAATTTAACAAGCAGTGTCGTGGGCTGCCTAAATGCCCAACGACATCTCTTTGGGATTTTAACTGGAATGTCCTGCTTTGAGGATCTCTAAGAAAACCTGATGCTCAATGGGGAAGAATGTCAAGTCCTAAGATGGTAGACACGATGCATCCTTGCAACAGGAACAGCATCAGGGCTTTACAGACCATGTACAAGGCTGTTCGTATATTTTACCAAGGACTAATCATCTCCTGATTAATACCTTTTAATATAATAACAACATCAGGAATCAAAGCACAATAGAAAAGGTCTACACATTAAGATGTTCAGCACCCAAAACAACTTGTTCATCAATCACGATAAAGCTTTTAAACCTTGTATTTTAGTCAATTTCAAGTGTAATTCATTACCACACTGTAAAAAGACATCTAGTTTATCACAGGCCGATTTTCAAAGAGCAGCTAAGCCAAATAAATTGCCTGCACAGAGACATTTTGTGCTCGGCATACACTGGTAATACAAATCCCTTGCAATGATTAATACTAGCGGCTGGTACTCGGCAAACTTTTTGCTCAGGCTCAGCAAAACAAAAATTGCTAACTGATTATTCGGCAGTGCAATTCTGTGCAGTAATGTTGGGTAGGATACTGGATCCAGAAAAATGTCAAGTACAGATCGTGTCTCCGTGTATGTAGCATGAACGGAGAATTCTTCACCATATTTTTAATTTCTGCCTGGATATTTCTTAGACCAACAAACCTTGGAGTGAAAATTCGACAGTTCCTTAGTGGACACATTGGTCTCAAGAATTACCTGGTTTATGTCATCACTTTTTTGTAAGAATCTGAATATCACAAATCCTGTATTTATTGTGCACAATAATATCAATTATGTATATTATTGAATTCAAAGTGTTTGTTTTTTTGTAATTTCATATATAACCTGTATTTATGAAATTAAAGATATCTAATGGGAAATTAACTCCATTTCAATGTGAAGTCTGTGATTTTTCATTATCACTAACGTTCACTCTGGAAATTATGATGAATCTTCAAAACAATATGTATTGTTTACCATTGTTGTCTTGCAGCACTTTTCAAGTTCCAATCTTACTTCAGTTAACTACACAGAAATCTGATCCATTCCGTACCTTCAAGAGAGTCCATCGCTGAGAAATTTCAGGACGGTGGATGACGTGACCCCGCGCAACTGTTGACCTTCATCACACTTAATGTCAAAGGTCAATAGGTCAGTCTTCGGATATAGGTTGACCTCCATAAGGAAGAGCTGATTGGTCGATACTTCCTGGATCCAACAAACAGCGGAGAAATGGAGTCTCGTAACAAATAGAAGTTCACTTATCCGAACCCCAATCACGTCAATGGGCCAGGTAACCATACTTTTATGTTCATTTCATTTCAGTTCTAATTTTTTTATGGAAATTAAATGGTAAAATTGAGCTATATTGTGAGAAATGTACATGCATTTTATGTATTTGCAACAATTCTCTCCACAACTACTGCATTTAAGAAGTTGCACACTGATGTTCTGATGTTTTCAACACGACCCCTGTGATCGGGTTTCAACCACTGTGAATAGTCGGTCTTCACATCATCCAAAGTTGGATTTTACTATTCAAACTTGTTGTTATACTTAATCACGCCTGATGCATACAGATTCTGCAAGAGACGACCAGTTACGGTTTGTGTGAGGTGAAGTCTGGAGCCCTACTCCTCTTACCTGTGCATAGAGGAATGCCCTCCAGGGATCCGACTCTTCTGGGGTCGTTGCCATGGTTTTACAACCAAGTCCTTCAAGTCGACTGTGGATATCTTTAGGTGGTAGTGATTCTGAGAGTTGGAGATTGTGTACCTTGCTGTAAATAAAAGAAGATTTGACAAGAACATTGGACCGGATCTAAAAAGTGAAGCAAGGTGTATTTCTGTCACATTCAAACATGAAGGAATATTAATAATTTAAGGGTATTAACTTTTGTATCATGTTGTGATCTTTTTGTGATCCCGCTCCAGTCAAATTTTCTTTGTTCACTTTTCAATGAATTTAAATTCAGTCAGTTTCCCTTATGGTTATTTGATAATTTTGTGATCTTTTTTGTACAAGTTTAAAATGATTTGTTTAGTCTGGAAGCAAATTTCAGTCTCGGAGGAAAAAGAGCTTCATATACCTGCTGGGCCACGTTGTCCATTTGCTCTCAAATTCCTCAGGGGATAAGCTGACGACGGATGCAAACTTGACCTCGTGTCTGACCTCAGACACGACCTCTGGTGCAGTGCCTTCCAGGTCAAGCAGCTGACCAGTCTCGTGGTCGTTGTTGCCAGGGTGAGTTTTACCGGCCGATGGCAATAATTGTAAGTGGCTGTCCGGTTTGTCATCTACCTTGTGCTGGATTTCTCGCCACTTGTCAGGACCTGTGATGCAAGTGGAATATGATTTTTGGATGAGTGGAGAGAATTTGACTGTACCTGGACTCGAACCCGGTACACCTAAGATACAAACTGCCAACCCATTGATGTAGGCCTTCCACTTGTCAAAGATTAACAAGCGATAATTTATTAATACTGTCTCCTTCCTTACTCTATGCACTCTAAACCTGAATGTGAACAATACAGTGATGACGTCTTGATCAAGCAGAGGCTACTAAACCCCGACCATACAGGAAGAGCAGATGAGACGGATTAGTCACAGACTGACTTTTCCTTCCCTCAAGTTGAGCCTCCTATGCCATACACGCATTCAGAGCCTCTGTGCCCGAGGTTAACAATGACTGTGTGCCAATTAAGGGTCCATACAGAAGCCTATCCACCAGGAAGTCTTGCCTTCACCTCAAGAAATCAAGGAGAAGGCCAGAGCCTGTTGGAAGCACCTTACATCCCACCGATTCTCAGCTGACAAACAGATAGATTGAAGACATCATGTGTACTTACCGAAGAGCAAGGCTATGGAGTTAAAATGCTTCAGATCCGTTAATGCCAAGTTGCCTTCAGCAGGAGATGGAGCGGGCATCACCGGCTGTGATGTACAGATGACATCTTTAGCCTGCCAAGTAAAAATTTCAATACCTCAGATCTTAAGGACTTGAAAAAACTTCAAAGAAACAAGACAGAGTATACTTCTCCAAACCATTGAGTCTAATTGGTTCTCCTCAGAGCCACATATACTCAAAAAAGAGTCATACATGATGTCAACCCAAACCATCCATGTCGTGCACCTTCATCGTGAATAGCCTTAAATCTCCTCAGGTATATTAACTGCAGCTACTCAGCAAAAACAAATACTGCCTTGAAAAAGCTCAATCTGGGAGAAATGAACTCAAAACTGGCCGGGAAACTGACCCTGAACCTGGACATTTGATGCCATCTATGCTCCATACACTAAGAAGGTCCATAAAGCTACCCTCCCACTCTTCAGGATCACCCACCTTCTCAACGTCTCTGCTGAGGAGCCTGTAGTATACCATGGCCTTCTCCTGAAGATCGGGATTAGTGTCAGATTCTACAACAATCAAGATGGATGTAGAAAGAAACTGAGGGTTATTTGACAAGAAACATTGCATGGATCCAGGATTGACAAGAAAGCCACTGTACCGAGAGTCATAGCAGCTATTAACTGTATATGGAAGCTGATCAAGAAAGCTCCACTATAACATTCAGTCACGACAAATTACTGAATCATGCAATCAAACTCATGCTTGCCTTAAAGTTAACAACCGCAGCCACAAGCAAGTGGCTGCCAAAGGTAAGTTTGTAATTTGCCACAGATTTTGGACACTGTCTTAATGTTTGATCAATATGAAGGAGGTGACCTCCAATAAAATCACGGTGAAATCCATCAAAAGGTTTGGATCTTCTGAATATCTGTGTCACAATTCAAAGAAAGGCATCATGGCAGGAAAGATCGGGTCAACTATAGAGATAGAGAGAGAAAGAGAGAGATCGACTATGATTCTTTACCTATGCAGTGCTCAAGGATCTTTCCCAGCATGTCCTGGCACTCGGCCGGCCTGGTAAAGAACAGCCTGGTAGTGGCCGTGAGAAGGGCGAGTTTCACCATCGTGCTGGGCTCCTCGTCCAACGAGTCTATCATTCCTTCCAGGATGTACGGAGCACCAGGAAGACTCTGAAGAAAAGACAAAACCACATCATGATAAGTGTACGACAAAACTAAATGCCATGCTCCCTATGAAATGCCAGAACCTAAGGAGTCATGTTCTAAACCTTCAGAACTTTCAACAATACCAACTTGTACTCTGTATGCTGGACATTATGGAATCCTGCTGCATGTAAGGAATATACCACTGAAAGACGCTTTGCAGATGTGCACTCAAAGTTTGTGAGACACAGAGGCCAATTGTGTGTAAAGATTATAAAACCTTTATGCAGGAGCAATGTGGATGTGTACTCAAAAGTAAATATGGAGGCCAACTTTGTCTACTGATACTGATAAAAAGCACACATTACTGAAAGGGGATATATATATAGATGTGTAATATTCAGTCCTTACCGAGGTTTTGCGACAAGGGGCCGGTGTGTGAGCCTTGGAGGTCCAGTAAGAGAGTACACGTTCACACGTTGGATGCTATTCACAAGACTGACTCGTGGCTGGCTGGGCAGTTCGGGAGACACCCAGCCGTGCCACGCTTCAGTGACTTTATTATGTTCACTACAGATGTGTATTCATAGTATGTGGGATATGGAGGCCAACTGTGTGTTATTGACACTACTGAGGATGTTTGCCTCAAACCTAGTGACTCACCTGTCCATACTGAGCTATCAACCAGACCAATGCAGCTTTACCATGAGGTTCCTGAATCACCTCCTGACAGGCTGGTAACCTGTCTACCACACCAGGAATGAATTCCTTCAGATGTCCGTAACTCAGAATTTCTACAGAAACAATTTGGGTGAAGAGATCCATTTGAGTAATCAAAGTCCTTTGGCTTGCGGTCTCAAACATCTAAACACCATTGGAACTTTGTATTGTGCCATTTGTGCATTGATTCTAACTTCCTAGTTTCCGATAAATTTCTGTGCCAATTTCATGCTCATTATTTCGAAGTAAAGACCAGAAAAAACTCTGGTACAAAGAATCTGTTATCATCACAGAAATCTTGATTTCAATCTTGACAACTAATTTGGCAAGCATACAGGGCTAGTCATGGGGCCGATTTCACGAAGTACTAAGATTGATCGTAAGTGTGAATTCATCTTAATTGCTAAGCAACATGTGATGTCACAATACAAATCACTAGGGTGATACTGAACAACTCATCTTAAGATTAATCTTAGTGCTTTGTGAAATCCAGCCATGGACTGCACAATGAATCACTAACATCAAAACTGAGTCTAGTCTGCCAGGGCCTGTATTTGATCGGACTGTTTTCACAAACAGATGAGAACGATGCCAGCATCAACCTGAATCAAGTGAGATTCTCAAATAATGGGTCTGCTGCCACACTGCTTGGATATCAGACCAGCAGATACTCACCCTGGAAGACGAGCAAGACTTGGGAGGAGACAAAGTCCAACTGCATGGAGAGCAGACCGAGAAGAGCGTCCAGGCAGGGAGGGGCGAAGGCTGGATTGGACTTAGCCAGCCGACCCAGCGTGCTGAGTGCTAGTCGAGATAGCTCAACTGAAATGTCCGTCGCATACACACTGTTGAGTGTCCAGAGTAGACAGATCATGTAAAAAAATGAAATCTCTTATGCTTACGTTCAGGTTCTCAAAAGTTTGACAATTTCGTTTGATTTTTTCATTCAACTTTCATAGATATTGCTGGCTCTCAAGCCCCTCCCAAAAATAAATGTCATTGATATTCTTCACTTCTTCATGCATTTCTACTCATTGAGAGTTGCTTGACTTTTGTAAATAGACTTTTAAGTCTGTTTGCATCCTACTTTTCAAAACTCAAACTTGACACTGAAACTTCCCAGGCTCAAGGTCTGAGGACTTGAATACTTGAAAACAAGTCTGAAGACCAACAAGCATAAGCTTGGTGGTACAAGTCACCCTTCCTCTTCCGATACATGCATCCTTAATATCAACTGACCTTAGCTCTTCCACAACCTCCTTCAGGGAGTCCTCGGAGCAGAGTGATGCCAGCACCTCAATCTTCTTGGACTTGACATAACTAGGATCATTATATCTGTAATCATGTATGTATCTACCATTAGTTCACCTTCGGGACACAGCTTCAGAATTCAAATCAACAATGTCATCTCAGCTTTCCTTGAAGTGTTTCCTAGCTATTAAAGGAATGCTCCTTAAGTGAACACCAGGGGTTAAAACCGGAACGATGCGGCAGTCTCAAGACATTTGGAATATCTTGGGCAACAATATGCTGTTCCTGAGTGGCCTAACTGCTTTGCTAATTTTCAAATGTACGCCGACTGGGAACCAGTGTGTTCATCTCTTCACTGTTGTTCCTATCAGACACATACTGCATTCTTCCCCACCTGAGCATTTCAACAAATCACCTTCCTTTACAATTACTCTTGATACATTAAAACTCTTGTAAAGCTCATCATCCTGGATGCACCACCCCATACAGAGGACATCTTCCCGAGAAGGTGTTTTAGTCAAGCTACAGAGGAATCAAGGAGTGTGTGTCCATGAGCGAGACAATTTACAGTGACTGCTTCCTCCAGCCAGAGGCAAACTTACGAGAGCAGAACTTATCACGTCACAAGACTGACAACATTTAATGATGCTTGTCAGATACTTCCAAGACTCTGGGTTCACAAAAGCTTGCTCCTTCATCTTTTAGAGTGTATTGGCGGATGAGGGTTCGTTGGGAGGGTAGGGGTTGATAAATCAACACACCAACCTGCAGTAGAACTTCTTGTAGTATTTGCCGAGCTTCCCTGGCTCCCTGCCATTAAGCCATTCCAGATGGCACAGTGAAGCGTACACCAGCTCCGGTCGGTCGCTACTCAGTAGACTGATCAGGGGGCCTGAATCCATATCAGAAAGTGGATTGAGAAACTCATTGAAGATCTGTCCTCAATCAGGAATCATACACAAAGCCATATCACAGGCTTAAAATTGGCATAAGACAGGATTATTTTTGGGATCATATCAGACACACGTCTTCAGTTACAAGGATCTTCCCACATTCCCAATTTACCTATCGGATGGTTTATTCACCTTTACTCTGAGTGGCCGAGAAGGGATCTTGCTCCCAGCCTTGTGGAAAGACCAACTCACCTTTAAGACGTCTGTAGACATCTTGAGTGACATCTGGCAGATCTTGAGTGAGATGAAGCATCAGTCGTACAGCCGCCATACACACCCCAGAATTAGTGTGCTTTAGGTAAACATCAACCACATTCTGAATGCAAAATACAAAATAACAATAGCTGGTTGAAGTCAAGTTGTACCAAGGTCTGCAATAAAACAACAAGTCCAGTCAGTCTACCTCACAGCAGCAGCATTCTCCTGAGGAATGTCGAGTTGACCGGCTCTTTTCAGAGCCACAAAACTCAAAAAGTATAATTTATGTCTCGTGGTGTTACCGCAAATCAAACATCTCTGTTAGCTGGTTTGTTTGTTTTTGTTTTTTCCCTGTGGTTTTTCCAACAAATTCATCTAGATAATCCTGCTGGCCAGGCTGGACAGCAACTTTGTTCTCATTCTCATTATAAACCTAAAAATCACCACATCACAGAAAATCATTCATTCATGGCAAGCAGACCAACTTGTTTGCTGAATCATCTTACCATCATATCAAAGGTCTCCTCTTCATTTTGCGGTTTGTACTTCAACAGCAGCTGAAGGATACAGCACTGACCCCATTCTGTGAACTCTGACAATCTGCAAAAAATAGCAATGAAGAAGACATGACACACTTGATGTTAACAACATTACATCATGTAAACGATTCCAACAGTACTGGGCTTCTGCAGCATCAGGTCGGCAGAGTGGGTCTTTAGTCTTTCATCTTTCAGCCTAGGTTTTAGTCCAGGTCAGTCCCCAAGTTAATTGGGTTTTCAGCCCCTTACCCGATTGATTCTGTAGGTTCTACCTGGAATACCCCGGTAATAATAATAATAACCAGCATTTGAACCGCTCTTTATAGTAAACTAAATCACAACGCTTAAAATTATTATTATCCCTGGTTATCGGGCTCCCTGGGGAGTATACAACCCCCAGCTGCCTGCAAAGCGCACAATCAAGGGCTAATCTCTACCCTCACAGGTACCCATTTACACCTGTGTGAAGAGAAACAACATGTGATAAAGCATCTTGCCCAAGGACGCAAGCACCATTAACCCATAGCTGGATTCGAACCCACAATCGGTAGATTGACCACAAGATTTTGAGTACGACACGGCAGACCACTAGGCCACAGCACCCCATATGGAGTGCCAGAATGGTTGAATTACATATCAGTCTGTAAAAGACTATTCATCTTAATCTTGCCTGTTGGTGAGATAGTGAGCAATCCTCTGGTTGATGGCAATGCCTCCTTCGTGCCTGAGTAACTCATCCAGCGCTAACAAGCAGTTGGTGACAACTATCACATCCTTGTCTCTCAGCATCTCATACAGTGTATTGATGATGTCATGATCTACACGGTGAAAACAAAGGATTGTTTATCCAAATTAAATCTAAAGATTTTATATGGCTTTTGAGGGCAAGATGCTTGACACTCTTGAAGCTAAGAGACTTGAAAGTAGGGAAGCCCCGTCGTTACAATCAATCGTAGGACTTTGTGAATTTGACCCCTGGTGCAGTAAGTCTTAATGACTGGGGCTCAATTCCTAGTTTCACCAGATTGTCTTTGCTTCTCCCAGAGTTCAAACGTAAAGACAATCGTACCTACTACAAATTGAGGATTGATTTGATGGATCTTGAGACATCCAAGGACGGCAATCCTCCTGACGTAGGCACTCTTATCCTTCAAGCTGGACAGCAGGGGCTGCCTCGTGTACTCCATCAACTCAGAAAGTCTGAAAGGAAGAAGGTTATTCACAAATGTTACTGCATCAGTTTGGGAACTCCATGTAAAACGGCAAAAGAACGATGAACTCACGACCCCTCATCAAACTGCGGGTTCTTACCGCAGAGAGCAGAGAGTTTTCAGCGCCAGTCCCCTGATCATTGGACTGGCATCAATGCAATCTTTCTGTATCGTGTTGACTGCAAGTAGGGCAAGGTCTGGCTTTTGATGAGCATAGGCCGTCATGTACAGATAGGCAAGCTTCTTCTCGGTCAGGTCGACGGTAGCGCAGAGCTGAAGACGGAGAAGGTGGAAAATTTAGTTATTTTGGGCGAGGATGCTGCACAGCCCTGGATCCATCAACATTCAAACTTTCCAATATTCCTTTCTTTGAAGTTGCAACACAATCTTCACACAGAATAAGTTTATTTACATCCAGATAAAGATTTTGATTGTTTTCAACGTTTATTATTGTTAATAATCAACTCCCTGGTTCCCTTCAAAGCCTCTTTCAACTCAATAGATCTGTACACGATTATAACACTAGGTCCTCATCTAAATTGCATATGCCCAAAGTTCGAACGACTTTCTCTCAACATACTGTCTTTTTCTCTGGACCAAAATGTTGGAATCATCTTCCATTGTCACTTACAAGTTGCCCTTCACCTAAAACATTCAAATATAAACTGAAAATATTCCTTCGAAGCACCTAAAATGATTCGTATTGCATATACTTTCAACTGTGTAACCATTTTGCCAATTTGTTATTGTAGTTAATTCTAATTTACATGTTTATATTTTCCCCTTTGAAAATTATCCTGAAAGCTTTGTTTACTTTCATTTGGGAGACGTAAATGTATTGTATACTTAACTTACATGTAAGTAATTATTCTGTCTTGTCCTGTCATGTTTTGTAAATGTATGTCACGGCTCATCCGACACAAGCCTCGGCTTTTAGGATGTTGCCCCCACACAGTGGAAATAAATGTCATTGAATTGAATTGAAAGACTTCAGCTCCTTGTTATGAACAAACAAAACAACATAAATCAGACTGCTTCAAATTGCAGATTCCAGCCATCACCAACATCACACAGAGACTAGGATTTGGGATTTTGTGCACACTTTGGACATCTTAGCGGCCTGGACTTGAATTTTAAGTTCATTTCAAGATTTCAAGAAACAGAAGCCATGGTATTTCACAGGAGAGTAATACATTAAGCCATTCTCTATTCTACACGTGAGTACATTCACACGTTATCATGGTTGCATCTAAACACTTTGACAATGACAATGAAGGTGCAGATTCACAGCTCTGCTTTATACAAATAAACCAAAAATCACATATTTACTGACATAACATGGGAATTGGAATTCCGTGCTAAGACAAGTCACAGTAGGCCTGCACCCCTGGGGCCAATTTCATAGAGCTGCTTAAGCGTCAAAATTTGCTTAAGCCCCAAAAACCTTGCTTAATAAAATCAGTATGCCAGCCAAACCTCCTTGTGAATGTTATGCTTAGCAAACAATGGCCGAATACAAGTCGAAAGCAGTAAACATCACATGAACATTTGGTTGGCAATCCTGTTTGATCAAGGAAGACTTTTCATGCTTAAGCAATTTTTGTTAAGCAGCTCTAAGAAATTGGCCCCTAGACTGAGCCCAACAAACCTTGACGATGTCAGTGAAGAGGGATGACATGTCCAGTCCACGAGTAACCTGACTGAGAATCTTGGTAAGTACACCTTTCAGTTGACCACAGTCTGATTGGGAGGTAGGTTTGCGTAAAAGCTTCCTGAATAAAGTAGATTTGGAAGAAAAATCAAGACCATTAAATTATGTATATGTTTCTCTCGCAAAGTTATGGGTCAATTACAAAAACGAAAGTGCACAAGCACAATTGTTGGATTGCGATCATGTAAACATTTAATTGAGGTGATTTCATGATCTAAGACAAGATGTAAACATTGTAGACCTGTGCAGCAGAGGAGGGTTTGAACAAACAAATTGTAGGTCCAGACGAACAACCCACCCATATCTTTTAGGGCATTCGTGTACATTAGTCCACTCTGCCCCTCTGATTAGTCCGGTACCGGACCTAGTTCATTTTTGCGATGATCGTAACCCTTGGTCTGACATTGGGACCTAGACGGTAGACCTAGTCCCAGTCCCCATGTCATATAGCAAGGGTTTTATCATCGCAACTAATTTATTGCAAATTGGCCCATCTTTTCCACTGTCTGTGCATAATTTTATACTAAATAGGCCTATCTGACGTCAATAAATTATCAATGCCGTTGCGAAGCTGAAAGGTTTGGTTGGCATTTTTACTGTTGGTACTAGTAATTAGTATTACGCTAAGCATAGAGCAAGGTCCCTGTTCGTCTGTGCAGTATGCACCAAGTTACTAAGCATGCTAAGTAAATTCTTAGGCTAATGGGCACTTATTTTCAGTATTTTTACTCGCCAGTAAATTACCATTCACATGCATAGGGCCTACAGCAACGTTTACCTTACCTGATTTCTTGCATGTCATCTTCATCCCAATTGTCCACAAGATAAGCCATTTTCTGAGCGAAAAAAGGTAAAAGATCAAACAACGATCGGTGACAACAATTCAAAACAACGTATGCCTCACAGTTTGGTGAGTCTCTGCCCTGTCGATTAGATGTATGGAGCTGTTTTTCATCAACCGATCGCCAACAATTTCTGATCGTTCTTCTCGAAAGTAAACATAAACATGGTACACTCATGCTCGTCAATAGAGGGCGCACTGCCAGTTGTAAAAAAGACGTGCCCCTGTTATTGTATTGTGCGAAGTAATTCATTTTATGCAGGCATGATTATGACTTCTGCTGCTGAATTGTGTGTTTGAATGTTCAGCTTTTTAGCAAGGTAGGTTGGTAGGAGGTCTTCTCCTAAGACCAAGTCTTCGTAAGGACAGTGTCATTACCTGGGAATTGTTCATTAAGCAGAGGCCTAATCGGTTAGACCTCAATTCACAATTGTCTTACAACAATTTGGGGAGCCACCAGTCCATGCCCTGTGCCTATGGAATTTGTATGATTAGTTGTAGCCTAGGCAAGATGACTGTGAATTAGTATAAACTTAATGAAGAGGCATATTATTGCCTGGGGTATTGAGTACATCATGCACATGTGCATATTAACCATGCATAAACTAATTATTGTGCTTTGTATGTTGAGAAGATTCGCATCAGTTTAGCAATGAAGTGAACATAGGCCCATTGAACATTCTCCCTTTAACTTTTCAGAATAAAAAAAAATGAGGAAAGGTTACTGAAATGGATTTTAAAAGGCGGGAAAATCGAGGACGTAAATTTACAGAAAAGAGAAAGTCAAGTGCTCAAAGACAAAGGAAAAAGATTCAATTTTGGGGGGAAATATTTTTCAGTTTGTATGAATCCCACATTAATTTATTATCAGACATTTGAGGCTTGTTAGATTAAAGATATGTCAAAAAAGCTCAGGCTGGTTACCTTCCAAATTTAACCGTAACAAAAAACAACAACAAATTTGAGGACAGTAGAATGGTTGCTATTGAGAACAAATGATCCTTTTCTATATAGGCCTAAATTGCTTCATAAGGTAGCTAGAATTGTAATTTCATTAAATTTATTATTTTTTTAGCTACATGTAGCACAAGACTTTTTACCAGAGTATTCTACAAACTTTACAAAAATGAATATAAGAACAGGGATAGATTGTTGCTGTTGTTTTTCCTCAGGTGGTTTGCAGAGCGGTTATGGCTATGAAGCGTAAAGGAGAACCAGTGGGTCCGTTCAAAGACCAGGATCCAGACTATGAGACTGTGTCTGTCATGACAGCCAGCAAAAGACAACGACTGTTTGAGAAAGATGGTAGGGAATTGGCTCCATAAACAGAACATTTATAATAATGCTGCCATGAGTCCTTGGCACTAATTGTCTGTCATTTTCAAAAGCTTCACCATTTCTTTGTTCTTTATCTCTCATCCTGACAGCCAAGGACATCACAGTCAAGAAGATAGAAGGCATCATCAAGCGTCAGTTTGTCATCGAGATGAAGCACAAGGAAAAGGAAGTGGAGCTGATTGACGAGGTGACCTCTATGACCTTTGACCCAGAGTTATTCAAGCATGGACATTGACCCTTGTGGTTACACTTGCAATCAAACTTTTATTGGAAGACGAATTTAACATTTCTGCTTTGCAAATCATTCCTTCCTTTTTGACTTCTGTAACAAAAGTGTGTCTGTTTTTTTCTGTCTGCAGCGTATTCACCAGACGAGAGCCATGCTGGATAAACTACGAGCTTGCATCATAGCCAACTACTATGGGAATATAGGACTCAGCCATTCCTCAGCTAAGGGAGAGGTAAATAACAACCAACATGATGATTGGGAGAAAACGGTTTAGGAGCCAAGCCTTGAATTTAATAGAGGCCACGGAGGCCATGGTCTTCGTAGCCCTGGTTCTTGGCCTCCCCTTGAAATGTTTCCATAGACATTATGATTTTCCAATGGAAGTGCCCCTCACAATGGAAAAGTGGCCTTGCCCCTTTCAGAACCAAATTCAAGGCCTGAGGATCCCTAGAAAACATTTGACATATTTGAGAATAATTCATAGCAACAAAGATATCTCTATCATAACAGATTAATTATGACGCCCGCTAACTTGGTGGCCTAGCGGTGTCATGAGGAGACAGCTATGTCCCGTATGACTTAGGACGACAAGAGTGCAAAGTGAACTCAGAGTTTATTATTGTTTCTGGTACAGAAATCACGTGCCATCAAGATTAACCTGAACCATCCGGCCATCCAGCGTGCACTGAATAGCAGACTAAAGAGCTCTTCTCTAGAGACGACGGATCCAACCTCAGCCGAGCCCGGTGCCCCTACTGGTCCCAGCAACCCCCCTGCCAATGCGGGTGCCGTGGAGCCATCGGTCAGCACGCCCAGTAGTGGCCACTGGTCCAGCCTGCAGAGCGAGCGGTCATCGCCGGAATCCGAGCAGCTGAGCAGAGTGGACCTGTCGGAGGTGGAGGAGGAGTCCAGAGGAGGGGGCGGGGCTAAAGGACCCCGTAATACTGGACCAGTGAGTTACAAATCCTCAGATGTATCAGGACCAAGTTTGAGAAATAACCTTTAACAGGACATGAAGGGGGTCTAAATGAGCAGTAATCTGCTGGTCTGGTGCCAGTGGAAAAAATATAACCACCACTACACCTGCAAAATGAACAGTGCAGCAAGTAGGTTCAGTGGAACGCCACTATAACGAACACCGATATCATGAATATTGGATTTGATTCACCCTGCAGACCCCAGCTAGCTCGGTGGCCTAGCAGGTAAGGCATCTGCACTAGTAAGCAGGAGGTCGTGGGTTCGAATCCCACCTGAGCAAGCATGTGATTTTTTCTCACGTGCTCTCACAAGCACTGAGTATGCAGTGCTCACCCACGTCGGTGAAGGGCAAGCCTAATTTGCATATTATGAACACCGATATACCGAACATTTGACTTTACTGAACATCATCCTTGGCTCCCAATTTTTATGTACAATGCATAGGCTTGCTGAACATTGTTTGCTATAACGACTATAAGGAACACTATCTGTGCATCTTAGCGTGTTCGCTATAGTGGCATTCCACTGTAGAAAAAAAGTCAAAAACAAGAAGAAATGGTCTGCCTGCCTTGATCCGTGAAGAGTGAATTCTCAGACCTGCAATACAAGGGTAGCTCTTTTCCTTTAGCTGTTGAAACCTGAGGCTTAAGGAAATTCAGATTGTAAATTGACAGAATTGAGCTCTTTGAAATTTTAGAAAAGCTCAGTTTTATTCTTTGACCTCCATGGTATTTTGGTCGCACCAAGACGTCTTGATTAAACCTTTCATTGTGCCAAGACTCTTGCTTGTTCTCAACAGGATACCTTTGGAGTTGGTCCACCTCTGTTGATTCCTAAGCTTCCTGTCTCGCAAGCGGAGTCTGACGAGGGCTCCAGATTCCATGTCAAGAAACGAATCATCGTTGGAAATGTGTCAAAGTAAGTCAGTGTACTTATAACTTCCTGTGTCTGTTGAAACGTAAAAAAAACTTGGGAAATGTTAAGGTATAAGTGTACACAAATTAGACTTTGAAATAGCTGGCCAGGTTAATGACATCTTGCGAAAGCAAATAGCTTTCTAAAGTGATTTGATTCACCAGTTGATCCCAGCTAGCTCAGTGGCCTAGCGGTATGACATCTGCACTAGTAAGCAGGAGGTCATTGGTTCGAATCCCACCTGAGCCAGCGCATGATTTTGTTCATGTACACTCAACAAGCACTGAGTATGCAGTGCGCATCCACATCGGTGAAGGGCAAGCCTAATTTGCATATAAAGTGAGAAAAGTTATACTTTAAATGGGAAAGAGCACCATTCAGCAGAAATCCCCTTAGCATCTTTCACTGTTGCTTGTCGCTGCAGATATATCCCCCCAGAGAACAGGGAAGACAGTGACCCATCAACCCACAAGTGGATGGTCTACGTACGAGGTCCACCGGAGGAGCCACGCATCGACCACTTTGTCAAACGTATCTGGTTCTTTCTACATCCCAGCTACCGACCCAATGACCTGGTGGAAGTCAAGTAAGTAGCAGTTGAAATGTCCAGATGTTGGAGATGAAGATAAATTGCAGCATGTCCAGTGGTTGATTTCACTAAACCCATCGTAACTTAAGGGGCGGTCACACAGGCTTTCCCGTCTGTATCACGTCTGTATCGCGGCCAAAAATTACTGCCCGTGAAGCAGACGCTGTTGGACGCTTTGAGGTCGAGATAAAGACGCGTTACAGCCGTACTTTACCCGGCGTTACACGCGCTAAGAAATTCACACGCGGTTGACCGCTCGAAAAAGTTTTGCGCTGCTCAAAAATTTAGACCACGGGTAACCGCGGGCGGCACACGTGGTAAACACGCGCTACAGACGTGGTACAGACGCTGAACGAACGTGCTAGGACGTGCTACGGCAGCGGTTCATACGTGGTTACACGCGGTAAGACGCCTTTCTCAGCGTATACAGAGCGGCCCAATACCGGCTTAATCACGTTCAATGGCGTCTTGTACACGTTCCAAAATACGATTGTCCACGGCCATACAACGTCTGATTTTAGGTATATAAAAAAAGCGGGATTTGCCTGCAACCCGTGGTAGACCGCATTACCGCCGTGCTTCATCCGCGATGAGGCCGCCGTACCGCCGCGCTTCACCCGTGAAGAGGACGCGAAATAGTCGCCGGCGGTTGTTCCGCGGGCATACCACGGGAAAACCGCGGGTGAGACAATTTTGCACATTTTCCACCACGGGCAACCACGGGCAAAAAAAATCTCTAAATTCTACCCGCGATACAGACTTGATACAGACGGGAAAGCCTGTGTGACCGCCCCTTTACTATCAATCGTAGGACTTATGATGCATTGCAACCCTAGGTAGGATACGATGGGTTATCCTTTCGTAAATCGAGATACAAGCGATCGTAGGGCTTTGTGAAATCGACCCCAGGATGGGTAACTTAATGAAGAGGAACGTGTATATATCAAGGTCAAGGAAGTTGTTATCACCACTATGTCAGTGACCACTGTGGTCAGTTAGTGTCTGTTTCCAGAGATGATTGGTTATAGTCCCACAGCGCGGTTATTGAGATGTACAAATATGTGATGAGTTTGTGGGTTTCTTTTATGGTCTTTTCACAGGGAGCCCCCGTTTCATCTCACCCGTCGAGGATGGGGTGAGTTTCCAATCCGGATCCAGCTGCATTTCCTAGACCCTAGGAACAAGAAGGTGGACATCATTCACCCTCTCAAGGTATGTTACCAGCTACAAGGGTAAACACGGAATTTAAGAGACAAAACTCCAGAAAGTAAAAGAGGACAAGAGACAAGAGGTTCTCAACATAATATGAAGCTCTTTAACCCTTCTCCACCTGCATACCACAGTCTAAAACACATGTGTGGTATTCTGCATACCACAATACACAACTGTGTGGTTTGTGTGGTAATGCGTTGTATATGATCCAGTTGATCCCCTGTGAAGACTGTGTAAGCAGCTCTTGTGGCAGGTGCATGCAGAGGGTTAGGGTTAAGAGAGTAGAGACGAGTGACTCAAATGCATCTAGCAAGCTATGCCTTGTAGATTATAAAGAAGCTTAGAATTCCGAGATATCAGAACCATTCTGTTATTTGTTCTTTTTTTGTTCATAGTTGGACCGAACCTACACGGGATTGCAGACACTCGGAGCAGAAACAGTAAGTGTTGAAAATCTACTTTGACCCAGCACCATGAAATAGGCAGATTCAGTCCCATAAAGGTTTATTTTTTCCTTCATAGATAATGGAAAATTAGGGAATTTAGGGAAATCATTTTGAAAGAAGCAGTCATGTTAATGTACTTTTGCATCTTCATCATAGATTGCTCCTCTTGTAAATTTAAAATAATCAACTTTTAAAAACCGTAAAAGTCTGTCATTGATAGCCTTAAAAAGTTTGTAGAGGAGTTTACTAAACATGGTCCTGTTCATCAATTAGTACGGCTACTTTTAAATTAATTAAAGTAATTTGATTGTGAGCAATTTTTGAAATGTTTCAATTTCATTGTCTGTTTCTGTCATCTAGATCGTTGATGTCGAACTGGACCGTTATCTGTTTGATGATCACGGTCTGCCCCTGTCTCGACCTATGACCCCAACCATTACAAAGGTCAATTACCAGGAGGGGATCAAACCAGGAAGTCCAGGTACATCGTGGGATGAGGCAAGATGGAAGGGGGCTTCACCCAGGATCAAAGATTCTAGTAAAGGGGCCGTGACTGGCGACAGACTCCAGGAAGAGCAAGGTGTTGGTGACGGGTCTGTGATTCCAAGAACTGAAGGTCCGGAGGAAAGTCCAATGCAAGTGACGGCTGCCAGTGATGAGATTAGCCTGAAGACCGAACCGCACAGTGACCTCTCCGATGTGGTTGCATCTGCTGAGCCTGGTCAGTCATTCAGTGGGATCATCGGTACAAGCGGTATACAGCCATCCTCACAAGGTAGCATCGTTGGGAGCACTTCTACCGGTCAGATAGCCGTGCAGCAGCGACAGGGCGGTCAGTTTGTGCGAGTCATGCCACCATTGGGCCCGATAACAAAGAGTGCTGTGATCACGCCGTCCACATTGAGCGGTCTGGCGCAGAAGGGTCAGGTGCCCGCTGCATCTCCGGCCAAAGTCGTCACCCCTACGGAGGACAGGACTGGTTCCATCATCGGCTCTCCATCCTCTAGTCAGACTTCGTCCGCCAATGTGTCGCCCACCTTAACGGGTGGTATAAACGTCGCTGATGCAGCTTTTAATGGAAAGGGTACGCTAGATGTCCGTATTCAGGAAGGAAAGGTCATCCAAGAAGTCCCTTCTCCATCACAGGATGTTGTACAGATCAAAACAGAGGCCACAACGAGTGTCACAGCAATGCCACCAGGAATATTGCCCCTGATGCAACAAGCACCGCTCAAAAGCACTCCAGTTCTTCAAACAACTACCCCTTCCAGAGTGCAGAATGTACAAGGTGTCCTGGTCACCTCGGGCATGCAGAAACTTCCACAGGTGGTTGGGGGCAGTGTTCTTGGCACGCTTTCTCAGGCCGGTGGGATTGTTGTTCAGCCAACAGCTTCTCAGCTGAACAAGCCTGTGATGAGCACCGTTCCATCAGGCACAAGTGGCGTTATTCCTGCTGTCAAGAGAATCCCCTCCACAGGAAGCATCACCGTCATTCCATCGCGTCCTCCTGCAGAAACAACCAAGCACTCTACCCCGGTGTCTGCCTCAGGAATCCCATCCGCTCCTCCCGGAACCCAGTACTACATCACGGCCAAGTCAACAGACCCCAACCTGCAGGGAAAAGTCATCCTTATCCCTCAGCAGGTGTTCCAGCAAGCGTCTAATCAACAGGCAGTGGCGAGTGGGAAGCAAGGAGTAGGGAAAGCTTCTAGCCCCGGAGGAAAAGCTGGAACTTCTAAAGTAGTTGCCTCATCCAAATCACCATTCCTTTCTCCAAGTAATGTACTGATTCTGCCTGCCGGTTCTATAGTGCCACCACTCCCACCTGGCAGTATCGTTCAAATCCAGCAGGTGCCATCCCCAGTAAGATCAACCTCGGCCTCCAACCAACCCAAGTCTCACTCGACGTCAGCCCTGACAAAAGCAATTGCAGCTCCTGGGAAGAGCACAGGTGCCAAAGCAACAGGCCTTCCGTCCGGAGGAGTTATACAGATTCAACGGACATCCGGGACAAGTATTGCCAAGGTTTCAGGTGTTCAAGGTGGTGTTTCTCAGTCAACAGGAATCTCAATCCTTCCTGAGCATAAAGGTCAGTTGGCAAAGACCCCATCTGGTGGCGTTGTGTTTGTCCAAAGGGCGCCTTCAGGTGGGAAGATTGCATCTGGACAGACACTCACGAGACTGCCACTGGTCCAGGGAGGCTTGGCCCTTCCTCAGAAGATAACCCTGGCTGCTCAACTTCCTCCTGGTGCAGTCCCTCTTCCACAGGGATCGTTAACTTTAAAACCTGGAAGTTCTGTCAATATCATACAGAATCCGACCCCTAAATCTCTCCACCAGGGACAGACTTTGGTCCTTCATGCTCAGCCGTCTTCCATTCCAAAAATTCAAGGGAAACATGTGCAGGGTGTTACGGCTATCCGACAACCTGTTGTCAGTGGTCAGGCTTCCAAGTTCATCATTCAAGGTCAAGGCTCAAAGTTGGTGGGCCCTGGTCAGCTTCAGGTCAGGCTGAATACTGCACCTGCAACAGGTGTAACTGCGGCACGGCCTATCACTGCCACCGCCATGAGCACAGCATCTGCCGACGAACCAAATCCTGTTGTGATAGCGCAGGGCCCGAATGAAGCCAAAGTGGGACAAGGAACTGCTGTCATGATAGCCCAAGGATCGGCACCAAAGACTACAGATGCTGGAATACAGGTCCTGGAAGAGATGGAGACAGGGGAAAAAGAAGCTGAGTCAGTCAGCGTCCCTGGACCCAAAGAGCTGAGCAAAACACCGACAGCATCCCCAGATGATAGCAGTCAGGGCATCATCGTCAAGGAACAGATGAAAGAGTCCTCATCTCAGAAGACCATCATGTCTGAGAGTTCAAACAGAGCGGACATTGTTGCATCTCTCTCAGAAATTCCTCCAAAATTGGTCGGCCCCATCGTGCCTCAACCGCTTTCAAAAATAGTCATCAAGCAGGAGCCTGTCACCAGCCCCCAGAAGACCCTTCCTCCGATGCCGATAATCCAGCGCATTGTTCATCCCACTCCTGCCACCAATGCCGTTCATGTTGAGACAGAGATTGCCAAGGAGGAGGAGGAGGGATCTGAAGTGTTGACCATGATGCGGGAGTTAACGATGAGCTGCATGGAGGGCCCGGTCAGCGTTTATGGTCTGAAGACGATCGAGGAGTTAATCATTGCAGTCGTCAAGAAAACACCTTTGATCAACAAGAACAGGGGTGAGTCATGAGTAAAACTGAGGAATTATAAAAACTTGCCATCCACAATCCTTGTGCAGAGGTCTACCACATCACTGACCATGTTGTTTCTGTGGAAGAGAGCATTCATTTAAATCATCTTATTCTCAAAAAAACTTAACAAGACTTAAATTTCTTGGAGTTTGGAGGGCTTGATGCATTTTGACCCTAACAGGACCTTTATTAGGCTTTATTTTATTTATAGCCTTTGATAAAGATCCTGCTAGGATCGAAACGCGTCAGGCCCTCCTAACTCCAAGCATTTTATAAGTTTTTGGATCATTATTTTGGCTGATGAGCAGCTTGCATTAGTTTATTACTTGTAAAGACTCAAATTTCATGAAAATCGGTGTAGGTACTTTCGATAAAACAACAAATGACAGTTTCAGTTTTTTTTTAATTTATGCTCATTTTGATTGATTTTGATTGGTAATTGGAGACATTTAGATGTAGTTTTCTCTATTGATGACAGTATTTCAGAAAGGATTAATTAATGGGAATATTGGTATTAATAACGACTTTACAATCAGTAAGCTTTGACACAGAAATGGAACCATCTATCTTGTAGACATAACCAATTCTGAAACTGTATAGCAGAATGATGAATCAATGATGTCGTTTTGAATTTGTCTTGCAGTTCAGAGCGAGCACCCCTTCACTGCGACATCTCTGCAGCATTACCACTCCTGGTCGAGGGCCAAGCGCCGTGCAGCAGAATGGCACCGTGCTGTCTCTGTCAGGAGAATCGCCAATGAAGCCCGAGAGAAATCGGAACGGCTGCGATTTGAGAGAATGTGGACAACGAAAGAGGTGATGGTGTGGTGCAGACAACGTGGATATACACCACCTGAACTAGGTATGAAGAGAGAATGTAATATACCCACATGGGAGGATATCTCTATCAGTACCTGGGAAGAGTCCTTATTGATCCTTAGCAGATGGGTGTCTGATCCCGATCTGATTTTGAGAGTGTAATATAATAATAATAATGGACACTTATAATGTGCTGGTATCTGCCAAGCATGACGCTCATGGCGCAAATCAATTATTATCCCTGGTCATCGGGCCATAATTTACATTCCTGAAACTATCTCAACTCCCTGGGAAGTATACAGCCCCGGCTGCCGTATTCAGTGCAAATAGGCTAATCAAACCACAAAGCCATCTCTACCCTCGCAGGTACCCAATTACACCTGGGTGAAGAGGAGCAATATGTGACAAAGCGTCTTGCCCAAGGACGCAAGCACCTCTAGCCCATGGCTAGATTCGAACCCACAATCCTTTGAGTTCAACACGCCAGACCACTAGGCAACAGTACTCCACTATGTCCCCTGTTACAATACATCTATGGGGAAGGGAATATATCCCGATCAGAATCTGGGAAAAAATGTTTTGTCTCATTCTTGTCATCCATCAGGCCTGCCAGAGAAAGAGGATTCTTGGTGCGACATTTGTGGCGACCTGCAAGTGAAAGAGAAGGAAATGACGCAGATCGGACCAGATGGGCACAACTGCAGGAACCACTGGCTCTCCACTAATGGCAAGAAAACCATTTTTCATTTCAAGTTTGTTGTTGCTGTTTAAGTGACTGATGACTATTGGCTTTTTGGCTACATTTACCATTACCATAAAACCCACAGAATCATGTAGGGACTGAAAACCCAATCCGAGCCAGACTTAAACCCTTTCCGCCAGAGCTGGAAGGTGTGGAAAGAACCGCTACAACAACCTGACTCCCTTAAAAAGCCCTTTTTTTAGTTCTTTCCAAATTTTCACCTCTTGCTTACAAGTGGACACATCCTGCCAAGCTTCCTGTGGATTTAATTTGGTTCTAAAAAGCTTATTGCTTTACCTAAATCTTCTATAAGTTAGCGCTGATGATTGTATTTCGTCTGAGCATTAGAGAAACCTTATGCAAGGATAAGTTTGGATGCAAATCGATGTTTTGGGGTTTTTTTTGTATTGCAACAGGACTTCTAAAAGCTACCACCTACACGGTGCCGGACGATGTAGCAGATACCATGCGGGGACAGCAAGCTACCTTGAATAAGAGCTTTGCCGACAGCGATGCAGAGATTGACGTCATCGGAGTGTGGAACCCAGGGCATAAGATGAGGATCAAGAAGGAACCATCCAGGGTCCAGGATGGGATCCGATGCTACCTGCCACTGAGCGAGGGGGCTAAGCTGGCCCAGGCTGTTGCTCAACAGGTGCGTATGTCACTCTTGTTCATAAAGTTGGCATTCTGGACTCTCAACTGTGGTGCCCCGCCAACCCTTCCAAACCTACCCCCACCTTCAGTAATTGCCAGACTTGAAGATTCTAGAATCCGTAATTTGGTGGACATCATTACATCTGTAGATGTACATCTTGCGCATGCATGTACTCATGGTCCGGACTTTGTCATTTTATCTTGAGCTCAATTGGAGCTGCAAGGTTTGATTCTTTCCCAAACCACTGCTGAATGTAACCAGCTCAGCGTTTATTACTAATATTAGTTGTAGGAATACATTGAACTCCAGAAATTGACTAGAAATAGTTGTTCAGAGTACTTCTTGGTTTCTACCGTTTATCAGACAACAGCAAGATGGCCACAATAGGCCTTTGTTTTGTTGTATATCGTTGTCACAAAATTAGGAAGAAGAGAGAAACTCAAAAGTTGTTTGATTTTTGTTTGTATTTGTTCTTGATTGTGTAGATTGGAGTAAACTTCAAGCCTGTCCAGCTTGCACCTGACACCTTTGCACCTGTAGCAGAAGAAGTCATGTTCTCGGTGAGTCTCTAGCTAATAGCGCTCCGCACTAATGCCGTCACACAAGTGATTTGGCCAGCAAAATCCCCAGATGTCAGATAAACTTTTTAAATATAACTTTCAGGGTATGAAGATGGTGCTGTTACAAATATACCGTTGAAATATTTCTGCCAGAAATGGTGTATTTATACTGAAATTAATAAAATAAAGACCGAATAGTTTTGATCTTGTTTTATAAGAAAAATCGAGTCAGGATTTCCCTATTTTCTTGTGACTCAGATGTCCGATTGAGCGCAAAGTTTCATAGGTTTATTTTATCATGTACATGTACATGTATATTGGATCAGACAAAGTGTGAGTGCTGTTCTGTGACCTTCACCAATCATGTATTATACCTTTAAACTGTTCAGACACATCGGACTCATTCTTGTTCACATTTTCTGCTTGTCTTTATTTGAAGGCTGTTTCACAGTTCTTGAACACTCTTATGAGGGGATCTCTGGCCAAAGCTTACAATGGACGCTCGGGTAACAGGTACATGTTCACATTTTCAGGATTTAAAGAAAGATTTGAGGCTTTGCATGGTGACACTTGGTATGTGGATCGGTTTGCAGAAACACCATGTACTTTGCACTTCTCGTAAGGTCTCTGAAATAGAAGTGCGCAAGTACAAACAATTCTTACATGGTGTTTCCGCAAACTGATCCTTATTTTCAGGGTTTGCAATTTCAAATAGTCTTGCATCTTTTCATTCTTAATTCCACTCTTTCATTTTTGCTGACGTGATTAATTTTGTGATTTTGTGATTTATTTTACAAATATTTTGTTTGGATTTCTTGGGTTTTTTTAACCAGGCTTCCTAAAGAGATTCTGCCAACGCACGTCCTGCAGGCGATCAACGGCAATGAGTCATGTGACTTCCTTAGCAACAGACACATGGGGGTGCTCTCTATGCCAGCCGATGACAGCCAATCGTAGCATCACATCCAAGGAACAGATGACAGTTTGAATGAGACTGTACACAAATCTATAGAGTTGGGTAGCACAAGGTGTTTGGAAAGACTCGGCTTCATAAGAAACAGTATTATTATTTTTTTACGTAGATTCATGAAAATTGTGATCTTTTAAGCTTTGGATAAACCAAGGTCGTGAACATTGTAAAAACAAGGTTGCCAAGACTGACGGGTAAGTGGATGTAAGGAATATTAACCTAATTGGTGATGACCCTGGCTGTGGTTCTGGTATGCACCAATTATGACTACAGTCCAAAATATACTCAGACTGTCACACCTATAGTTGGGTCCAGCACAACTACAGCCCAAGTACAGTATAGTAACGTTCTTGGAGTTTTAGTCCGGGCATAACGCCTACACCCAAAGTTGTCAGGAGTCATCAAATCGTCCAGCTATTCAAAGGCAACATTTTGTTGGCTTATCCATGGTGATCCTTGGAACTTTCTCAGGTTTTCACAGAAGAAGATAGTGCCCCATAGAACAGTATCGATAAGGTCATACACAGCTCTCGTCATAATTATGAATATCTCTATTTGGGATTTGTGCGACATTCCATCTTGCTTGCTTGTTAAAATTGAACAAATCCAAAAATGTCAAAACCAGTGAAGGTGAAGAGTCATTTTTGGCTTCAGGTATTTGACTTTCCCTTGTAGTTTCTTGGTCTTTGCCATTTTTTGTTTATCTTTGAACTCATGAACTTCGCCCCTATTAAGCTAGATTGCACCAAAGATCATCTACATTAAATACTTTCCCTTAAGAGGGCCCAGGACCCCATGCTTCTAGGGCTTAATATCCGTGCACATTATAACAGGTTGTTTGAAATATGCAATATTGAATTAATCTTTCAAACTACAAAAACACACCATTATTCATTGGATTTGAGGCGGAAAAAGATCTTTTTATTTATAAATGAATAATAAAATGTGTGTTTCTGCATCTTCAAAGAAAGTCGAAATGACAAAGGGGGCTGACTGTTAAGACAGATTTTACTTACAGATGCATATAGGAATATTGGATAATGTTACCCAAACTTTATTTCACTGATACGTATCTGGATGCTTGAATGTGTCATTGTTATGCACAATATTAAAACTGCATAGTTATATCAACTCCTGATTCAATGTATTAACTGAATTGTAGCGACATGATGAAATTCTGATTTACAAAGAGGCAAATCACAGCTCAGATTTATACTGACCTTGAATGTCAAGTTAAACTTTCTTCTTGCTCCACTTGGCATTTCCGTATGGATTTTTAAACAGATTTTTATCTCCCATAACTTCAAGTTCAAATCATAATAACCATATCATGCTGTATAGGCCTAAACTACGTTCTAAATCTTCATGCATAGATTTCTCAGAAGTTTGCATTATCAGACTTGCTGGAGACTTGTATAAGTCTTTAAAAAAACCAATCTCGACATTGAATGGGAGATGTTCGATACAGTACACACGTTGGACCTGATTCATCTAGAGGTCTTCTGAAGGCTCTGATCCGCACTCCATAAATCAATTTCCCTTTGGCATTCTGAAATCTGTTTCTGACACTCTGGTCTCCAACGACCCATATCCAACAGATATGCAAGGCTGCTTGGCTTGTTAGTGTAACGTCATCATTAGCTCGTATCTTTACTCAGAATGCCAAACACCTTGCGGATGTCCACGCCCGGATTGCCCTTGGTGTACATCCGGACTGTCTCATTCACCTGCTCCATGCGGAGATCCGTCTCTAGGAGTCTTGTGAAGGAAGGGTTGACAAGAGGCGAGTGGATGAAGAGAGCTTGCTGAGGTACTGAGCTCAGCAGGGACAAGAGAAGAACCTGAGCAACAGCCGTATTCTCAGCCAGAAGGGGACCGATCGAATGAGTGGAGGCTTTTAAAAGAGGGCGGATGACGCCATAACCGACGACACGATTGCCTGCATGAGATGAAAAGAGAGAAGCTTAGCAAAGAACTAAAAGAAAAAGCCATGTTAAGTATATAGTTGAAAACAACAGCAACAGAAATGCCACATAAATCGTTTTAAAACAGAACTGAAGTGGTCCCTCACCTTCCAAGATGGCTTGAGCAGAACTTGGGTTATCTGTCTTGAGCCAGCTGAGAAGAAACTTCACCCGTTGCTCACCGCAGATCTCAGTGTCAAAGTCTACCACTCTACCATAACCCATATCGGCTACTGGCCTCAAGAGTTTGTTGGTCTGTACCTCGGGTAGTAGGGGAATTCCGGATCCCTAGAAGAGGGAAAAAGGTTTATTGTTGTAAGCTTAACAGAGCTTATCGTCAGTGAGTCCAAAGTGAAACGATGTGACATTTCAAGCAAAACATACAAGGTATCTTCTAGGGAGTCATGGCATTTACGAAACAGAGGCTCAGGCTCTGGCTCCATTTCGTGAATCCATTCTGAAATAACGGGTATCATAATAGAGGCTTTTGGCTACGGTTTGGAAGTAGATTCTCTGGTTTGAAAAAGAATACAGAGCTTCAGTGAAAAACCACAACCTTTATTTTCAGCATGTCAGAGCCTGAGCCTAAGCCTCCGCTTCGTAAACGCCCATAGAGTATGGTGTGAAATACTCGCCTTAAAACACCCGTTCCTCCACTCCTCTTTGAACCCTAATCCTTCATATTTCTCAACGTCGTCCAATAATCCAACCTCTATCCCAACATTTCTGTTGCCAAGATATGCCATCGCTGCTTCCCACAGCTTTGGCCCTTCCTCGGAGAACGAGTCCGTCAGGTGATGGAATCCGATAAACCCCAATGTGTCGCTCTGGCGCATGGCCGCGATCGTACCCACAACGTTGCCATCGTCCGTGGTCGCAAGAAAGAACCCGTTGGGGTCGGTGTTGTACATCAACCGCAGGTCTTCATTCCTCAGTCTGGCGCCCTCTACAGGTTGACTGTTTGAAAGCACCGAAACCTCCCTCGGGTGAAGCTGCCGGATTTTGAAACTTCCAGGCTTTGGATGCGACTGGTTGGAGTGGCTGGTGGTTGTGCCATTCTCTCCCTGTGGGGACACTGGACCAGGAGCACAAGATAGTAGTCTACTGATGCTGATTGTTGTTGCTGACGTTGTACGTAAGGGTGAAAGCAAACCCAGCCTAGTAAGCAGAGATGCCATTGGTGCTTTTGTTGACCTACAACAAGGATACAACAAGATTAAGAACTCAAAGAGTCAAACGTCTTCAACTTCAAGTGACGGAGCTAGCAAGTTAAACTGTGATAGGGCCGTTTTCATCTACATAAAAGATCTCAGTAAATCTCATCACCTCTAACTTGAGTAAGCTTCAGTTTGGAGTTATTAAAATTCAATTGTAGTCCAAGCTATGCTCAATAATTTATAAATTCAGGGATGAAATTTGGGAAGGTTCGGTAATGTGTCAACAACAGAGGGCGCTGGTTCTATCCGCTATACTGACCGCACGTGGATTTCATTTGTATGCATTATGCAGCACGTACAGAATTTAAATTTTGTGCCTTTTCAGTATTAGCTCCCTTACAAAAACCACCACAATAAATAAAGTTTCTGCAAGCACTAGGCTTTCACGTTTCCTGAAAGATGTCAAAATCGGATGGATTTGAACCCGGGACAGCTGAGAAGTTTGAAACTAATTTCGGCGAAGTTGGACTTATTTTGCGCATATGGACTGACGTGACCTCCCCCATGATAACCCAAGGTAAGTTACTGAATTTGACAGTTTTATTATGTCCAACTTACTGGAATAGCTTGCTAGCTACAAACAATGACATTGGCGGTTGGCATCTTTCAAGGAATCAGCATCATTTAAAAATAAGCGGCTATTTTCTTAAAGAAATAACGTGAAGCATTCTTCGCGTGTAACCCAGTACACACGTTAATTAACGAAGTCTTCAAGATGGACAGCGCCCTCTTTGTTATCAAAAACCGAACCGCGAAAGCAGTATAGTGCCCTCAATCTTTGTTTTTTTTTCTGCTAAGGGCATTGAATATTTGACCTGCCTGTCAGGCAAATAATGAAAGCACGTGCTTCCCGTTTTCTTTTGCGAATGATTTGTGATCGAGCTTTGTACTCATTCTCTCTTTTCTTTCTTCCTCCCGGAGTTCCTCTGTTCAAATCATACACAGGGCATCATTGTCTATTAAATCGCTTAAAGGACCTCCCGTTCTGTCAAGAATATTGTGGCCTCTCGGCAGGCTATTGTCATCTCTCATTGCTCAAATTGCAGCTTCCTCCCTCACTGCTTTCTCTCGACACACCGTATAGCCCGGGGGACTAACAGTGATAAGACACTGTGTACTAAAGGCGCCTCGGATAAATTTCGAATTGCAAGGATGTTACAGAAGTATGCTTATTGAAACAAACAATCTCTTGACGTGTTATCCAATGGACTGTATGGCTAGCTGGCCGTGAGTCATCAAGAATTTCGGAAATGCTTCCCAAAAGTGAAACATGAAATTGAAAAGCAGATAACATCAGAAGAATGTATCAGTTATACGTAAATCTGTGAACATTTCCGTTTGGGTATGCTACCAATTCTGTAATGTACCTTCAATGGGTGGCGGATGTGAATAGAGAAAGATACATGTCCTTTCCGTTGGGTTTCAGCAATGAGCAACTCCGAACATTGTTTTTGTTATTCACATTGTAGGCCTATCCTTATTGATTTAAACATGTCGCCTTACATCTAGGAGTTTGCCTTCATACTTGTTAATTCTAACACCACTATAACACACCGTCATTTTATGGGCAAACTTTCCCTATCTTTCCGATCAATCATCGGCTCATCTTTCTATCTGTTGCTTGTCTTTCTTTTGTTTTAAATCGTTCATAGACGGAACACAACTTTCGAAATTGTCCATCCGTTGTCAAGCGTGATAATGTTTCCACTAAAGTGACCCTAACCAATCACAGTCATTCCTGGAACCTACTCCTACTCTTTTTCCAGTTTTAATACCGTTCCAAGATCCATCAAAAAGATCTACACGAAGATTAATGTGTGGGGAGGTTTTATCGCCCGGTAATTATACCGGCTTCTTGTGATTGTGGCTACAATGACCGGGTGATATTATTTTTTTTTTACCCTCTCCTCCGTTTCGTTTTCCTCGGGCAAATAGCAAGAAAGTGTCCTGCCACTACCAGGCCTAATAGGCTTATAGCGCAGTGTGTCATCGCAGTGTCGCGTTTTATCCGGCTTTTGTTTGGCACCGCTCTTCTCTTGCCGTTAGAGCCCAGTGACTCACCAAGAATCATATCATCCAGGTTTTACATTTCACCGAGGAGGGAGAGAGAGGGGGGAGGGGGAGGACTGGTTATATAGCTGTCCGTCATGTCGGTCTAAAACCCGGGACTAGATTTCTGTGGAGTCATGACATGCACATCATTAATCATGCCCGCCTTGGACGCCGTCTTTATTAAATTTCAAAGACCCCAAAATAAGAGAGAGAGAAAGAGGGGAGGGTTGGAAAATCAACAGATTTACAATTCACAGAGAGGGAATTCCTTTTGTTCTGAGTTTGATGTTTTATACCATTGTTAGTCACAGTCATGGTCTCCGCACCAGAAGGGCGCCGCGGTGCGGCAGAGTGAGGAAAGTGTTTCTTCCAGTCGATCGCTCTGTCTGCAAAATCGAGCCACATATAACAAGCGATACACGGGGGTCGATTTCACCAAACTCATCGTAACTTACTATCAATCGCAGGACTTATGGAGTTATGATGCATTGCAGTCCTATATATACATAGGATATGCCTCCTTACGATGGGCTATCCTTCGTAACTCGAGTTGCGATTGATCGTAGGTCGGCTTGGGAGGGAGCTTTGGGCCTGCTTGTCATGATTTGGTCCCTGTAGCCAAACATTTCGTCTTAGTATACCGGTACCAACTTTGCCCCCGAGTGGCTGTTCTTTCAGTGCCGTGTCAATATTGAGAGTGTCTTTAACCATACATCATAAGTATTTTTATTTGTATCCATCTTCTTCCCGGACTGAATGTGCAATTCGCCATCTCGGAAGTTGCACGAAATTTCAGAATAATGTAAAACCAATTTTGAAGTGGACTCTATTCAATCCAAGTGTATTGTATTCCATCGGATATAATTTTCATTTTTTTAAATTGTACTCAAACATGGCGTCGATACAGCGCCCTCAAGAGACCCACAGTCTGTTTGTCTTCGCTGTCCTCCTGCATTGTTACCCCGAGTTCATTATTTAGGGCGCGGTTTATACAAAAATGAGTTACTTCATCTCCCTTACAATAACGCGAATATTGTCAGGGCGCCTGTGCCCCAAATTCAATCTGACTTGAGGACTGTAATCCCCCATATCAACACCTGCGCCTTCACAAACACACCACAGCCCCCATGAAACAAGTGACGGACAAAACTCTGCCGTCCTCCCCTCATGGAATCAAATATGACGGGAAGTTGACACCACCATGCCGGATGAAATGAGAAGAAAGGAAAGAAAGACCGAGGAGAGAGGGCAGAATAAGTTACCCTGTAGCGAGCACTCGCAATAATCTATTCCCAGGGGGAACCCCGACAAAGCTCCCTGCCTTCAGATCCACACTGAAAATACCTCGTAGTGATTCACCGCTTATAATGCTATACTCGTTATCAGTGTGAAACTATACGGTACACAAAAAAATACTTGAGATCGCCAGCGATGAATCATACCGGTCATATTTCTCATATTTCTTAGAGATTTTCTGTGTATACATGATTGATTCAGCCTTGCTATTGTTATCCATGTGGCATCTTGTTTTCTCCGCTCAATGGTCATTAAGTACCGTGCCAGTAGAGAGCAAAGCAAGAACGACCGTGAATTGACAGAGAGCATCGTGGGGATGATGGGCCTTTTGTTCGGCGCGGTTTAATTTGATCTCATGGTCGAGCGGACCGTACCGTACTCCCCGTTAAACCGCCATTGTTACTCATCCCATCTCCCTCTTTTTCTTCGGTTTTGGATGGGAGCAAGATGACATCGCCTGGATCATCGCCAAAATCACTTCTCACTCCTCTTCTGAAATTATGACAGTCTTCATTGTCCCTGAATACTGAAGTGTCTTTATCTTCGCTTTCACGGTCGCTGGGAGCTGCTGAAAGACATAGACCTACTTCTAGTCGGCCAGTTATCCAGAAACCAGTTGCGAATAATGAATGCCTCCTTTCATAGGAATAAGTCAAAGCCCTTTCTGTGTTTCTCAATTATATATTCCGTTTCGCATGATGGATTGAAACAAAAGCCAAAGTGTTTGAGCCCTAAATATATAGATATTGGAGACACCAGTAGCTTACTAGCATGCAGCCACCAGAGAAATTATCGTATCATTGCTCAAAAGAACGCCCTTTGCTCGATTTCACGAAAGGACAGATCGTAAGATGCATCAATCAATCTAATTGCTAAGTAAAGTCACAATGCCAGTTACTATGGAAACAGGTACAACTTATCTAAAATATGAATCGTAAATCTTTGTGAAATCGACTACAGGTCTCCTGAGGTTATAAGCTGTTGGTTCGTCAATTTTGGACATGTTGGCCTTGGGTCGATTCCACCAAACTCATCGTAACTCGCAGGAGTTATAATGCATACGTAGGATGCGATGGGTTTTCCTTCGTAACCATGACTTTTCTAAGAAGCCGGAATGACCCAGCGGGCGTTTTAAGCCCACGAAGGCTCACCAAATTCTGGGCCGATTTACTAGTTCTACGCCGTTTATTCGTAGATGTGAGAGAAGCAAAAAATTACTCATCACTGTGGTAAAGTGCCTTGCATAAGGACACACAAACCAGGACCTATTGTGGTTGAGACTTGAAAATCAAACACGTGGACTCGCCAAAAGAGATCGTGGATTCAACGCGCCAGATGCAGACCGGCATTCGCTCGTGGCACGTGAATAGGTTCAGGCTGTGTCTTGGTCTTTTCTTCCCGTTCCCCGTATGAAGCCAGTGACTACGCCCCTTTTCATCACCAAGTATACTTCTTGTTTGCAGCTCAGACGCATTTTGTTAATGTTCTTGTCTCATTCTTGATAATGGTCGCCTCGATGGGTCATATCTCTTTGTCGTCAGTGTATTTTATTTCCTTATACACGAATCCGTCTTGCGATTCATGTAATTGGCCCTGTGGTGTATCAGGGAGCGTACCGTCCCCTGCAGTATAGAGCGCGGCGGAGCGTTTCTTACTTTTCGCCGTTTCAATTCCCCGTCTTATGCTCCCCATTCCTCTCCTTTGTCATCTCCCAGTCTTATAATTGACTCCTTGAACCTTGATTTCAATCCTGTGTTCTCTCTTTCGGGTCCAAGTCCAAAATTCAAGTCAGACGTGACTTTGAGTATAATGAAAGTGTAACCTTAAGCGAAGGCCAACAAATCTATGTTTTCTTGTTTGAGTTGATTCTATTGGATGAAGCCCTGCTGTGCTGCACATTCATTATTGGATTCAACAAGGCCAGGTTCATAAAGCTTGTACACGGGGCACGGGGTTATTGGTCGACCTCGAAAATGCACACTGGTGATCATTGGATACCAAAGTTCTCCTTAGCACCAGCACAAAAAAAGAAAAGACGGTACTTGTCACACTGCACTTGAATTTTGGTTTGTACATGTTGCCATGTTTTCGAATGATGTGTCCATTGCCAGACGGATCGTGGACATAATCAAAATCAGAATCGTTAAAGGTAATTACAGGATTGGCAATATACCCAAATGATCAGATTTACCTAACTTTCAGGGTATGAAGATGGTGCTGGTACTGTGTATTAACATACCGTCTGAAATGGTGTATTTATCCATAAATTAGTCAAACAAAGACCGAAAACAGTTTTGATCTCGGGGCAAGATCAAAACAATTATTTACGTTTCATAAGAAAAATTTTCTCGTGACTCAGATGTCCGATTGAGCTCAAATTAGCACAGGTTTTTGCTGGATCGGATAAAGTGTGAGCGCTGTTCTGTGACCTTTACCAATCATGTATTATATAATTCCAATCGAAAATACCGCTGCAAAAACTTCCCAAATCTACTCAAATAATGTTCGGTGCGTTTTGCTATGAGTATACGGAATATGCGAAAAAGCATCTTTGTTATCCTGCATGGAGTGTGTATAAAAAGTTCAATTATTGTAAATGTACAGTATAAAATAATGAGCAACATAAAGGCGACGAAATCATGAGGATGAGTAATACGACTCAAATATTAAAGAAGTCTCGTCGTGTCGCGGACCACCAATGTGTCTCATTCTGACCGTGAACTCCTCGTGACTGGCCGGAAGATTACTCACTTCATCCACGCGATGCGTCTCTGCCAGTCTCGCCTCTCGCACTTTCCACCCCGTCTCCGACTCTCTCTCAACGCGTCCCTGTTCTCATTGGCTAAAATAAATGCCCCCAATATAATTACACTGTTAAAATAATTAATATTGATTGCTTCTCAAAAAAATTAGACGCAGTGGAGGGAGAGAGAGAGGGGAAAAAATGAAGAAAGAGAAGAAAGGATGAGAAATTGCCTCGGTCGTGAAACCGCAGAGTAGGTGACTCATGGTTGGGAAACGGACTCCAAAGCACCGGAACGTCGCCGGGCTGAACGAGCGGGCGAGAGACAGGGAGACGGACCGGGGAAATATTGACGGTGGTCCCCCAATGAAATGAAGATTAAACATCCATAGTTACAATGTTTGGATGATGAGAATCATGAGATGGTCGGTCCGGGGAATTAAGAATCAGCCGAGCAAAATAGATAAACCTGGGCCGGGGGGCTCTCGTATCTCGGGCATCTTTTGACAAATTGTCACAATACCACTATACACCAGGGCTATGGACCCCGCTGTTTACCGCTGCCGTTTATATTGTTTAGTCAATGATAAACGATTTAAAAGAAATAAATCTGCAGAATGTCTTTTCCAGCCAAACAAAATAACAAAGAATTCCACATTTGATTACTCACGTGTCGGATTCATAAACGCATTTATAAACGCGGAGTCACGGACCAGATAGCGACGCCTGATTTAATAGCCCAGCCAAATAGGCAGACATTTTTACCAGTTTTGTGGTATCATCTTCCGTGCAAGACGGCTTGAATTATTGTCTAGTTTTTGTTTGATGAAAACTGATCATCATCAAGTTATTTTAACACTGATTGCATCTCGTTGGATTCTCTCAGATATGACGCAGGGTACCGCCATTACCTTCAGGCAGCAATCCTACTAATCAACCTGAATTCAAACATATTTCTTAATCATGCAGCCAATATTCTATGTTAGAGCAAGCAGCACCAGCCCTGCGTTTCCAAAATCAAACATAAAATTGTCTGGTTTTTATTTCGAGTTTTCAGTCATCGATATACAGATTTGTACTAAATCGTTTGGTTATTGTAAGCTCGCTGTAGGATTTGTACATTCTGATGGCCATGTTGTCTAAATCGGGTTTTTTTTGTTGCATGTAAAATCTGAGGGCACGCACCTACTGGGCAAAGTTTCTTCACGGAGAAAGGAAATAAAACACCGATTGTAAATTCGCTGTTCGTCACTCAAGCCGGCTTTTATTTCGACCAACAGAGGGCGCGCTCCTCGTTCTCCTTAGAAAGTCGTCCGTAGCCAGTTGAATTGTGAATCCTACATGTAATAATGCACTCAAATTAGTCACTCGTGTGATAATGGCCTCGATCAACCGTCAGAATAAAAGTACAGGGTCGATAAACATATGAACTCCACGATGCATCAAACAGATGTCATGAAGTCAGACTGGGTGAAAAAATACCTTCATAATTCGTCACAAAATGCGATTACGATCATAATTCTATGACTATACAGGTTCGCATCAATTTCTATCCTTTTATGAACTTGTGGAGAAAAAAAAAAGCATTTCTCAATGGTGACGAGGCTGGCTTCTGTGTACGCGTTACTTGCCGCGCGATGTTGACTGGTTAAACAAACAAAATAATACACGTTCAATCGATGCAAACATGGTACAATCTTCACCCTTTTTTGTAAATGTGAAACCTAGAATACTTTGTCCTCGATTTTAATGATATTCACACCGCGCTAGTCATTGCAATGGGCGTTCATCATCTGCTCATTCCCTTAATAGCCGGGGGTCTTGCAATATCTTGCAATAAATATTTTGATAAATAAATGAATAATATTAACGTTGAGCTCATGATCATGTTTAATACAGCAACATCTAGACGCCCCAATTCAAGCTCTGTGGTCGTTTTCTTTCAAGTTCAGTCTGTTCAGTTACACTATATTTTTAGGACAAACCTTACGATGTACCTCATTCTGAAACAATAATCGTAAAGGGCATCGTTGAAAAATGGTTGCCATGGGCCTAACTACGGCGGCGCTTTTTGTGTAAGCTAATGAAGAAAACTGCATCAGATAATCAAAATAAACAAATTTTAAAAAGCAAAAGCAAAGACCGTTCCAAGAAATGGGCGGTTTTGCAAAAGCAGCCGACATATTATTATCATTGACTGATGAAACATTTGAAAAGAAGCTAACCGTGACAATCTTGAATCTTTCAGCAAAAATTAACTTGTTACTATGGCAACCATGGAATGACATCACAGCTCTTGAATAATGGGAATGCAAATTAGATGTTTGAATAATGAGTGAAAAGACACTGAAACTGGTGTAAAGTGAGAACATTGATTGGGACCATAAAACATCTGTTATTTTGTATAGATGTAGGACTAAGAATCGCATGGGAGTATGGACCTTTACAAAGCTTTCTCTTGTCAGCTGTATTTGTAGCTCAGGGTTGTGCACATTCCTTATGTCGAAACAGGATTTACAAGAAGGACCATGTCCGCGACGACGCCTCGTGATTCATCAAATCACTTTCGAGACCAAAAACCCGAAACCCAGAACTCTCCTGACAATTTCCCGCCAATACTTCTACAGTTACAACCTTTCATCTCCAAGCAGGCCTCGTCGCCTAGCAACGGTTGCGAATGCCTCTAAAGTTTCATCTTGTGAAATCACCACGCGGCATTGTATACGATGATGCCCGCCATCAGGGATAGGAGAGGGCTAGGGGAGACTCGGTATCATTTATCTTCGTCTGGTCCCTCTCAGTCAACAAGTCTGGGTTCCCGCTCCCACCAAAATAACTGGTAAACTTCACATCGAGCCTGTATTAGCTATCGTCTCTCGTTGTGCAGTTTTTGTTGTGTCAGTCACTGTATATATGGTTACCTGCCAATGTAAAGACAGATGTAAAGTCACACTCATTAACCTGGTAAGCACAACAATTTGCTTAGCACATACATTGTTTTGATTGGCCAAACAAAATCAGGTAAATGGGTTTGACCTGCCTAAATTTGCCGGCTATCCCCTGTACTGCTTCCATTCGGTTTCTTGACTTTTCCTATAATCATGCAAATCGGCTCAACGGAAATCCGTGTAATGGTCTCCATGATTAAGTATAAGGTAATATCTGTGTTAAAGATGCATTTCTACCTTACACTGTACCCTAAGCATTGCACAATCAGGGGGCAATTTCACGAAACCCTACGACCCATCGTAACTCGAGTTACGAATGACAACCCATCGTATCCTACATAGGGCTACGGTGTATCATAATGTCAGTTACGATGAGTTTGGTAAATCGATCCCTGCCGGACTGGTATATGAAATTCCATGTCATGACATTTTTGCCTTCTTGCGCTTGAGAGGTTCCAAAATTGGATAAGAGACTCTATATTGTGTGATAATATTTCCCTATTTGGTTTTGTATTTTTTATTCCTTTTTTTTGCTATGATTATCTTTTTATTTTGCAAGCTTATCTTGCTTTCTCTTCTTCTTTGAGAGTCGATTCCTACTAGCCTGGATGAGTATCGTTTAGCTATATGGCCGCGTCATCCTTTATTCCTCCTCCTTACCACCCTTCATCTTCCCTAGATCCCCTTCACGTCCTCTTCCTTGTCTCTTCCGGTTCTATTGTCTGTTAATTGACCATCATTGCTTTGTCTCGAGAGAAACATCCAGCTGAGCCGGTCGTTTTTCTGAGTATTCCTACTCCCCGATGAGCTCAATGTTTTCCGTTCTGACTCCATCCGTTTCCTCTATTCTCCCTAGACCTATACTACCCTTATCTCGTCATCATCACAGCATGGCATCATTACGGCCATCATCCTCATCTTGATTGCAGTATGAGAGCAAAGTACAATCATGATTCACCCCAGTGTACCTCAGACAACGTGTCTCCATGTGATCCACAATGCCTCTAGGATCACAAACTAACAACACATTCATTCATCGTATCTCAAGCATGTTTCAACCCATTGCTCATCAATTCTTATCCCGTGTTCCATCCCAAACTAACCCTCCTCTCTCCATCTTCCTTTCTCTATCCTTGCTTCCATCCACTTCATCCTGAAAATGAAATGCAGACAGTTACAGACACACTCATGCTGGCGTAGGAAAGTCATTTTTTATCATAAAGAAAAAATAATTTGCGGTCAGTGTGGGGGTAGCCCATGTACGTGGCCGGCATGTTAATAATCTCTAGTTGATTGGGGGCACATACCACTATGAGTCATTGGCCATTCACGCACCGTGCTGTCATTGAGAGAATACACACATAATAGCGAGCATCGAACGGCGAGCGAAACGAGACGCGACGGGTGAGCAGCGCGCGGGCGGACGGGGAGCCCCGGGACGGGGAGACCCAGCAGCCGGTACACTCTCCTCTGGGGACGCGGTCAAATTTGTCTGCTTAATTGCTAATGTTACGGCCGACGGGATAAGCGAAGGCCGCGGACAAAGATCACTGCTTTTGTCATCAAGAAAATGTTCACTTCTTGATATTATGCGTGAATCAGATCGCTCCAGTTTTTTTTTCTTGACAGTGGTGTTGTGACGCCATTGGAGACGGTTTTTGTATTCAGATATTCTCAGAAAGACGGATGTGAAATATTTCACGGCTGTAAATCGTGCGAATGATATCACCTACGAAGGTTACCAACGTGACAAAGACTATACTTTGCATTATTCTTTTTTCATTAATAATAATCCGTGGAGGTTTTGGGCTATAGATAATAGATGGAAAACACTGCGAAGGCTAATCATCGATTCTGATCGAATTGATAAGATTATGATATAAAACAATATTGTTATTCATTCGCCAGGATTGAAAGTTGAGCTGAATTTGTCTGGTGTCACAAACACGCGAAGCGAAGCGTGACAGTGTTACGTGTCTTACGTGTATCTCGTGTTACAGTGTGTAACCTGATATACACGTTACATTGGCACACACTCTCTGCTTTCTTCTTCCATGGTCCTACTTCCATGTATCCATTGTGCCCGTAGGTAGAAACCTCAGCGCTGATTGGTTATCAAAAGTTGTGCGGTAGCTCTCTATTCGCCAATTTTGGCGCGCCCTCTCCCATACGCTAAAAGTCTTCTTTTTCTGCAAAGGCGTTTGGCTTGGTATGGCAAAACACGTCATGCTCGAAATTTTGACCGGCAAAACAGGCGATTACAAATAGTGCGCCACCAAGAGTATGCTAACGCGTTGGCCAATCACAATGCGCGGAATCTGTCGACCCTAGACTGATTCCCGTCCCTACATTCGAGTGACGTATTCGCCAGGAGACTACGGAGGGAACGGGAACCAGACTACTGTCGACCCTTTCCGGACGCACATTGGGTCGACAAATTACGTGAATCATCGTGATTGGCTAACGCATTGCCAAATCGGGTGGCGCACTTTTCCTCGGGAGTTTTGTGTATTTCATAGTACATTAATTAAGCCTAATGATCTTTGCCTCGCCCCGTCGCATGATCATCATGGATTGGTTTACTCCTCTCTTCTTGGCAATGAAATTAAATTGTTTCTAGCATAAACAAAAAGTGAGCAAAATTTTCAAATTTCCAAAACAGAAACCCACTTCCACTAGCCTAGGTTACATTTTGTACACGGCCAAATTCAAGATCAGGATTTCTCAGTCACTCTCCTGAGGACGAACAGAGCACACTGTTCGAAACGTCGAGATAACACCACCGTTTTTTTCTCAGAACCACACACTCTCACAGAAGCGATTACCTACCTTCTTTTAGGATTTCTCAAGGAAATTAATATAGGTCATTTGGGCGCGGCAACTCTACCCAGGGATGCGTGGGAACGAGGATACGAGATCCCCAAACATTCTCACCACATTTATCGTCCAATTAACCCTCTCTAGTTTTGGATGTTTCACCATTTACATTTCAAATTGTCGAGATTTTGTTTTTGTTCCTCCAGGTTGTCTAGCGGGTGAAGCATTTCATTTCCTAAGTTTCTTCCACTATTAAGCCTATGTGGAATTTGTGTTAATCTCACCGCGGGATGCTCCGAAGATCGAGTTTTGTAGCCTCAAGTCGCTTGCGTTTCTCCCCCTGAGTTGTTCTCTTGAGGGTTCCCCTGCTATGGTTACTGTAACCCATTTCCTTGCCCAGATTCCCACTGGAAGTAAACATGCTAAATAAATACATTCAAGAAAAAAAATCAGTAAGATTCCTTTCCTGTTGGTATTGCGTAGTACAACAAGTGCGAGTGATTCATACCCTCTTTTTAAGTAATTCCGCATTGCGTTATTAGCCCAGAGGCAAAGGAGATTCGCTTGGGACACTGCGAAGCAAGGGCTTCCCTATACCACTGGTGGGGTTAAGGGGTTATGGGTTCCAACAATATTTAGGTTTCTATGTGTTATTCGTGACTGTGTTATGTGATGCATGGGGTTCTATGTTCTTCAATGCGGGTTATAGTTATTCCAAATAGTGCGCCGCCAACAGTTTGGAACGCGTTGGCCAATCAATGTAGAAACATACCGTTAAAATAATTCCGCCTGAAATTTCCAGAAATTAGTCAAACAAAGACCGAAAACAGTTTTGATCTTCATGTTTTATGACATCCTTCATGTTTTATGAGAAAAAATTTATTTAGGTTTTCGCTATTTTCTCGTGACTCACTGTCCGATTGAGCTCAAATTTTCACAGGTTTATTATTTCATGCACATATTGGATTAGACGAAGTGTGAGTGCTGTTCTGTGACCTTTATCAATCATGTATTACACCTTTAAGAGATGCTAACCTTAGCCACCCATTCCCTGATTACACCTGTATGACAGAGGTTATCACCGAGATTTCGTATACCCACATAAGGGCGTGATATACGCCGTGATTCGACTGAGATATTCCCCCTCTCCACTCGTTCATTCTCTGCCTCATACTCCGAAGGGAACACATCCGAATTGGATAAACCTGTCTTCGTCAACCCTATTAGAAATGTTATGGAGGCGATCCATCAAGCAATATATGAGTCATTTTGTGTGCCTTCGCAATGAAGTTTTAACAGTATCACCTACCACGCGGCCGACCACACGTAACCGCCGCTGATGTTGGCAGTGCAAACCATGACAACCCGTCGTGTCAATATCCATCCCGTCACTTTTAATGGGTCGAGGGCTTTTTTCTCCCTCTCCAAACGGCTTCAGATGCTTCGTTAATCATTCACTGGTGATATTATTTCGCCAATATCTCACAATCGACAACGAAGGATCGTAATTCTCCTCTCCTCCCGAAGAAAAATCGAAAATAAAAGCCAGAAAATATAGATGAGGATTTACTATCGTACTGAGAACCAAAGACATATATAATAGTGGAAAGAGGAAGGTCGCTTAAGATAGGTCACACCTAAATCTTGTTCAATAGCAGGTAAAATCAAATAGTAGAGGAACATTACGTGCACTTTGGTCATTTTGCTGCCATGCCTGAAGCTACTCCTGAAAGCAAGGCAAATATCATGACTATGGACTAAAAGAAGAATGAGTGGATTGTATTGAATAAATTGCACGTGAAATTCAAAAGCAATCACTAATGAGCTAATATTAACAATGCGAGCATAACTATCGGCTGCACCATATTCAAGATGTTATCCTGTAATTTCCTTGTCACCCTAAATTTTTTTTTTTATGGTCGTTTGAAGCCTTGATACAGCTTAAAGATAAATCCCAATAGGTACCGTCAGTTATATTTTCTGTTCGTAATTCTGTTCGTAATGAAATACACGTAAGGACTAATGATAACGTGCGAACAGTGTTTTTGTTTGATAAAGATGTAGTTTCCATGTTATTTCTATTAAATGTAATTTTATTTTTGCCACAAAAAGCTAGTCACAACAAAATCAGAAACCGTTTTTTGGTGTTTGGTTTTTGAAACCGTAAACCCTTATTATATAATGAAATGCATTTTAGAAATAAGATCATTAGATAGAATGACCTTATGCGAAAAGAAAAGAAAAGAAAAGAAAAGACAAAAGGAATAATGACCATTCCCATGTACTTGTGTTACCTTTAATGACTATGACGTCATCTTTGTAAATAGCTGTTGCGTATCTTAGTAAAACTTTAATACCTCAGGCTAAATTCATTTTTAGCAAATCCTTGAAATGTAGTATCACATTGCACAATAGACGTCAGCAAGTGTAAATATAGACCGTTTTATTTTAAGAACTGTTGGCAGACAAACTTGTGACCTTACTAGTATGGATTTGTCATTGCTGGTAATTGTCCTATGACGGGCCTGGTATTGTAATAGTTCTCGTTAGATCTCGTCACTTCTCGTCTCGTGGGATGAGTTGGTATACAGGGGCGTGGTTAGGAAGCTGAGCCAGTTCCGTGAAGATATAGAGCCTTTACGAAACTAGGCTTGAGGCTAGGCTTGGGATTTATTTCGCTACCGCCATTTGAGGCCCACAAAACGAAATGAAGGGATTGGGCCACACGACGAAGCTTCGCCATGTATCTCAAGCCCTTCATTTTATTTAGGACACAAAATGGCAGTAGCAAAATAAATCCCAAGCCTAGCCTCAAGCCTTATTTCGTAAAGGCCCTATGAAGGGTTGAAGCGTTTTGTTCAGATCCTGGCATAACATAATGATATACCGAGACAAAAAAAAAGGACCAAGGAAGATGACTTGGGAAGACTGGGGTGGAGTCTAAGGGAAGGGGACATGAAGGATATAGGAATTAGAAAGGGTGGAAGCCTGCAGGAAATCCAGAAAGTTAAGGAGATAGTTGGTATATTAAAGTGGTTTGGTGGCGTCCTTTGTCAGTAAGGAATAGTGGTACTTCGTTACAACCCAACTATGTTAGGAAAGAACAATATGCCTTTAATTGATAGCAAAGCTCATCATTGACGCTGCAGAAACCTCACAATTCTAACGTATTGGTACTTTATAGCCACTTTAACGAGAACTGATACAAAGTTAAGTTCTTGCTTATTTTAAAATGATAACTTTGTTACCCACGCGTATGAACATGTTATTTACTTTAGCAAAAATGGCATATTTAATGAGCGACAAAATCTAGTGGAAACAATGTGTGTGTCATTTACTGTGTGACACCTTTTTTGCTGCGTTTACAACAATGACGTACATTTATTTCAGAGCAAGGGGGTGTGCAGTGCACGCCCTCTATCGATGAAGTAACATCAACTTTGTCTACTGTGGTGGGCGGGGACGCAGACTCAAGTTTAGTGGGGGCGGTATGGAGGGATAGTACACCTGTAGATTAATGTGTATGATCATGCACGGAACTGTAGTTGTAGACGTCAATCAATGACGCCACTGCCTGATCACCAGTATGCAACATCGAGGTTGCTAAATATAGGCCTACAATACATTTTCATCTCCAAGATAAAAAAAAAGTATTTTAAAAAGACTTCTAAAAATGATTCTGAAAAAGCCCGACTATTGGAAAGGTCGGTGACCTTTGATGAAGTCATGCAAACTTGTCATACATGAATTATTATATGATGCACAGGTTTCATGGAACAGGCAGGTAGGCTAAGGCTTAACAATTAAACCCCATGCCCTTCATCTGTCAGAGTCACTTATACTAAGCGTCATATTTCCGATTGGTCGTTTTACAGTCATTTTAGTCTGGTGCTGGTGAACAGGTAAATTTTCCCTCTATCTACTTTTACTCACCTTCCTAATACAGTAATCGGTGATTAATAAGCATCCTCCTACAACTGCTACCACTTGTAGTACAAGCACGCAGGTTGTGCTATTTAAACACAAAGTTTTGTTCAAACACAGTGGCCAAATCTCCACGCAATTAATGGACATTGTGACTGGTTGTTAGCCGATTTGTTGCTTTCCATAAACATTTAGTTGCGTGAAATAAATCCCCGATCTCTAAATGCTGCAAAATACTCATACTAGAATTGATGTCGACGTTGCATAAAGTTTGATTATGTAGTTTATTTATTTATTCTGCTTAGCAGAAATTTGCTTAGCGAAATCTTCTGGAGTAAGAATAAATTGCAAAAGCACATTGTATAGGTCTATAGGTTAAAGTACAATCTCCAATGAAATAGGTCAAATGTACGATTCGTCATTTCTATGATCAACTTGTACCGTGTCGCTCTTCCTCCCTTTCCCCCGACCCCGCGGCGCTGGCTTTTCACACCTGTGTTCCCCTGGCGCATCTTAAGCCGACACCAAGACGCTGCAATGATGTAAGAAGCTATCTAGAGAGAAATATGGGACATGAGAAGAACAAAATAGACACGTACAAAATGAAGTCAAGACCTATGTGATACCTGGATTTTACTACTAAGTTCACTATATGAAAGATTAGCGTCTAAAATTATTTGTTTAAGTTACCAGGACAAACGTCCCATCGAGTGTGCTAGTTTTAGATAAACCGGACACTTAACTAAGCAAAACGACAGAACAACATTGCGATATACAAGTGTATACTTAAAAATTACGTTTATATAGCAAAAATAAAATTAGCGTTCAAACGCATCCTCGAATCGCGTTCGTGATGGTTCTGATTTATCGAACAATTATTGAATTGGCGTTTGGCGTGTAACACAATAGAAACGTGTTTCCTTTCCACGCGTGTAAACGTGCGTTAATGCGTTTACATTGATATTTCATGTCAGTAACCAGGTGTTTCTTGTCATATTTCCTCGCATAGACACCGGATACTAATAATTCATAAAGTGCATAAACTGAATATCATGCTAAGTGTCTGTAACAGGTGTCCACTGTTAAGCCTTCTCCTTCCCTTTCCGTCTTCATTGTTTCAATGTTCAGGCCTATGTTTATGGTGATGACTGGGCCGTGTCTTGATGGGTAGGAGACGGTGGTCCGTGCTGTCATTCCTGCCCCCAATGACCGAGGAAATGTCAACTCGAAGGTTGCGGTGAGACACATGGCCTGGTATAGGATTGGAAGCATTCGAAATTCAAAGTGGTCAGGTGTGTGTCATTCTCCAATCAAATTGTGTTCAGTTAGCGGTATTGCATTTCACCTAATGGGGGCGCTGTTGTTGGTGCCATCTTTAGGGATAATTTGGCATTGCATTATTGTCCAAACATCATGATGTAAATTACTGTCTTATCGTAAAATATATTTGGATTGATTTTAGAATTTGACTGATATGACCGTCCCCATTAGAGTGTTGAGTCAATATCGTGAAAGAGGTTTCATTATAAGATGTGTCAAGCAAGTGGCAGGGTGGAATTAAGTAGGGACTGTGTGACAATGCATCCATCATTGTGGCTGTACGAGGTTGCATTCACACCCTGGGAAAGAGACGATAAGCCCGTCAAACTGCACTCATAAAAATGAAGGCAAGTTTGGCTGAAGAATAACTGAGACCTATACCCATCATGCATCATCATCGGGCTTCTACGTCAACGATACACTCCTCGTCCACCCTGCCCCACCCAACCCGCCCCTCTGGTGCAAGATTATCTCCAACCAATGCAACATCCTATACGTCCTCGTCACATTGTCGGCACTACTCGGTGTAATACCCACACTCGTAGAACCATCAATGTTATTGTTATTATATCCACTTATTAATATTAATTGATTGATTTAATGATCCAAAAACGCCAAAGGGAGGTAATATGTGCATGAATGAGTCGATTCGGTACTCGTCTTGGTATTTAGTATTAGAAGAAAAACACTTGTGGTCCTCAACTATGAAATCCCTCTCGGTCATACACCGGGTGAGATGGAGGACAACGACTGGACTCAATGGGCTCGTATCGACCTACCTTGTCCCTCCTCACTCAGAGGATTCTCTACTCATCGTATTGCAGCCGCTCATAATAAGAAGCACCTAGGTAACACAATATCACCCATCCCACTGCAACCTCCCCTGACCAAGTAAGAAGTTGAGAGTAGAGGGTATGGGGAAAAAATTGCCCGAATTTGGTCGAATAACATTTTTGGAAAAGAAGAGCGTTCAATCTGCAGTGTCAATATGACTCGCTGAAGCGCAGCTGGTCTGGAGTGTTTGCCGAGTGTCTATTACGCGAGGCACTCGGTTCGCACCGGTCGTATGGAGGACCGATCGCTGGGCAAATATCGCCGCGTGGCCGGGTCTCTTTTCCCTTCATTCACGGTGGTGCCTGGGCCGGTGATTCATCGAAGAATGGATTCTTTGTCTTCTTCTTCTTTATCTCTTTCCTTTTCAGGGTTGGGATGAAGAGGTTGAGAAAAGGGAACGATGTTTATGTTGGCACAGTTGTATTATTGCTGCACACAAAAATTAAAAAAAGCAAAAAAATCCATATTTTGAACCCTTTTGAACCCATTTTTGCTTATTGATAACCAAACAATAAAAAGGAATATGAAACTTGAAATTATATTTTTTGTGGTGCAGTCTAGTTTTAAACAAGTTTTTTTTCTGACGAGATACTCTTCCACATCAAAAGACCACAACGACTTCTCTAAAGGCTCAAGAATCGATGGTCTCTATTTTGTTTCATCAAGCTTAGCCAATTTGCTTCATTAGTATGCATGTATTCAAGTGTATTTCCATTGTAATCGTGTACCATGTTGTGCCTTCTCTAATTTGTACTGCATGACTTTTGTAATTATTCATTTATTTATGAATTATTTACACCAAAACATGCCAAAGAAGGTCTGAAGTTTGCTTGAAGGTCGGCTCCCATTCCATATGGTCTCTTCTGATTTCCAGTTTTGTTTGAACGCTGATGCTAGGTAGAATAACAAGAACATCTTTTGTGTGTGAAGTATGAGTCATAAACCATGCACTTTCACTCGGTCATTTCTTGGCGTATATAGATATTATGATGGTTGAATATAAATATGGATAGATTGGACCTCACGCCATGCAGCGAGGCATCATTTTGGTTGTTAGGGTACCATCTCCCCTCTCGTCCTCCCATTGGTCCACTCCCTAGGTATCGGATTAACGGGCCAGGCGATTGGCTGTTTGACCCCCAGGGCTCCCCCGCACCGCCCATTCACAGATGAGAACAGAAGATCAACCAAGAAGGCGGCGAGAACCTCGCGGGCGAAAAGTGCATTTGCCAAAACGAAGCAAGAAGGAAAGATGGAAAGAGGGGTGAAGAAACAAAAATGTTATCATAGTTAGTATCCCGAGGAGATATGGGTTCGTATAACCGTCCACTGCGCTTATAGAAGCTCGAGTCATAGATGACAAACTGACTTTGTGTCAAAAGAAAAGTTCGTTTTTTGGCGGTGATTCCTTGTGCATCAATCGATAATTTATAGCGCAGCATTTCTTTTTTCGCGCCAAAACTCTTTAACTAATCCCCCGCGTAGACGACAGCCCAAGGACCATTACTGGCAGTGACTCACCCTGAGTCGCAAGTTAATTGTAGCGGCAGGAAATTGAACAAAAACTCAAGGAATTAAACTGGATCTATGAAAAGACTTCAGACATCCCCAAATTGGCAGATGAGGTTGGTGTGTCAATTTAATGTCTATTCTTTCCAGGGCACAGTATGCCGTTCTCTCAATCCACCATTGGCGGTCAGCAAAACACCACAGAAAGAACTGCATGGTTGGCTGCAAATCGCTACTAATTTAATAGACAGTATTGTCTTCAATATGTCATTTGGTCGTTTAATATCCCAGCACACGGCGAATACTAGGCGAGTAAACAAGCTTAAATTCTAATCCTAAAAGTCCAGATCTATTTACTACGTACTGAGTTACACGCCTGTGATTTCTCATTACTTGATATGCCACAGCGTATAAACCATAAGTGCATTAAGTTCACTTAATCATCCAAATTTACCCTGCGACTACAAGAAAGTACATCTCCTGATGAAACGCCGGGATTTCTTGCCTGCGGGAAAGACAATATTTTTTCCCGCCATTTTCATCTTACGAAATTATTGAGCCCCGGGCAACCTCCCCCTACAAAATAAAAAGAGACGAAGAAAAATTAGAAGAGAGCAGAGGGGGAGTTCCACGCAGGCTCGCTCCTGGTCTGGGAATCCCATTTACAAAGATGACTAGTTAGGTATACGCAACAAACCGACACCCATATGCACGCACTCAGGCTAAATGATTTGACAAAAGTCGCCATTGTCGCGTAGTTGAAGCAGCAGACGATAATTTCACATATGACTCATACTGTTTTTTTGGCGCGCCCGGCCATCCAAATTTGTCATCATCATCATTACGCCCGTGTCATCCAAACAATTTTTTTTCCTTTCGCCTTTCTCTCTCCAGCTCTCGCTGTCCTCTTTTTTTCATTCTTTCTCTATTTTCCCCCCTGTAACTCGATGCTCCTGTCGAGTTAGCTGACACTTGAACAGAGTTTGGAGCGAGTATTGAATATCTCACCTAGGATAGTGAGAGTAATCAGTGAATCATAGCCGCATATATGGGGTGCTATTGTTTTTATTCTATCCATTGTTTATTCAAGGCTGGCCGAAGTTACATTTTGGCAATCTCACTCGTGGAATCAGGTCAGCTAAAACCAACGTGTTGTGCTTGCTTCGCTACTTATCGCACAAAAAAAAATGAGAGAGACAAAAATCAGAGCAAGTCGCCAACAAAATCCGTCGATATTTCTCTTGGATTGCAGGTTTCAAAATGGCAAGTGACACAATGTGCCATGTTTCATAATGGTGGTGTTGAGGTCATTGAACCCTGCATCTTAGTTCATCATCGAGTTTTACGTGCTGCTGTCGAGGACAAGTGAACAATGTAGCAGATAGACATGTTTCCTGCGGTCTTATGAGAACCAGTCACTGTATAGTGCACGTGGCCAATGTATATATCCGCTCCATGCATTACCCCATGAGGGCGCAATCACTCTACCTCTTCTGACAGTTTTGTTTCATTGGGCCTTTACGAAATGAGGCTTGAGGCTAGGCTTATCTTTCTACTGCCATTTTGTGTCCTAAATGAAATGAAGGGCTTGACTATGGCGAAGCTGGAGCCTTTCTTCGGCTTCGTCGTGTGGCCCAATCCCTCCAGTTTCGTTTTGTGGGCTTCAAATGGCGGTAGCGAAATAAGTACCAAGCCTAGCCTCAAGCCAGGTTTCATAAAGACCCATATAGAGGGTTTACGAAATGTCGGCTCAGTCTCAGGCTCAGGCTCCAGCTCTGTCATCCATATGCTGGAAACTAGGTTGTGGATTTGCATTGAAGCTGAAGCTCTGTTTTCTCAGAAAATCTACTTCCGAACCGCAGCCAAAAGCCCCTATTTTGGTACCCGTTATTGTAGAATGGATTCATGAAATGGAGCAGGAGCCTGAGACGGAGCCTAAGCCTCCGTTTCGTAAACGCCCATAGAGATGGAAAACAGAGAGTGCCGCGTGTCGCTTGTGTATCTGATCTGACACATGGTTGTATGGAGGTGTTTCTACGCACCACCTGTTAGAGGTTGGGTAGTCTAACTCGACCCAACAATTCCTGGCTAAACAGCACTGGTGCAACCTGCATCATGGTGTCGATTGGTGGGACAGTTCAGCCCGAGGATTGTCAGGGTGTAGTGCTGAAATTAAATGTTCAAAAAGAACAAGACGAAACGCAGTTGGTATAGATACCACTCATTTTGTGCCGTGGCATGGTGGTATGGTGTATATCTTTCTGAAGGTCTTGTGGTCAATCTACAGATTGTGGGTCCGAATCCAGCCATGGGCTAGTAGTGTTTGATTCCTTGGGCAAGACGCTTTGTCCCATATTGCTCCTCTTCGTCTAGTTGTATATGGATACCTGTGAGGGTAGAGATGGCTTTGTGTGTGATGAGCCTTTGTGCGCTTGGGCTTGTTGAGATTGCTTTCAGAAATGTAAAATTAATGTTTTGTGGCTTCAATGGTAACTAGTCTTGCATGCTGAAATTGGGTACCGGTTACACTTTGAGACTTTGGGACTTTCAACTCAATTTGTGGAGCCGGATCCAAAACAACGTATCGCCATTTTTAATCTCGATATTTCACTCACCGTGGGCAAAAGGTATACAGACGATGTTAAGAGGCAAGTCGTAGCATTATTTGAGTACATCCAAAGGGGATTCAGTGATAGAAAGATATAATTTGAAGTGAAAAGACGTATTTTGTATCTTCTCTGGCTCAGTACCAGACCACCGACAGGAAGTACCTGTATTTTGTTTTGCCTCGCTGGTATTATCAAGATGGATCGGTTCCACTTGCAATCCTAAGGGGGGTAAAATCAACCATTGAGTAAGGTGCTGTCATAATTTTTTGGCTCTGACAAATGGAAGAAACCCTAAGGGCAAACGGTATACATCTGGTCTTGGGGTATTAAATTGCCCTCTGTTTTTTTGGAGGGGGTGGGGGGGGGGGGGTGCTTCCCCCTCCCTAGAGCTCCGCCTCTATTTCCTGAGTCTTTTGTAAGGATGCTACACACGGCTGAAAGCGACGTGTGAATCATATTGTATCTAACCCTGTTGCTGAATCTGAATTTGAATCTCGTGTGCCAAGTTAGGATTACTGCGATAGTAACAACTTAATTGGATCTTTGTCAGAAGAGAGAGGGAGAAACAACGCCTTAATTTGGCTTCATTTAGCCGTTTGGCACTGCGTCATTACATGCTACAGTGTGTGGGTCATACATGATATCATATCATGATACGCATGGTCTTACTCAAAATGCATCATCCCGATCTAGGCGACTTTTGGGTGCCATGCCCGAGATATGTCGCCACAAATCAAACGGGATTTGGATGGCATTGAGTTATAGCGGAACCCTCCAAACTGGTACTCTGCTGCTTAGTAGGTCAAGGGTACATAGGAGGGGTACCTATTCATCAGATGGTTCATGGCTGTATGGTGTATATACCCTCTGAGTTTGGCTGTTGAGTGAAGGAAGACGATTCCTCGACCCCTTTCCTCCGAGTTTGATACATGAGACTAAACTAACTCTGTCACCCTCGTTCTAGGCTTGAGTCCGGTGGAAACACGCGAAGGCCTGACCTTTGTCAGACTTGAACCCGACCGAGATCCGTCTCCCCTGAGACCAAGAGACAACGCTGTAATGAAGATTGGCAGGTGGGCCAGGTGCAAGTTTACATCATCAATTTCCCCCTTCTTTCTAGCTACCCCCCCCCCCCCCCTTCCCCCCTCCTCCGAAAAGAAAAGAAGTGGTGGGGAAAAAACGCGGGAAAGCCAAGGGTGCGCTCAGGGCCGCATCACTTCGGAAAAGTGCAAAACGAATTAGACAAATCATAAGAGAGGAAATGGGTTGTAAAATGTATTAATCCATCCATCAAAGTTTGGGTTGATTGAGAGATCTTATGCGATGCCCGGTGAGTGATGTCATGGTGATTGACAGGGCAGCTATGACAAGTCACACGAGTCACCTTCTGTAACTGTAGGCCTAGAGCCCTCTTGAAGCTTCATCACACAACCACGAGGCACGTTCAGTTATTACTCCCTCGTATAAACCAGTCTCAGTCTCAGGGTATTATTATTGTGCAACAGGGATATTACTAAACTCAAGGGGCGACATGAAATTGGGCTCAGAGTCGGATTTGTCAAAATCGATTTTGAATCGCCGATTTACTTTGTGACTCCTTGCCCCAGCGTGCTGTGCGGGCCTACTTGTGGCTGATACAAGACTTCTTTGGGGGCTCACTGCAGGGACGGGGGAGTCCCACTGCCCGACGGTAGCTGTCGGTGGCTGCTCTCCACAACATATCAATCACATCACCGCTATCTTTGCTCATTTTTCACGCCTTGCCGTGTATTTCTTTTCCCCTTTTTCTGCCGCTTGTCCCTCCTATGTCCGGTTCTATCTGACCGCCCCTAGACCCTTCTAGTTTTAACTCTTGCCTTCCCCTCTCCCTCTCTCACGATATCTATATAGTTGTAACTTGTGTAGTGACAACGGCACATGTTTCATATTTAAACCCATAATGTGTTCAAGCTTGGCCAGGCTTAGTGAAAGCTTAGCCACTTGTTGAGTCATAAGAACTCTAAGATCAAAGCATTATGTGTCGGAGTGGATTTTCTAACCTTGAAATGTTCAACATTCGGCCTGTGCCAAGTTTCTCGTTACTAACAAAGTCTCTAGGCTTAACCTATACTTATAGGTCTATTTGCAATCTCAGGTCAGCCACACTGGCATTCGAACATTCTAGGGCCTGAATGATATGTGTGTTTTACAGGGATCCTAACCGGCGGGCACAGCTGACAGCTCATGATGAAAATGCGTCTTCCCGCGTAAAACAAACTCGCCCTCGGAGAGACCATTCAATTTTCGGGGGGCCGCCCATCATGTTATTCATTATATACATAATAAAGGAGATACGTTAATGTCTAAAAGTGGACATTAGGGAGACATCGCGACTTAAGGAAAATTTTCGATGTCTCCCTAAGGTACCAGCTACCTTTTAAAGACATATTTTTTACCGTCCATATTTTAAAATAAAACAGAGAATGCTCTCAATATGAACATAATGTCAATTTCAAGTTCATTGGTTTGGAGGATGTTTACAAATAGGTAAGTAAAGTTTTGTGGACGACCCTATGGGAAAGTCTCCCTAAGGTCCCATCCTCGGTTATGTATATTATTATTATTTTTGTTTTTTTACAGACCTGCGACCCTTATCCGCCGCTTAATACAACAGTGCCAATCTCGATACGGTGTATACACGTAACCAACTTCGGATCCTCCGCGTAGTTTATGACTAAGAAATATAGAAGAAAAATATACTTCAACTTTAACCCGGAAAACTAGTCAGTTTAGTCATTACGTGTGACTTTTTATTTTTGCTCCGACAGCCGTACACAAGGGTCTATGCATGTGAAAGATTTCCGATCAGACTCAACATTAACAAGCAACATACTGTGAAGCTTCTTGTGTTAAGCCCTATAGCGCCCTCTAGAGGTAGGTGTTTGGTATTCCCATTTTACCATTTCATGTTGGAGCTGTGTATACTATATAACTCTAATTAACGTATTAAAGGTAGTATCATGGTAGCATACCGAAACAGAAATGTTCACAGATTTACCTCTAACTTACAGGGTATAAATATGGTGATGGTAGAATCATATACCGTTAAAATGTTTCTGCCTGAAATGCTGTATTTATCCAGAAAAGAGAAAAACCAGTGGTGACCAAAATTATTTTTGATCTTTTAAATATACAACATAATAGGCTGTTTATGTTCATAAACAGCCGAATATTTTATTCCTAGAATACTCAATATTCTAGGGGTAATTTCAAAACATGAAGTGATTCAAAGCAATAAATTTTTAGTCCTCTCCTATTTCGTTGCAGCCAGATGAACGCGATAAAAATATCGCAATCAAATCACAATCGCAATCACATGTAAAATGTGTAGTTTTACATTTTAAATAAATTTGCAAACCTGGAGTATCCATGCATATTCGATTACATAATACTCTAAATTCCAAATTTTAGAATAATTAACATAGTTTTTTTTACTCAAAATATTTCAAGAGCCATAACCCTGCAAGATTAATTGCAAAATATAAAAATAAATAAGGTTTGCTAGAAATCGTCTGCGAATATCTCCTGTTCTTTGAAAAACATCACCTTTTTTTTTCAGATAATATTAAAATAAACCTTATGATATGACTGTGTCTATACACCATACATGGGATTTCACATTGATATTATTATAATGCTATTTACTATCAGATGGAATTTGAGGAGGTGAAAAAGCCCCATGGCCTAAATAAACACGCCGAAACAATGTTAATATCATCTGCATTCCCCCTGCAAATATGATAAAGCTCGAATGTTATTAATTTTAAATTGAATTGGGTGAGCCCATGAATATTTCATAATGAAGAAGATGGTATAGGTGTTGTGCATGACTGTATATACGCGCTGTGCAGCTACCTACACAGCCTATGCATGAAAATGACCATCTAACGGTCGATGCCCGCTGTATGACCTAAGCGCCTAGGATGAAATCATGCAATGAAGCACAAAGATGAAATAATACACAAAATATTACCCAGAGGATGATCCAGCCCTTAATTATATATCCCTGCATCTTTATTCACACATTTAAAGGTATAATAAATAATTGGTAAAGGTCACAGACCAGCACTCACACTTTGTCTGATTCAATAATGTGCGTGAAATGATAAACCTGTGAAAATCTGAGCTCAATCGGACATCTGCTGAGTCACGAGAAAATAGCGAAAACCCGACTCAAATTTTCTTTTAAAACATAAAGAATGGTTTTGATCTTACCCCGAGATCAAAACTGTTTTCGGTCGTTGTTTTACTAATTTCTGGATAAAATTTCAGGCGGAAATATTTAACGCCGGGTATGTTTCTACCAGCACTATCTTCATATCGTGAAAGTTATACGTACATCTGTGAACATTTCTGTTTGGGTATGTTTAATATCAATCCTGTACTGTACCTTTAGTGCCGTGTTTAGTAGGCTTTATGGTAACAGTTTTGAAATTGATTTCATAAATACACACGGGATGGAAAACATTATATTTCGATACGATGAGATTATCGATTGTGAAGATATCTTACGTAATATCTGACATCAACCACATTTTAATGGCTCCAATGACGTCATAAGAATGACACATCAATTATTAAAGATCCGCGTTGATTGGAGTTTGGTAAAGCTGTGCTGTATTAAACCGATGGGCATTTTGTTTTATGGAGAACACATGTGTTATGTGCAATAATGACGACGTATATGTAATTGTCGTTCAGGGGCCGTGATGGTGTGACGTTTATTGGCTGTAACTCTGGGTCTATGTTCTGCACTGTAACCAGTTATTTCAGACTTGTTTCTCTGCCTTTTTCCCTGTGGTATGACATGAGCGAGTGGGATTAACATATCACTCGGCTTGTGGATAGCATCTTGTTGGCCTATTGTTTGGAAACTGCTCAAACAGAATGTTCAGTTTTGTACTGTAATTTGTAGTTCACGTTCGTTCATGTTTAGTTAATACATCATGAAAATGTATTTGAAAATCATGGCTACCTTTCTCTTGCATGATTGTGTGACCTATAAGAAGATTTCAATCTCGTCTTCCATATAAAAACAAACGCGAGGTTTACGGTTTACGGCACAAAATCTGGATATCATTATATTCTAGTAAGATACCCTGAAAGTTATTTGTAAATCTGTATGTAAACATTTCTGTTTGGGTATGTAATCCTGTACTGTACCTTTAAACCAGTACAACAAGATGCTGTTATAGTTTGACTGTACACCTTGCTGTCAGTGACAACCCTCCGTGTTCCTTCCGAGTTCCTTGGGTGTAACAACTTTCACCTTTTTGTTTTGGTTTTGTTACCGAAGTGTCACCATGGTAATCCTCTATCATTCATCGCAGATGGGAGTTCGCGGGGTCAGAAATCTTCATTTCGTTCCGGGAGGATGTGATGACCTCACGCAAGGTGGCGCTATCATGTTTCGTTTATGGCGTTCATTTTCCTGGCAACATCGGAAACATCAATCATTATGGTTAAGTGAGACTCGTGGTTTTCTCGCTTTTGACAGTTGCTGATACACCTGCTCTGCGGAAACTAGATTCGTTAGTTGAATTATTTCTACTGTCAAATCCAGCATGCGGTGAATTTTCTGGTTTGTTCTTTCTTTAAAGGTACTATCATACTTTAGTAGGAAACCAAAACAGAAATGTTCACAGATTTACATATAACTTACAGGGTATAAATAAAGGTGGTGCTGGTAGAAACCTTCCGTTAAAATTGTTCTGCCTCAAAATGGTGAATTTATCCAGAAATTAGTAAAACAAAGACCGAAAATATTTTTTATCTTTAAAAGATGAAAAATAACGGTGAAAAGATTAAAGAAGTTCCGTGGTCGTTTTTCATTTTTTTTTTCTGAAAAAGTCGGTCCCGTATGGGACTGGGAATTTCACAGATGACTTTTACTGTATCTTTCGTGATATTTTTGCCCATTAATCTGTATTTCTTTTACAAAACCGAAGTATGATATTACCTTTAAAAGGTTGAGAAGTTGCAGGTATTACATATTAGCATGGCGGTGAAGAATCTGATAGTGATAGTGGCATGAACCACCAGCGAATTAATATAGTGATCATGTCGCTTGGTGTCGCTTGGTCTGTGATGGCGTCAGTGGCCACAACACTGACACAATGATGTTTTTACGTCAAGGCTCATGCTACTTTGTCGTTGTCATGTTGAAGATGACACCACTGATGTGACAATGTGGCATGGAAGTTGACGATTGTGACGGCGGTCCATAGTGGCAAAAAGTCATGTTGGTATTTGAATTCACCTATTGTGGTTACTGGAAAGTAAACGTTTACTTAGACAACATGCATTTAAAGTCACATCCCAATTCTATACAGTATACGGCGCTAAACAACCGAAATGATTTTATTAAAACCCATCGGATGTAGGTGCCAGAAGTTATCACTTTTTATTGATTTTTTAATTGGAGAAGTCGTTGAATTTGCGTTCTATGAAACCGGCTTTATTGTATAAGTTATAACTTGTCACATTTACGATATTTTAAAGAACGTGGGACATTCTGTCGAACTTCGCTGTACTTTTTTTTTCATAATGCAGTTGAAGTGGAAATAAAGTGAGCGTCCGTGAGTCTCCATTAGCCGTGTAGCCGGGGCGGTATGTCGCCGTGTTTTCTCGGGAGACATCACCGGTGCCTGGCAGTCGCGCACGCTGCCCGGGGTCCGGAGCAACACGACACGGTCGACACACACCGGTGTGTGTTCCCCTTCTACCCCCGGTCCGGGCTGACACAACCGGGCACGGTGTCCCTCAAGACCTGGTAGATGGAAGACTTTGCTTTCCCTGGACAGAACAAAACTGTCCATATTCTGATCTTGCCCAACGGATACCCGGTTGGCTGATCCCACCTGCATGCATGAGACGTCAAATGACGCAGGTGAACAACCTAAAGAAGAAGAAGAAGAAAACCTCACCGATTTTAAAGCATTTTGTTCAACTCTTCCCAAACAGCGTATTGATTTCTAATGGGATCGATCAATTTGTGGGTAACTGCTTGCTTGGCCTCTTGAGTATTATTATTGACGAGATGTGACTCATCTCTGTAATTAGGGAAATGAAATCAGCAAATATTACATAGGAGCATGCAACGAGCTGGTAGGTTGTATGACTGGGGCTCTTAGAGCCCATTTGTCTTGGTGTCATCTAACGGAGCATCATTGGATGATGGCCGTTAGTAACAACTCGATCCCAAGGGCCTGACATATTATTTTCCAAATATATGCAAAGAATATGCTAAATTTATCATTGACATTATTCATCATATTATTCATAACCTCTGGTATGTAGTGCAATCAACCCATAATGCTGAACGAACAAACCAAGAGAAAGACAGACAGACAAGCAAATAGAAAAGGACAAACGGATGGCCCATGCAATGCGAATATAATTGGCGTCGCTGATCTTGCCCGCCTAAATAATTTGTTTGTCATTGTTAGGATAGGGTAATTATAATAGTGTTGAAATGTTGGCTAGCATTTGTCGGTTTTCCGAAAGAAATCCCTTGTTTGAGCTTTTTCCCCGGGTAAAAATGTGTATTTTATTGTAATCAACTATGTTGTGTATCATTCGCAAATATTTGCGATTTCGCTGTTAATATTCTCCTTCTTTCTTCTTCATCTTGCTTTTTTGTTTATGTGTATAAAGCCAAACATTGCAAGATCATGATAAAAACATAACCAAAAAGTGTTTAGCTTTTAAATAGACGAAGGCTCTGTCATTAACTTGGTACTATTTTAGAAATTCATTATACGGAATTGTGTGCCTAAACTTGATTGAAAAAAAAAATCGTTTTAAAGTTTATTTTGACTACAGTGATATCTCAGTCAGAGCATCTCGTATGCAGGTTTCTTCTTCCGGGGCCGGTGTGGGGTCTAGGAGGGAAATGAGGGTTGCATCTTCGGTGTTCGGTTTTGGTGAATCTGGCTTTCCAAAGGCAGTTGGGAAGGTAATATGCACACTGGATGATGTTGATATTATCGTGACATTCTCTTATAATTATGTATATTAATGTTAGTACATGTATTGATACATATATATGACATGGCGTGTCACCAATTGTAGTTATTTTAGGCATACAGGAAGATTGCATTGACCCATGCATGCCCTTGCCACCAGTAAACCAATTTGGTCGTGTAAACACCGTGCGAAAAAAAGGAAATCCACTAAAACGATTACAGTAATTTCATTTGAGTGCAGTATTTTCGCCCCAAGGCAATGGGTGAAACCGACCAGGCCTACATTGGGCCGGTAACTGCCTCAGTGTCGGCCCTTAGTATCATTTGGCAAAGTGTACTTTGTTATCATTAGGGGCCTATCGCCCCTATACCTATATTCATCTTCTTCTTCTCCTATTTCTTCAAGATCTTAAAATGTTCAACTTATTCTGAGAGTGGTATATCGAGGCAAAGGATTTGTCCATCAATTAGAGATAATCCAAATTGGTCATTTCCATTTATCTAGGCCTATGTTGTGTCTTATCTTAGGGGGTTTACGAAACGGAGGTTCGGGCTCAGGCTCAGGCCCTGTGATCCATACCTGAAAATACAGGTTTTGGTTTTTCATTGAAGTTACAGCTCTGTTTTCCTTTTTGAAACTTCCGAACCGCAGCCAAAAGCCTCTATTTTGATACCCGTAATTTTAGAATGGATGCACGAAGTGGAGCCAGAACCTACGCCTCCGTTTAGTAAAACCCTTAGTTAGTTTTGTGTGCGCGCGCCCCGCCCTTGAAAAAAGTCATTAACGCGAGGATGTATACTGCAGAATGGATGGAACAAGCTCAGATCCAATTGAGATACTTTTTTCCATTTTTACGATTGAAATGAGGGTGGTAAATAGTTGGTTGTCTGTAACCCCAGGCCCAGGATAGTGGAGCGATGGTCATTATTTCCCTTGACCAAAGCGAGGCTTACATCAGTGTGACCCTTTATCTTCATAAACCTCGAGACAACTTATAGGATTCTAATGGGATATTAAAGTCACCCAAAATGGCACACTTGAAGAACTCGGGCTTGTACTAGACCGGCTAGCGACACCCGAAGCCTTGGTCTCTCAAGAATGATCTCGCTGCAGACTGGGGGGCCCCTCCCTGTTCACTATAGTACACTCTCCCTGCTGTTATGCTGTACGTATCACATTGTTGAGCAAACAATAAGACATGTCGCCTGTAGGACTCAAATCTAGCCGAACTTTCTGCCTCTTTTATGATTCATCCTGAAGTAACCGTAGCGAAAGACGTTCATTTCGGGCACATTAATTGTCCCCGCTCGGACGAGTTTTGTAACCGTTGTCCCAATATCCCGGGCCATCTGTTAGGGGGTTTCTTCTGATTTCTCCCTTTGATCTGTGATATCAGGGCGATTGAAGGCTTTGATTTTGGTTACGTCAACTGGAAGATCCTAATAATAGTCCGGAGATGTATGCCATCTTATGATGATGAAGTAACGGTCATCTTTCAACTATTGCATGCATGGATACCACAGTGATAATTAACACGAGATGCCTGATGCCAACTGCTTGATGCCGAAATGAAATCACTTGAAATGTATCTGTCAAACATTGATAGAGACCGGACGGCTGACGGTCTCGGCGATGCACTAAATCCCACGACCCACGGGGGCCAGATGACACATAGTTACGGAGACATAGACTAGAATGAGAGGCACATTATAGTGAAATGATGCATGTGAGAGGAAGACAGAGAGAGCATCAAGATAATGGCATGAGGAGGAATCAAAGATGATGTCTGAAAGGAGCAAGTTGGGGTGCGGCTGTTAATCCGTGGTATAAATAGGGAGCGATAGAGGTGGAAACTTGAACCTAGATCGTGAATACTGAATACTTGCTGAAAAGTCCATATGAAGTTCATTCACACGTTTTTCTCGCTGAATCGAAGCGGGTCCTATAGTGACTGCAAGCCTGGAATTTAACAGAAGCCACGGAGGCCATGGCCTTCGTTGCCAATGTTCTTGACCTTCGTGCCCCCTTCAAAATTAATGTTTCCATTATGATTTTCCAATGGAAGTGCCCCTTGCAATGGAAAAGTGGCCTTGCGCTTTTCAGAACCAAATTCAAGACCTGTGACTGTGGTGATCCTGGGTCGATAGTGTTGGTGATTATAGTGAAGGCGTTGACATGATGTTGATGACAGTATACTGACTGGGATATAGGGAGGATGTTTTAGTGAAGGTTGGTGATAGGGGTGGGGTGGGATGGGGTGGGGATGATGAGTGTGGTGATGATGCTGAGGGTGGGGTTGGTGATGAATCTACCATGGTACGCGATGTATTATTGCACATACTGCCTTACTATAAATGATGTCAGTACTGATGACGGGTCAGGTCATCATTGTGCAGCACAATGTCACGCCCAGTATCCAAGTACACGCGACACTGAGCCGAGAGGGTGTTCCTGGATGTGACGATGACGAATTATGACAACGACAGACGGCGACAAACTGCCGGTCATCATCGTAGGCAATGACGTCATGGTGTCGCCTGACCAGAAAAGCTTTGGCGCGTGATTTATGATGATGAAGATAGTAGTATAATTATTTTTAAAAGACAACACTCAAGATGAGAGCTGGTGACAGAAGAGACATGCCATTGTTTTATGATAATACATAGGAGATGATGAGACTGGGATTCCCCCTTGCCATTTCACCCTTCCAATCGCCATCTTGATCTTTAATTTTGATCTCCATTCATCGTCCGTCCAATTCGCCGCATGCTTTTCCATCATCTCTCGGCCGTATCCACTCCCCATCCCCCCATCCCATTTTTTTTTCGCGCCGAGATTTTTCTCCTCCGTCTTTGGCTCCATGGCAACAGCACATGGCAACTTCCCGCGCTTGCTGCATGGTTTCCCGCGCGCGCGCTCGATCCCTGTCCATCTGCGACTCGAGCGGGCTAAATATAGAAGGGTTTCCAACAAACACATTGAAGATGTGACTCATAGTAGAGTGCTGATCGCAATCTTCGTATGGTATTGATAATGCACATGTCCATCTATTAAGATGAATAATGCCCAACTGTCATTGACGCATATGCTTGACCATCTGATAACAAAAAAAATAATGAGGTTATTTTCTTGGAGCACTTTTCTAGAGAAAATCTTAATGATTGGTGTTTTTTTAGCCAACAAAACCAGCACGAAATATGTAACAAACTGATGTTAACTGCTCATCGGCCAAACTAATGACCTGAAATATTTAAAATGCCCAGAGTAAGGAGTGCCTGACTTTTCGATCTCAGCAAGATCTTTCTCAAAGGCTTTAAGATTAAAACAAACCTATGTAGCGAAAGCTACGGAATGGTATATCTGTATATACATATTTCTTCTTTCTTATTCTGTACAATATTCCTTGCTTATTCCATTTTCCTTGTTACTAGTAAATTATGTATGATCTCTGTCACTCTTTCATGGTCCATGTACATACTTTGTGTTGTGTTATTCTAATGTCGCTGTCTTCTTTAACTTTGAGTTACTTCCCTTTGGCTTAGTGACGGCATTGACAGATCTTCAAAACAAAATTGTATAAATAAATGAATTATGATGAGGTTGTACAAAAATTGTATGTGCATTGCCAGTCGAGAGGAAGATGGACCTTGATCATTTTTGACCGAAGCGTTTACGTTACACTGAGGTTGTCACGGCCCTACGTCACTAAAACCGCATGATGATCTATACCAGTGAACTTGGTTTTTGTCGGGAAAGTACCTAGTTCACTTAGCTCCAACTTCTTGTTCGGACCGAGGTGAACAACATCGGACATGCACTGGAATACCCTGAAAACGAATCGGGCAAAATATGACTGTAGTATTGCCAAAAATTGATGGCCATACCAACTCCCTTATTTCTGGTCAAAAGAGGGCGCTATATAGGACGCCATATTTGACTACAAGTTAGAGAAATACCTCGTGAAATATGCCTGGAATGAATTTAATGGAATGATTCAGCAAAACAGAAGTTAGTTGAAACATATTTCAGATATAAGAAAGGTTATTTTGATATTAGTCATTTGGGGCATAACTTAAGCTTTGTGTATTCCGAAAAATGAAAACGGCCTTATAGTAGAGTCACAAGAAAGATGGTCCTTTTCGTCTGCTCAAACATAGTTAGCTGGTTTATTTTGGTTCTTGAGAATGAGATAACATTTTTTCAAATCTGGGGTAAACCTATTTATCAAAATTATTATTAAAATACCATTTTTTTTCGTAAGCTGAACTATCTCAAGAAAGTGGGCAGAAACGACCCAAATAAAGCATAAAACTTAACCAGCGTGAAGCGTATTTGCAACGATTATATCGTGGAGTGCTTGTCACCGAACTCAACCCATATGGCATAATAAAGGCCATACCTGTATGTCTGAATATTTCATGTCAAAGCCAGGCGTTTTACAAGTCAGAAGGTCTCTAAACCAGTTCACCAAATACAATGAGAACTGTGAAGATCTTTAATCACATATCCAATTCGTAATATAAAACGATACAACCCTGATCAATTTTGGACTGTGTCAAAAATAAAGCGTCTTGAGAAAACCCTATATTCTGAACTATGTACTTCATTTTTAAACTTTGGAACCATGGTGATTTGTTATTTAGAGAGAGAGGGGGGGGGGACCATCTCGAAAAACTGAAACTCGGGGCCCCGCTCCCTCCCAGGGGCCATGGGTGCCCCTTTCCGGATCAGTGGGGGAGGGGAGGGGGGTAAGACAGGGGGCCGATATGCATGTGGGAATGAGTGTACAGTCAAAAACACACTGACTCATTCTGATCACGGTGACAAAGCTAAGAGGGGTTTCAGCAACCCAAGCCCCCCCCCCTCCCACCCCAACCCCCGCCCAACCCTCCGTCACTCCTCCAATTGAATATTATTGTGTAATGCGCTAATGATAAAGCCTCGTACATGAATCATTAATAGGCCTATACATAGAAACATAATGTTGATTTTGTGTGGACGAGCTGGTCCGTCCTCGAGTCTACCTTCCATGATTGGTATCAAAGGTCACAGAACAGCACTCATGCACACTTTGTTTGATCCAACATGTACATGAAATAATACACCTGTGAAAATTATTTGAGCTCAATCGGACATCATTCTAAGTCACGAGAAAATAGCGATGAATTCTAGCTTGAAAATTAACCAAAACATTTAAATAACCACAAGGGAAACTGACTGAATTTAAAGTAATTGAAAAGTGAACAAAAACAATTTACTGGAGCGGGATTCGAACCGGCGACCTCCTGAATACTGTTCTATGCGCTATTTAGCGGTATATGCGGTTCATGACTGTCATGCCAAACGAACAAAGATATTAGGGACACCATCAACGTATAGGACTGAATGGCTCAGTTGGTAGAGCACCTGTACGGTATTCAGGAGGTCGCCCAGGTTCGAATCCCGTTCAAGTCAATTTTTCTTTGTTCGCTTTTCAAAAACTTTTTCCATAGGTCCTTATACCGAATTCAATTTCCGGAGCGTCAACGCATTCATCAAATAGAGAGAGCCAAGGATATCAATGCCCTTACTTATTCATTGTCAGAGATCAGCTGACTGTTAAACATTTACTTCACTTTCGTTCACTTGTGCTTCGTGGTTTCTAAACTTCCATGTTGACCGACCATCTGACACATAGTCCATGGAGTAGGCCTACCAATGTCACAGCTATAACACTCACCTTTTTATTCCGGACAGTATCCTCAATTGGTCATCCTCACGAGCGGTATTATTTCCCCCGATGACGGAGAGGAGAGAGCGCTCACTGTCCGGAAACTCAAGTGACCAACGCGAAGTGGTTCCTGGAAGTGGAACTTAGAACCGGTGCGTCGTCGTTCTTCCAAGAACCACACAGGCACACCTGAAGAAGTCGTAATATGGCGCAAAGACAAACGGATATCCGCCACTATAGTGCAGACCATTGTCATTTATACCAGGAACCTTTTCGCTATTTTGCTATATTTGTTGCTGCATTAGATTTCGTTTGATGTGAGATTTTAGACGATCCTTAATTGCCCCCGCCCGGAATTCAATAGTTTAAAAAATCTCTTCTTTTTAAATATTTTCCGTATTTCAATTTGGGAGGAGTGGATGTATTATTTATGTGTTTTAATAATGTCTTAATTATGTCTGACTGATTAATTTTGTACATTCAACATTGTCCCTGCACCCATTACGATATTTATATTTTTGCCTTAAGGATGTACATGTAATTATTCGTATGCACATTATAATTATGATTAAGGCGTAACGGCCTCATAGGTCCGCTATTTACCCTCCCCCCTTCGACTTTCTTAAATTGATTGCATGTGTATGTCGTGATCAAAGAACCACAAAAAAGGACTAGTTTGAGGAAAATCGAATCAAATGGGTCCACGGGGCAGTATAGAAAGAACCCAGTACAATCCCCGTCCAGGGACATACAATTAGACCACATTTCCCCTTCATAACCCCAGTTTTCCGGTACAGAATGACATCACCGCGAGGTTAACCCCAACCCCCCTCCCCCATCCCCCTCCCCCCATCCCCTCAGTTCTAAGTTTCTATCAAATTGCCGCCTCCATTCTTTTGTGTGTGCGGTCTAGCCGCGATTGGGTTATGAAGGAATATTATTGTACCCCCTTCTGTGAGCTCTGCAATTGCTCATATCCTTAAAGATTCCAGCGGGTATACAATCACTGCGAAGGGATATTCCCATAAAAACACCGTCATTTGAAATTCACCAAACCGTATGCTGACTGTTCTGCGCTATAGTGTAACCGTATGTTATTTCTAAACACAGGATTAACTTGCAGGAAATGAGCCCGAATCGCGGTATACAAAGTCCGGTGTTTGTACACGTACATGTCCTTGGTGAACGGGGCGCTCATTGGAAGAGCGAGGGGGTTTGACCGTTAAGTCCACGGTATGACTCACCGGGTCCGGATCGGTGGGATTGATGGGGAATCCAGAGGCGCTCCCCTCCACGGTACGGTCCACCCCTCCGGTGAAAGGTCATTTCTCGCCGACCGCCAGTGGGGGATTTGGAATTATCGCCTTAATCCTTTCTTTATTTCCTCATAATTGTGTTGTCTTATGGCATCAGGAAAATTGACAATTGATGTATATACTATCTCTGGCACTTGCAATAAAAAAAGAACCTCGAACAGGATCCGACCCGGCCAATAATAATCACATTCATGATGATAGATTTAAAGGTACATGACACAGTATACACCACTGGTCTCCTTGATTTTGGCAATGATTTTTCTCCAATCATCTATAGTTGTCAAGTTACAAGACAATCTTGTGAGAATAATCGTCCAAATTGGCGTCCCTTAATTAGAAAAACAACGAATAAATACAGACGGTTCTATTTTATGTAAATTTGTAGGCTCTTGATGTATTTTTAACTTTCGATTGCTGAATTCAAAATCAACGAATTTGGATTTTTGGTTTTAGTCATTACCAATAATTCTGTACCGTATTTTTAAATAATAAGATGCGATCCATAGGTGATTTTATACAGACCCTGTGTGCGTTCGTTTAGCCTCCACGAATCGACACCAGTCGACCTCGTTCGCTCACTCTCGCTTGTCTGTGCAGTTTACACGACCATTACCAGGTCACGAGGCTGCCTCGTGGATGCTAAAAGAACACACCTTAAGTAATGATACTGATCACAATGTCCTTAAGTATCATACTTTGGTAGCATACAGGAAACAGAAATTGTCACAGATTCATCTATAACTTACAAAGTATGAAGACGGTGATGTTAGAAACATACCATTAAAATTGCCTGAAATGCTGTATTTATCCCAAAAAAATACCAATGACCAAAAACAATTAAGCGATTACTGATTTTTTTAAGATAGACAATTAAAGATTTTAAAAAGATTTTCTCAAAAGGTGTGGGACTGTGGGCACCGTGGGACTTAACATTTCACAGATGACTGTATAACCTTCCTTGATATTTTTGCCCATGAATCTGCATTTTAACAGAAACCAAAGTATGATATTACCTTTTACCTTTAAAGATGGTTGGAAAAATACAGGATCAGTCGATCATTAGCAAAATAAAGGCTTCATTGTTCAGTATACGCTTGAGACTGTTCAGTGCCGCGGAGGGGAAAAATTTGCCCGATAAGGAAGTAAAGAATTTTGTAGCTCATATAAGCATAACCATGGAGGAGGTTTTCCTTCCTACATGGCATAACTAACATAAGTAACAACAAAAGTACGGGTTTAATCAATGAAGATTTCCTCTATCTGTGACCAAGCTGCCATACACTTCAGCCCTCCTAAACTCTCTTTTACCATTCCGCTATTCCTTTTCACCGTCTCTTGCTTTTGTTGCTTGAGGTCAATTTTTATGGGACTAAAATTTACCGAACTCTTCATACATGGGAGGGGTTATAACAAAAGATGGTGGATGCTTATTCAAGAATAAACAGTCATATTAATGAGCCACGAGCCTGCCACATCATGACTCAGTTCCACCGTAGTTTGTCAAGGGACTTCATTTTTAATAGCCAATAGGCTGATGATGTGTATTGTGTACCAGCCGGTCATGATATGACCATGCATGGAGCTATCTGTTCATTCAATAATTACCTGCCAACATGGAATCCCATCACTGTGACGTTCTGAATTTGTACCCGTGATGAGTTTGTGCACGGTCTACTGCATGGCCTGTACAGATGTCAACCCATCATAACCAATATTCAGTTCAATCATTCCGGGCGTTCGATGGGCATAATTATGAATTTAATGACATTAATTAGGCAAAACAGTCCAACAGTCCAATGTATGACCTAAAAATGTTATTTGGAGGAGAAATCCCAGAGAAACATGAACCATCCTCTTCATATTCCTATCTGAATGGTAGATTCAACAGGTAAAACAAAATTGATGTGAAATATAGAATTTTGTGTTACTAAACAGTTATAAACAGATATGAAATTTAAGATGATGACGTCACAGCAATTAAATATGAAAGTTTCATATGATATGTTTAACATGCTCACACTAGGTTTACATAATATACAAACATTTTCAATGTATGTCGTTTGTAATGTTATTTTCTTGTGACAAGAATATATCTCTGCAATTAAGTATATTGGTTCGACATTCATGGAAATCGGACTTTCGGCAGTGAGAGGGGGTGCTCTATTTTAATGAAATTTCAGATTATTAATGATTATTATTGCTCATGAGATCATTCTGATGATCTGTCATTATTTTGGGGAATAATTTAAAGATTATTATGTCCTCAAAGATGGCGTCAATAGGGCGCCCCCATTAGGGCAATTATTACCTATATTCAAACTGGGCACGAGAGCATTCCCGGGGCTAGGCTCGGCACGCACCCGTTAACCAAACTCGTAATTAGCGAGGCGGTCTCATTTCAAAGAGTAGATCCCATTTATCTTGGATAATAAGATGAGGTTTGTTTAATACCTTGTGTATGATTCAACTAACAGATATGTCACGATGGTCATATAACATGCGGTAGGTTTGGCGCCACTGTGGCGGGTGAACTGTGTGATAGGGTTTGCTGCACTAGACAGATTACTCAATTGTGTATACCACGAACATTCATTCACTCGATATACCACAGTTCTTTAATTCTGTCATTTTACTGACAACAAAATATGAATAATTTTTTTTAACTGTATATAATATGAATAAGTGATGGAAATCCGCACGCTGCGTTGTAAGTCAATACGAAGCATCATGTTACGTGCTCCATAGCTGTATCTAGCTATAGATGCTCAATCAAACTTCCATTGGTTCTGCAACGTGTATCATCTTTAAATGTATATATATTTCTGGTTTTGCCGATGTCGGGTTTTAATTTGTTTTTCTCAGCATGAAGCTTGGTGGTTTGAGGGAAAATGTGATACTTGGACCGTGTATGTATAAACCACAGGTTGGACCTGAGTGTGACATGGGGGTCCATTGGTTTTGCAATAGTCACCCAGCCCGCATGTCCAATTTCAAAATGAAATTCATTATATACCACATGGTTCCCAAACTTTTAAAAGTAATACTGAACAAAAATTGATTAATAAACTATAAGCACTATTGAACCGACAAGAGACTGTATTTAACCATAGAGCTATAAGGAACAGAATTAACTATTTTTTCTTTTATTATCAACAATTTAGACAATTAATATGTTGCTCCTTTGTTGGATTTTTTGCACACCGGCTTATTTCAAAGTTTCTTAATTATACGGAATTTGGCAGAAGAACGTATAAGCCTATAATTATACTCCAAGCTCTAGGTCGGCCAGACACGGCAACTCAAAAAGACTAATAATTGGAACCCCCTCTCCCTCCGATCCTCCCCTCTCCCCCTCCTCCCCCCGAAAAAAATGCAGTAGGGGCGAGTTATAAAGAGGCGAGGAAAGGCCAAGAGTTCCTGCAGGATTTGTTCCTAATAAATGTATATACGGAATCATGCTGGGGTGGGGTTGGCCGGGATGGCAAATCATAATTCATCTCCTTCTCTTATAAACCGGTCTGGGGGACATTCCCCGGCTCACCATCAATTGATGATCAAGTCATGCATCAAATAATAATATGAGTTCTGTGTAATGGAGCATCGGTAGTTGCAATGATGAGAGGTGAGTGGGTAGTTTCATGGATGTGTTGCACCATGGAGGTAGACTCCCTCCATGGGTCTATACCCTCCATGGTTGCACCATGCCGTGAGATGAGCCTGGCCCCGGTGTTCAACTCCAACATCGGCACAGAACCCACATTCTGTACAAACAAACAGAGAACATTTGTGTTTATTTATCGTAGTATGCAGACCTCCCCTGTCATGTTCCTCCAAAATGTTTGGAGGCAGACGTGTCATTCTGCTTAAAAAAATAGCAATATATATTTTTTTTAATATAAAAAGATTACTACAGACGCTAATGGTGGATAAAGGCCTTTTCGCATGACGCTAAAAAACGGCTCTCAACCATTGAGAAATCAAGTTCTCTCATGGTTGCGAAATCATGCAAAAGTGTCATCATGTGAAAGGACAACAATGTTTGAGACTTGAGAGTGACCCACGTCCCTGGTGAATCCTTGAGAGATTTTGACCGAGGTCCAGACCCATGATATAACATATCTCTGTGATTAAAAGGTTTTTTTTAGCGTCGTGTGAAAAGGCCTATTCCAGAAGCCCCACCCATCCACCCCGCAGTACAGACCCATGGGTCACTGTCGTTTTCTCTCTAAATACTAAAAAAACTAATAAACATGATGTCAAACCATAATAGACGGAGTGACCACGGACCCTACCAGCAGATTTGGAAAATCCATACCTTATTTATTTATCATTTTCAGTTGAGTCATCTTTGAGTGCTAAGACTGTGTTAATTACCGCGGCTGTTCACGTTTTTCATCGTTTATTCACACAATATGTAATACATGAGAATGGCAAGTGATGTCACTGCGCATTAATACTTTACACCAACGAGTACTGCTCCCAAAAACCTAAACAATCATGGTGTAAAAACAGAGATCACGTCATGCATACTGTACAATTGTATATGTCAGTTTTATTGTGAAAAGTGGTAGAGTCTCTCAATCGAATATTATCATAAATTTAAAAAAATTGTCAAAATGAATCATCATTGGTCATAAACAGATTAAGCCTTAGGCCTTTTAGGCCTGTTTTTCAAATTAAAATGCTAATCATATTTCATACATAATTATCAGGCCTGTCCATAATTACCACTAAGTCCACATAATTTTTATGGTACGGAAATTTACCAACGATTTTTTTAAATAATATATATTGCAGACTGACTAATTACTAATTTTGGCTATTCAGTCTTTATTGTAATATTGATATAAACATTGAATAAAGAGGCCGGTTCAAAAAATCTTGACGATTATATCTGTATAATTATATATTTACAACAAATCGTTGCTAGGAAATAGGGAAACTGAATGTTAACCCACCGATCAGCAGCCATTACAATTCACCGTGCAAAATGCTCATTTCTTTTTTTAGCCATGCCAAGTCTGTTGATAACGGTATATTTATCTCTGGTCATCTGTAATCCCTCGAAAGGCTGCCCTATGAATCAGCGCTTTTCACCCCATGGTGTGTGTGAAGCGTGTGTGTTCATTATCTGTACTGCAGCTAAACTTCACCACACATGGCAGTGTTGCCTTTTGTTATCTCTCTTTTCCAAGGTCCTGTGGTTTGTATTTCATTCATAAAAAACTTTGGTGCAATCCCTGCTACGAGCGCACCAGCCGTCAATTGGCCGGTGAATCCCCGCCTCTGATTGGCCCAACGTGACGTACTAGCTTAAAAATAGACCATGACCTCATCGGACGGTATTCGCCGGCTCGACTGCGCATGCCCTAATGGAAATTATGATGCGGTAACGATTTACAATCGGCGAGATATGGATGCAATTTCTACCGACACATTTACGAGGATTTTGCCGAAAAGCGGGACTTTTCGGACGGACGTAGGGATCTTGGGCGTGCAGGGGTCTTCTAAGGTGGATTTGGGCTGTTGCCAGTTTAAGGAGACCGATTGTGTAAGTGACAGAATTGTTGTTTGTTTTGAAGTAAACCGCGATGTATGTGCTGTGTATGTACTGTACACTGAACGCTACGTGGACAGTATTCCCAGCTCAGTTCCTACTCGACCACCATTGCATTGCATTGCAGAATTACTGCATTCAAATCAGCTGGTCTTTCCATTTACGTTGCATGCATTACCTAGGCTATTGCACAGTATTATAGTGTGCTCTGATCGTTGAAATAAAATGGTTTATTAAGACTTTATGTGGTTCAACCTCTTCATATTTCCTGAGGAATGGCATTGCATTATTCAATGTTTGTGTTAATTAAAATGATTAAGATATTATTTAATAAAAGGCCCTATATTGTAATTAGTATAAAAATATTAATACTTAATAGGGGCCTAGTATTAATATTTTTTATTTAGGGGCCTATGCTATGCCTATCAATTATCAATATTGAATGACGACTACAAATTAATAACAACTTTCCCTATCATTATTTTTTCAATATCTTTCTTGATATCGTATTTATTTAAAATGCTTGGAATGTCACTGCGCACACTAAATCCACATACATCATGGTCATATGAATGCATAATAATTAGGCCTAATAGATAATTAATAATAACAGGGCCTTTGCATATAATCTTAATAATCCAACGTTGTTTTTATTCTGAAAATAAGTCCTGGAACGATAACGCATTTAAATGGTTTGATAACCAAAAATCTAACCAAATATCACCCAAATTCCCAAAATTGATTTAAAAACAAACCCAAAAACCTTTTCTTACATTTTTTTTTTATTTCTACTTGCAGTAATAATTGACCCTCATTAAAGTTGTATGCAGAACGGATGTAAAATAGAATTTTACAGGTCAGATAATACCAGCACTGTCTCCATTTTTTCCTTTGCCCTTTCCATATTTTTAAATTTTCCATCTGGTTCATAATAAAATTGCAGATAAGTTGATAAGTTGTGTCAGGTCAGTATCCTATAACCCAAGGCTGCGAGAGCCAATATTAATACACATTCAGTTGCTGAAATATTTGGCCGCACTAAAATGCCCACGGTATTGCATCGATCCACTTAAGTGCTTTTGTGCAATGACCACACAGACCTCTACAGGTCCTGTCCATGTACGTAACTGCATTGTATCCTTTGAGATTTGCTCAGTTTGTAGTAAATAAACTCATAACTGTGTGTGAAAAAGCCAGAAATTATATGAGTAAGAAATGAAAATTAAGTTGCTGCACTGCTGCAGTGCAGGGTCCGGTATGATGTATCAAGGCACCGTACATAAAATGGAAGCAGCACTTAAATTCTGTGCTTACCGGATTGTAGTTCAGGGTTTAGGGAGGAATATTCAGTTAGTGTGTGTCTTAACACTACTTTGTGTAGCTAAGGATTTCTCGCTTACTGCAGTGCTAACCTTGTAAGCGAAGAATGCTGATCTGATCATAAGTGCCAAATTTTGCAGTGAGCAGGGTCCTGAAATTGGGACCCAGCTATCTTCAGGTTGGATTCTGCTTGGGTGTTTTCTGGGGTCCATGCTGACAAATGAACCTGGTGCACAGTGCGTGTACTGACTCATTTGTCTTAAATCCATTCTCAATATTTGCCTATGATATCCTTTGCTGGCTGATCTGATGTCCATCTGGGATACAGTCTGACAAGCATTTGCCAGCAGTCCCCACTCCCCCAGCACTTAAAAACTGAACACCATTCCCTCACGACATTCACAGAAACGACTGAATCTTGACAGATTGTCAGAATTACTGACATCGGAAGTGAATCCATCTTTCCATAGATCTTGAAAAATGGGATCCGTCTAGGATCCTGACACACGGGCCCATAGCACCCAGAAAAAAAATCCCATTTGACTGCGCAAAACACGATGGGAATGCACACATTTTTTATATTTTAAGATGACTTGCCACATGATGGGAAATGACTAAATCTCATCTTAAACAGGTTAATTGTTGCAGTGCTATTTTTGAACAAAGCTAGCCAGCTCTACAATCCTCCTGACTTACGTGTGTACAATGTCCATACGTACGTAACTTACTTTTAATACCTTGTATTTGTAGTGTGTGCGATTGTTTGTTCACCTTTGATACATGTAGTTTTTATTTTCTCTATAGGTTTATTTTTAATGTATACGTACGCAGTGCAGATAACCCATCAATTACTCATACCCACGTTGTTGCACTCTAAATTAGCAAACTGTGCGAACGGTATTATGATGTAACTTCTCTTTTTTAATTTTAGAATGAATAAGGCCCTGTAGGTAGTAGGTAGGTTTGATACGATGCACATTTGCATATGATGGATCCCACATGATACGCGTGTACACTACAAGGAAGTTAGCGGTAAGCGAGATTTTGGATTAATGTGGGTTGTTCCTCTTAGACAGCCTAACCTTCAAGTTGACCTTTTAAGGAGTCCTAGCCAAACAGAATCCAGCCAGATGAAAGCTCAATACTTGCACATTTATCCAAATAAAAGCCATGGTATATGAAGAGGAAGGTTGTCAGGTGTCACTTGGACATCCAGCCATTTTAAGACCAATTTTTTTTCACGACTAAATCCTTGTAAAATCGTTGGGATTGTCTTAACTTCCAACAAAGAGAGGAAGATGACACTCTGCATGTTGATGTGATAGGCCTATTGATTGGAATGATCCTGTTCAGCTCATTTCAGCCTATTTCTTGGCTTGGTCAGATTTAGTTCTCAGAAGACAGCCTTGAATTTGTAGCTCACATTGTTAGTGGACATGTCTGAACTTGTGGAAAGTTTTGTGCAATGCTGTTACCTGTTTACATGCCAAAGGAATGTTAAATGTAAACTACAGGTACTGTATTAGGCCTACTATATAAGAAATAAGGGAAGGGCACAGGATTAAAATCATACGATCTGACAAGCATGTCAACAAATCAAGCTTTTTAGTCCAAAAGGTACTGCACACAGAATGAGTGAAGCTGCATTCACAGTGCAAATTGCAAAATTATTTATAATGTCTGAGTGAAATTAAAAAAGAAAGTGCTGTCATTCTCAGAACGGTTGACCAAATATATTTAGGGACTGTATTGCAATGGCATTACGCAATGTTGCCTTCCTGGACCTATCCTATCCACAGGTCACTTGGCACATTGTGTGTTGCCGTGTGGGATCTGATCACGTAGTAATACATAGCAGAGCTCTGTATGCCAGTGAGTCATCCTAGCGGCTAAATATAGTCACTGCTGCACAAGAGAAAACGTCTGAAAAATAATAAGGGTGTCGGAACTTGATCAAGTATTATCAGCTTGCTTTGCAATACCCTTCCCCCTCCCCCTCCCCTCCCTCCCCCCTCTCTCTCTGCACTGTCTGCGAGGGTTAAAATATAACTCAGCTTTAGGATTTAGACGGTGATGAGTTGATGCCGGTAAATCTGTTCTGAGGTGTCTGAGAAAGGCCCACGTTAAATGCTTGTAATTGATCACTACCTGGTGCGTAATGTTCCAAATTTGCGTTTGATGTTAGTTTGTAAGTCCTGGATTACAAGCGCACCAGCAGCACCAGTCGAGAGAAAGCTTGAGTGCAAGTCAGCAGTTATTGCACTGGCCATCATCCTCTTTGGATTTGAACCTCTGCTTTGACTCTACATGCTCCCAGATACTGTACATCCTCATTCAACATACGACCTTCACTGACTCCTCAGTCTCTCTGTGTTCACGTTAAATAGAAAGTAAGAAGTTCTGTAACTTTCATAAAGCCTGTGTACTTTTCTTTTTGCTTTTTGTATGACAGAGAGTAGTCTGTAACTGGACTCTGCTGGATTAAAAGAAAGGAAACCTGAGGGACAATCCCAGAGGAGTGAAACCGATGACAAGACATGAACTGCAAAGCTCTGAGTTTCTGAACTTCATTATCATTTTTTGGTTTTTGTAACCGGGTATTCAACTTTAGTTTTACTTTGGATTTGACGAACTACACCTACTTTTGCTTTGACCAACGTTCACGTTTACCCATGACGAGCGGAAAGACCTCCATTGCAGTCGCCATCATTTCCCATTCCTCGCCCAAGGACCAACATCTCAGCAGTCTTCATGCATCTAGTATTAGATGTGCCTGTAGCCCATCCATTCAAGATCCCGAAACGTAAGATGAACAGTAAGGCGCCCCCTATCTGTCGGTGGACGCAGCTGGTTCCACCGACCCTTCTCGCCGAGCTGCTCCATGGTGGGAATTTAGACGACACCTTGTTAATTGACAGTCGGTCCTTCTTGGAGTATAACACCTCCCATGTCCTCAACTCTGTTAACGTCGGCTGCTCAAAGATTGTCAAAAGGAGGCTGGAGCAAAACAAGGTAAGACAGAACCTTCTCCTCTCATGTCATCTCTCTCTCTCAAAGAGAATCCAGAGAGAACAACCAAGTGGAAAGTATTCCTCTTGTAAGAGAGAAATAGTCTAACATTTGGGGCCTGTATGTTTAACGCATGGGATCCCAGATTTGTGGATCCTTGTCCTATGCAGGGTACGCTAAAAATGGGATCCGGATCAGTAGAATCCGTGATCCTGTGCGTTAAACAAACAGCCCTTTAGAATAAGGTGTGCAGTCAAGTTCTGGAGCATGCTTTTTTGTACCTTACCAACTACGGCATACTGTACATAAACTGTATGTACTTGTACCGTTGTACGTCAATGTATGGTGTAATCATCATGTGTGTCTATTATCTTTTTCTTCTTTTCTTTTCGGTGAATTGATATCAGAGGGAGCTACTATACATGACATAGCAAGTCCAACACCAAATGTTACATGTATTTTTGTTGCAGTGAAATATTTTTGATGTCGTCCCTCAAAATTCTCCCATAGAGATAAACCACATATCCCGATGAAGCATCACAAATCTTTCTCAGTCCTACAGGGGCACACATAACCAGAGGCACAAACCCTCCTGGAATTCACACGTATGCAATCGTGACATGTCACTGTTGAGTTCAAAATGTCATTGTGTCATTGTCCGCGATGTCCGTGAATTTTAAACCGCTTTGCCGAAACCGCAAAAGCCATTGGAGCCAGTGCCTGACTTGCGGGTTGGCTGAGGTTGGCACAATGTTATCTCTCCCGGCAAATCTTGGAGGCAGTTCTCCTGAAGCGGGGAAGGGGAGGGGGGAACTAGAACAACCTGAGCCTGAGCAATTAGTCCATCCTGCCCGCTCCGTTTGGTAAATTCAAGGAGGAAATTCAATTGCCTGTCCATGTTCGACTCATAGCGTTTTGACTTCTTGCATTATAAAGTCCTGTGCATATTTGACGTGATATTCGTTTGTTCCAAGATTCGACTTAAAGAGGCTCTGCCAAGTCTTAGGCTTACCTGGTAGGCTGATTAGGCTCCTAATTAGACAAAAATAAATTATTGATAATGGTACAAAATACGTGCAGGATAAAATTAAAGATTAAGTTGAAAGATTGTATGCTTCAAGGAGTTAGGAGGGCGTGACTGCTAAAGATCCTGCTAGGATCAAAACGCGTCAGGCCCTTCTAACTCTAAGCATCTTATAAATTTCAGTTCATTATATTGGCTGATGAGCAGTTTGCAGCAGTCTATTACTTGTATTAAAAGATTTAAATGGGAGTTGAATAAAAGAAAACAAAAACGAAATCAGAAGGACACTATTTTTTTATATAGATTTGTTAACAAAATATATGGTATGTACATGAACTATTTAATTATGGTAGAAAAAGTTACAAAAATAGTAGGCCCTACACCTTTCTATTTTTGATTTGTTTGAATATTTTCGTCTGAGCTCCAAATTTCAAATTGTCTTTTCACAGTTCTGATATTTCACATAGGCTAGATGCTGACCTCCATTGCTCTGGTCTTAGTTCTAGTGCATCCCTTCATGTGTTCCAAATAGAAATTGAATCATCCAAATAAAGGCACCTGACTGATGCCATGTTTGTTACTGTGGAATAAAATTCCAGCCACAATCAAAAAGGCTGCTCAAGGCCTTTTCATCCTGACGTTTTCGGAAGGAAATGTTTCTGTGGGCATCCAAGGTCAGTTCTTGTACCAATGCGGTGCTTACATTGTTTAGGGTGGATGAACAAAATAAAACCCTCTGTTCAGTACATTTGATGCATGCTGAGCTGCTCAGTGTACACGTAAAAGTACATGAGTAATATCACCACATGAACCATGAGGTAATGGACGTGCATTATGCACACCATGGGCTTAAATATTGTGAACGAGCTCGGCATTAATAGAGGGTTAATTTGAAAATCGATCTTGCCCTTCCGTTTCGGCAAGTGGCCAGTTGAGAAACGGTGACTGTCAAAGCTGGCGGATTCTCACGGTGTTACAGCAGTTGTTGGGGGAACGGGAGATATCGTGTGCATTAAAGGTACAGGGGGTTTGGAGTGCCAAATGCTGCAAGGTTCTACAAATATGTTCCATAGCAACCTGAGATAGTCGCTTTTAGTCTAATTGTTCGTGAGTCCCGTTAGCAAGACCTAGGGAATGGTTTCTGAAAACATTCATGACTAATACTAATAGGCCTGGGTAAAATTATTTATTTATTCACCATATCCAACAGCAACACAGTGGCTAATTACAGGAACGGATGCTTGTGTTGCGCTAATGATTCGCTGTTATGAGAGAAAAAAAAATTGGACGTACAGTACATGTATGCGTATATGTATACCGGTACATGTGTTCAAACATCCTTATTTCTGGTATTACAAATCCATCTTTCGTGCATTTAATGAGCATCATTTGAATGATTTACAATTTTGCATAAATTAGGATTTGTATGAATGTGAAACCAGAAGTCAAATCAACTTCCTTCAAGAATGGATGGATACGAGTACATATTCATTGTTTTAACATAGTACACACTAATGTAGTAAACAGCATACATTGTATATGGTAAATGCGACCAGTTTGATTGACTCAATTTAAATTTTTTGATTCGCTGTGGAAATTGTCACAAATGTGAAATTTTTTAAAAATTGAACAAAACAATTGTGTTAATGTTTGTGTATTTTGGGTACATGTATTTTAGCACTCAACCATCAATGATAGTAATAGTACAAATCATGCAAATCCGTCACAACAAAGCTGCAGCTGACAAGGAGCTTAAAAATAATAGTTCATGTACAAACTTAATTTTCAATAAATCCTCATTTTGGACGAGAAAAACCCACGGCAATTCACAAATATTTCTATGCCATTGTTGATTAATTTTATTATCTCTCAAATATGATTATTATCTTGCCTGTGTGTGTGACTCATTCGTTTTTTTCTCTCTTCAGGGATACAAACAATACGTGTTTGATGGTGTACGGCCATCTGTGAACAATTATGGAATAATAATATTTCTGACATCTAGAATTATGGATGCTGTTCGTCAAACATTTGCAAACAAGGTGACAAAGTAATGGGAAGGATACACGGTCTATATTATAGTACAGGTGTACTTATCGTTTGATCTTTGTTTCTTATAAATTTGGAGAAAATGCTGAAATGAATGAATGGTGGAGTGGACTGACCTCTGATAACGCACACATTACGTGTACTGTACACCTGCTGACCGATGGCCTGATCGTCCAGGGCTGACGGTCACTGGTCAGATCATAATTGGTAGATTGACCAGTGCAGGGATGACTCATCATTGTCCAGTTCGATGGCCGAAGAATTCTAGGTTGCCCCCACGTTACAGTAAGATGCAGCCCATACTGTAGAATGCGCAATGTACGGTTGTACATGTAGAGCTCTGGGAATTTTATATAAAATTTGATTTTATGGACAGAACAATTTTCATTTTATTCTTGTCAGGACTGCTGTTAAAATTTATCCAATGAACCAACACCAAGGATAGTGAATAAATTTGGAAATTACAGCCTTCCTTTAGCATAAATTATGGTACTTAAATTACACCTTTATCTTAATCCAATATCAAATGTCCATATTTAAATTTTGGTGCCTAAAATGTGTGCATTTCAATCTGAAAGATAAGAATTCACAGATCCATAAAATCATTTGCCAGTCACCAATCGTATCTAGGACATTTACATGGATATATAATCATGCTTGAAATTAAAGCTTTGCTTCATGTTTAATAAATCATGCTATGCAGGTATTGTCCAGTGTCCACACAGTGGTCACTTTCAATGGGTCACTTTCATCTGTCCACTGCACTCTGGCCTGGATGACTCACAGTCATAATGGAAATTTTGTTCTTGTATTAATCATTGTTTGGCTATAATTTCTCTATAAAGCCAAGCCAGAGACAGACACACAAAAGGATTATTGTCCAGGCATGTACTATGCACAGTGTAAATCCTTGAGCAGATTTGACCTCCTGATTGGTCTAGAAGTCTGTCACCAGACCAAGCACAGGCTGTGATTGGTCAGGAATTTTGTTATCAGCCGTACACTGGACTGTCATTGGTTCAGAATGGTCATATGTTAAATTAAGACCAAACATGATTGGACCAGGTACTGTCCATATTAAATTGTGTATTAATTCACCTATGATTACAGTGGAATAGGATTCTCCTTCTTACACTACTGTACACACAGTACATAGGCGTGCATTCTGCCTGTGCATTTATTCCAAAAATTTCTAAATTTTCTCATTCCCTGATTTTAGATTTCAATCCAGCATTTTGTATTTGAGTTGATTTTGCAGGCCTGAAACCTCAGTTGGTTCAGAACCTGACATTGGTCTTGCATTTCCAATCGAAGATGAGATAGACCCAACTCACCTTGCCTTTTCCAAATTTAACACAATGCCCCAATTTTTGGTTTCACCAAAGCATTTAGAATTGCACCATTGCTCTTTGGATATTTACATGTTGGACAAACATTCATAGAAATTGTTGATTTGAAAGAGGTTCCCAACTCCACCAAGTTTGTAGGAGATATGACACATGATATGAGTCTGATGGATCGATGGACCATTCAGTGTGATAGTTGTGCCATTCGGTGTCCTTCTTGTTCCACACGTTATTATGAGACAGTGTTTGATGAGTTCTGACCATGGGTTTTCATTGCACCATCCTCAATTTACCCCAAGCGCCCCTGTCAGTAATTAATTAGATAAATGGGAAAATGAACAACTGGCAAACCGAGGTCTCCGTGTTTGTATAAGACCCCGCGTCCAAATCGTACACGACTCATACCATGTACACTGTACGATTTATGTAAACGTACCGTGTACAGTCCACACCTTCTGTGCCAAGGTACATCCAGTGCCGAATCGTCCGGCCGAGTACGAACCGATGACTCATACATAGCAGAGAGCTCTTTATTAAAATTATTTTCATAAAGACTGATTGGAGCGTGGTACAACAATCGTCAGACCCCTGTAGCATTAACCCGCCCCCGGGCCCACTCATTACATTGTATCCTCTACGCACCGTCCGTTGTTGTCATGTCAATCACTCACTCTAGATTTTTTTACCCTTTTTCTGATAAATTTCAGGCTCCTTTTTTTTTTCTCGCACGGGGGGAAAAAGGATCTAGGGATTGTCATCCATCTCGGTCGTATCACAAGCGACATTGTGTAACCCTCTTTAATGAATTGGATTTGAAAGGCTTGTGGATCAGGTCTGCTGCGGGGAACGAGCGGAAAGAAAATTAACCATTTCCTCCTGAGCGAGCTTCGTTTTTTTTTTTTTTTTCAGATCCATTTTTTCCCTTCTCTTTTTGTTTTTCTTTCTGGTTTTTGATTTTCAGGTCTTGTTTAAAAATTGCAGTGATTCATAATTTTCATTTCTTTGAGAAGAGAAAGGAAATATAGAAAAATAGAAAGGATGTAAAGTCACTTATGAAAATATATGCATGCATATATTTCTTTTCTCAACATAATCATTGAACAGATTGCTAGCCCTGTTGTTAATACATACAGTGTACATGTACGTACACGTACATATGTCGTCTGCCGTATGCTAAAACTTTATTTGTGGAATAAACATATGAGTCATATTCACGGATGAATGCCCAGCGCTAATTGTTTGTCCATTCAGTCATGACCTTCATATTCTGATATGTTTTTGGTGATAAACAGCTTGCTTTGGTAATTACCTTAATACCATTATACTGTAAACTGGCACTGCTTAAGTTATATTCTGTGCCCTATTTGTCTGAAAGATTTCTGAAAGGTGGGAGGGGCGGGGCAGACCACAGAGTGGGGGCAATTTTTGACGTTGTCAGTTCTCCTACTCTGCACTCGCTGAACTATTTTTGACAGTTGTTGGAAACTGGTTTTTGTTTTCGTCTCTTGGGGTGGGCTACATGTACATGTATTTAGAAAACTCACCACACAATACATGACAAGTTCTTGCATTTATCAATTTTACAAGTTCTTCTCTCGCTACAATGAGATAAAAACCTTTCTGAAATTATAGAAGTTGTTGTTTAAGGATTGTGTGCATGTACACGCACATAATTATTATTAGGCCTATTCATTTCATATTGACAAAGTTTATCTTATTTACACGCTATACATGTAGGCCAGATACATACATGTACATGTGGGGCCACAACAAATCTTGTTTTTTATGGGCTTTAAGTTAATTTTTGCAATTGAAACAAAAAACCAAGAAAATGATGTGAGACGTCATCTGGGGAAAAAAAGAATGCCAGACATTTTTCAGTGTTGTGCCCAAACCTACTCCTCTCAACAGGGGCCTCCAAGCTCTCAACATCTTCCAAATTTTCAATTGCCCACATTTTGCTTGGGATCCACCGCCAGGACTCCCGACTTCTTTATTTTTACCTCCCCATATTCCAGGCTTATGAGAAATGCCTTGGGAATTTGAAGAATCTCTCTTTTACAGCGACGAGACGAGAGCAGAGCGTAAAGGGAAAAAAATATATCATAATACTGGATAGCAGTCATTGAAAACTGATCTTGCCAAGGAGGCTTGTTATTAAGAAGACCCTGGTAAATGATTGCCATTTTCTTGTTCCCTAGCCAGCTCAGTCAGGGCCGTTCCTGATACCTAAACAATGGGATGACATCATCACCTTGTACTTGAGTGCTATTAAGGGGGACTGTCTTGTTTTTATGAGGTTGAACAGGAAAAGACTGTCCATGTAGGCCTACATAGTTTGTGTGATTGGATGAGGTGCCCCTTGCTTGCTTAATTAATCAAGGTTTTGATATATTATACTACCTCTGAATCAGTGTCATTACAATCTGCAAATGATGGGGTTTATCGAGATTGAATCTTAAAGGGAAATTCCAGGCTTAGGGGAAAACTGAAGATTTGGTGATGGATCACAGGGGAAGTGATTCTCCCTGGTTACAGAGAATGAAGGGAGTGATGAGGTTTTATTGACATTATCCAGCTATTGCAGTATTGGGAAGCGTGAAATTGCTGACCATCTTGCTCAAAGTACTCTCTGCATTTACATGTACGTGTAGGAATAGTACAACACCAAATGATAAATCCACAATGTACTGAAGAATGGTTATTGTTACTGGGCTGAGTCATCACAGAATTTGTATTTCTTTCGGATTCGTGCCAGTCGGTCGGGATCTGGTGTTCCAATAAATGAATTCACAAACAATGAACTAGTTTGGTGACCGGAAAAAATAATAAAGAAAAACGTACAATATTCCAACATCAAACACGGATGTTGAACACATGCAAGTGTACACCGATGTATACATAGTTGCAAGATCCCTGTAAAATATTTCTTCAAAAGTACGCCATTGAATTTTCCAAGCCCTGTATCGGTGCAAAAGTGCACCAGCGACGGAATTCAACATTCCGACCGTTCTGACCCAGCCCTAATACATGAGACTTGTTAACCCTATGTACGATGTACTGTAAAAGTGTAATTTCACAATGTACATATGTACTTTTAGCCTAAATTACACGTGTGTTGACTAAATGGCCGAAACAGTGCCAAAGTTTCCCCTTGATTTCCTTGAATTGCCATACCAGGGTCTGATGTCATTCCATTGTCCAAAGTTTGATTCTCCATTACTCAAGAATTGGATTTCCCTTTACAATACAATACAGGACATACCATTAGTCTGAAGTGTGTATCCGCACAAAGGAGAACGAGAATGGACTGGACCCCCTCAAAGGTGAAATATACAGAAACCCTGGGTTTAGGGAATTACAATCAAGTGATGTCATGTTGTATACAGTACCCAGTATAATGATATCACTATGGGTTGGATTCTGTGGCCTAATATTGGTCAATGGATCAGGCCTACATGTATGACATACTGTACATGTAACTGTATGAAGACTACAGACTTCTTTTGTATATTTAATTGGTTTTGTACACATGATGCAAGTCTTCTACTTCATGTTCCAATTGTGGTCCCAAACATGAACCCAGAGAAGCTTTCTGGCTTACCATTGGTTACTTGGGTGTCACAGGTGATTAATGCATATTCATGAGCTGTTCTTTTCATTGGGCAATATTTGTTAATTTGCTTGGGACATTTCGTCCCTTTGGGAGAAAAGGATTTTTGAAGTTTGCCCATCATAGCATAATCCGGTCTTAACCCCTTCCTCCGCTCCCCCTTCACCCATGGTGAATCGGACCCATCACCCATGCGTAGTGGGTACATAATTGGTGACTCATCTACCTGTGGTGTTGATATCTTAGTGATTTCCCTGCCGATCATGGGACGTGTCGTTTCCAAGAAGATCTCGGTGACTTTGTGCTGCGTCTCCCACGTTGGAACTGCAACCTGGCAGCCTTGACTGTATATCATGTGACATTGAAGCAGCGGTGCTAGTTCAGTTGTGTAGTTAGAGGCCTACAGGTGCTTTTCTTGCATTATAATCAGGCTCAATCCTACATGTATGTAAGCCAGTGAGTCAAGCATTGGCTGCAGTCTATACTTATCCAATGCCACCACCATTTGGCCCTGGTTCGAATCCAGAGGCCGATTTCATAAAGCTCTGCGACGCGTCGCAACTCGATTTGCGACGCGTCGTAGCTGCGACGCGTCGCATCTATGCAGCGAGTCCATAGAGAAAGGATGCGTCTTAATGTAACTCTGCGACGCGTCGTAAGTTTTATTAAATCGGCCCCTGGTGGACAGGTTAGCCACCTGTGGCCGTTGGAACGCAATTTTAGCTAACTTCGCTGTAAGCTTCACTGTTATTAACTTCGCTACTAACTCCGAAAGTTAACAGCAGAAATTTGTGCTGTTAACTTCGCTTCCTCCAACTTAACAGTGAAATCTGATACTTGAGCAGCGCTGCTTAAGTGCCCTATGAACACAATGGTTTCCGTGACCTCTCCACACACTGATTATGCAGTTAACAGTCGTGAATGCAGCGTGTGAACGCTCGGTGAATTTGTTTAAGTTGCTTTCTCAACCGAACTCCCACTGTGATATTTTAGCAGCAAAGTTTGCAGGGAAGTTAGCAACTCTTGTTAATCTTCATTCAGTGGGTCATCTCCCGTTGTATAATGATGATTAATAACATCACATGCGCAATACATTGACTGCCAATATAATATACTGTATTATATCATCTCCTCACACCCAGTCCACACAATGCAGTTTAGTCAGAATCTGTAGTCTGTCAGTCGAACTGACTTGCGCTGTAAACCGACACGCATCGACATTTGTCAATTTTATTTTTGTGAGATCATTGTTGACTCACAGATTGACACCCATTGGCGGCCAGCAGCACCCAGTTGCTGCTACACATATCGGGCTGGCTTTGGCAGACTGTCAAGTCATGTCCATGGTGTGTGTGTGTGAGCTTTATGTGGTAAACATCCCTTCAAATGATGAAATTGGATGGTGTTCTAGTCTTTCATTGAACCATTCTTAGTCTAAATAAGACTTGGAGCTATACATGATGGAAGTAGTAAAATAAGGTAGGTTTGTAGTGACAACACGTAATCTCTTAGCTGTGAGAATGTGTGGTTCTGAGAAGAACCAGGTGGTATTATCTCCACGGTTCGAACAGTGTGCTCTGTTCATCTTCAGGAGAGTGACTTCAGTCACTCTTCTGTTCGGAACATCGAAATAATACCATCGGTTCTTCTCAGAACCACACACACTCACAGTTAGAGATTACATGGTGTCACCACAAACCTACCTTATTTTATTAATTAGTCTAATTGTTACATACAATGACTTGTTCTACTTTTCATATTAATTAACCCTAAATTAAGGTCAAAACTAGGTAGGCCTACTGTACGTGTATGGTAATGCATTGAGGCCATACTGTACTTTGTACACAGTGTATGAATATGCACGTGTACATGATGCTGTACCCAAGTACCTGTACATGTATTAACCCAGACCACTTGTTGCAAAGAAAATGTGGGCAGTTAAATTGAAAAATCTGCATACATGGATGCATAATTATACGCATGATGTACATTACACATATATGCATTAATTTTGTACCACTATGCAAATCGAAATACCTTTGCTCTTTCATTCACTCGGGTTATGTACATCTCAACTACATGTACAACCTTTTTTTTTTTAATGGGAACTGTTCGTCCGTGACTTACAAATGTAAATCGTTATCTATGCCTGGTGTGCATGCACTACTGTACACGTACTGTACCACATACATGTAAATAATACTCCTGCCCTGTTTATAGAATAACTGGTAAAAAACAGACTACCACACCTTGAAAACTGGTAGCCCAGTGCTATAATAAACTGGTAGTTCTACCATTTACATGTAACCATGGACATGATGTACTGTAGAGTAATGTGCATCTTTTTCCCAAACCCATCACCGGAGCCTATAGATTTACTAGCACCGCCGACCCGGTTTAGGTCCACCACGTCTGAAACACGCGCCATGTGGAAAATTACAAAATGCAGTCATGGAGAAAAAACACATGAATGACAAAGAAATCACATATCATGCAACAGAAGTCACAAGTGTATACCTGTATCTGTCTGCTTTTGTTTACACTTAGTAAGCATTGATCATCCCACTCAGCTGAACTCACACACACAATGCCCTTTGTCATCTGACCCAAAATAAAATGAGTCAGACATCATTAAAAAAACCAAAAGCCTTTCACACGAGAAAGGGATCATCAGTGATTTATTAGAATACGGTGTAATATAAGGAGCGTGTGGTACATTTACATGTACATGTACATGTAGGTACCACCATTTGTTATTACATGTATACGTGTACATTGTATTTCCTGGTTCATATGTACACGTTAATGTACCCAAACTGATGAGTAATGCAATGCATATAATGTACTGCGCAATCCTTACACCCTGGAACAATGAACAATGTAGAAACCACTGTATATGTACATTGAGTAATGCTACAACTTTACATTGATGTTTACACACTGCACTAAGTAAATACTGCAGTACCTTGGCCTAATGTAGTATGTATAGTACTGTTACATATGTACATGTAGCACTCTCTTTATAAATTTGTGTAAGGGAAAACTTTTTATTGTTCTGGAAATTTGAGCTGAGTTTTGAAGTCCCATATCAGCAGTTTTGCACCCACAATGGGTGTGTGGGTGTGTGACAGTGTTTATGAGAACATTACCACAATAAGGTGCCCCTTATTTGAAATCTGAAATTCAAAAAAGAGAATGCTTTTTGTTACAACCTTTTTTGGGCTGCTCCTGTGGCCCCAACACCACCACCACTTGAAAAATAGGAACAACGGCCAGTGTCATCGTACTTCCTAAAACATCCCAATTGACGCCACTTGCTTGCCTCATCCTTGTGCAACATCCAGTGATTAACCACATGGTTCACTTGAAAATTTAGGCCATTCAAAAGGTCAGTTGGGTCAGTTTTTGAGATCTTTTCAACCCTAAAAGAGTGGATCGCAGAATGACACAGAACACGAGACATGCTAGAGCGTATGCACAAGGGACGTAATCCTGTTTTATATTATCAGTCAACGTGTACATAAGAATTGCATGATATGAAATTAGATCATGCGTTACGATCCAGGACTGACCATTAACTGACCCTGTGACTCAGAAGCACAAGCATGAACCTGGATTCAAACCTTCCCTGAGGCTTCTCCGGTATAATATGCTTCTCTCCCAATCCTCCAATTCCCCTAACCCCCCATCCCCCCATCACCTGCAACAAGTTGTCGGCAGCCCAGTCATAATATCACTGTCTGTTAGTGTCATCAGCAAAACGAGCCGACTCACCCTCAGTGACAAGTCAGATTTAGCTACGTACGCTCTTCTTCCACCGATCCTCCTTGCTTAGCTTCTTTCGGTTTTTTTAAAGAGACTAGACTTATCATTGTCAATTACTGGTTTCATGGATCTTATTTAGACAGGGCTGGGGCATGCACCGGTTGTGTGATTGAGTGTCAAACTCCTGCCGCTTCTGTTTCGTAGCTGTTTCTGTATTTGAAATGCCCAAGCAAAGAACCTGTCTGTCTTTGTTCTCGTCTTCTTCTTTTTTTAAAGGAAAGAATCGGCCGAATCAAAGACAAGATTAGATTCTGAAGTTCAGTTGGATTTGATACTTTGCATGGTGGAAGTAACATAAGAAAGTTACAGAAGTTGGATATTTCATAAATATTATTTTGCACTGGAACAGGATTTGGAAGGATGTCGACAAGAACAGACCCTGAAGCTTCTACAAAGATATTCCAATCTTTAGAAGCATTCGCTAAGTATTATAAACACCCAGCCACACAATCCAGCACATACATTGTGTAGGCCTACATGGTATAAACTTGCCCCTAATATTGTTATGTGAGAGCACAAGTCATAAGGACATGATGAGTCCTCTCGTAATTTAAGAGGGGTCCCTTTTTGTGAAATGGACCCCACGGGTCGCTGCGTGAAGGAAGGCTGCTGTTTCATACAGCAAGATCTGATATGTGTTGCTCGACATACAGTAGGTTTTGTCCCTGTTATTTTTTTCTTTCCCTGTATATTCCGTGACAGAAGGGTGAGTCCACCGTGCCCCATATCACTCAGCCCCAGACAGCCTTAAGACAAGTAGGAACAATTGACCCTGTCATGAGTTATCACTTTGCAAAATGACAATGCCTTTTTTCCCAACGCCCAGGAGGACTTGGGCTGTACTTTTTGCATTGGGTCAAGCTACATCATAGCCCAGGCTTTCCTGACTGCTTGTCTCTCTCCCTAGCCGTCCCCCTCCCCCTTGCTGTCCTGGCCCCTCCCCCCTTTTCTTCACCCTGTTGACAGGACGGTAAAGAAAATGTGTTTAATCATCCCAGTTTGGGGTTAGGGTATTAATTCATCGTGAATAGAGCATGGCATGGCATAATTAGCGTTACATTTACCTGTATGCTAAATATAAAGCAAGACTTGAACTTCAGTTCCGGGGGTGATTGCCTTGGGGTGCCCTGGCAGGTTTTTTTGTCTTGGTACACTTTCAATGTTCTTCTAGTTGACACATTTCTCTCATCATAGTGGTGCCTTCCATGTAGGCTACATTGTACCATGGAGAAATTATTTCTCCATGATTGTACGTAAGCCTACCTGATTTGTACATTGTACTTGATATACAGATATATACATGTACATACATAACCTATATTTGGAAATTGCCTTCTGAAACAGCCTTGATAATATTGTTTCATTTATAAATCCATTTAAAAAGGTCACATACAAATACAAGTCTGGCATTATTTCTACCTGGATCTTCCCTTCAACTGTTGATTTAGGTTTCTGAATTCAACTGCAAACTTGTGTGCACGTACGTTATTCATTGGAGTAACCTGGCTGGACTTGAGGCAAGTCTACCCCAGATGGGCAAGTCGAGCCTTCATACTGACCCCGAGAACCGAGCCCCTGTCTTTGCCTTAGGAGATTCAAAAAGTTTGGAGAAAGAAAAAAATGACAATGCATTCCTGATCAGTTTCACTTTCAGCTGAAGAATGATCGGGTGCCACTGCCAGGCAGTCCAGCATTTTAGTCATCTTAAACTTGCAGCTCGGGGTAATTCATCTAATCCTTGGGACGTTATTTGGTGTGGTTTTCAGTTTAATTCTGACCACTCCATCTCTGCTTGCTTGGTTGTTTCGGTTTGGCATGCTCCGTGCTCGGTGTGGTGTGAATCAGTAAGCTGTGGTATATCTGCCTACCGTGCTTGCATCGTACAATCCTTGGAATTGTGTGTCCCTCTGTAGAGGTTGATGTTGAAGAGGGATTTTCCAGGCTGCAGTGGTAAGCTATATATTGCCAATCAGGAATTTTGGATTATATCTTATTTGGGGTATTTTTTTCTTTTTGGATGTGGGATATAAGTGGTTTTTGTGAGACTGTAGTTTTCTGGATTTCTAATTCCTTGCTGATGTTATTAACATACTGCACATTTACAGCTGTTTGTTTGTATGTTTGTTTATTTCTTTGGTTGCTTCTGACTGTCAAACGAACAAAGATAATTTACTATTAGGGACACCACCAACATAGGGCTGGATGGCTCAGTTGATAGAGCGTCTGTACAGTATTCAGGAGGTCGCCGGTTCAAATCCCGCTTAAGTCATTTTTCTTTGACTTTGGTTGCTTGTTTGTTTGCTTGTTGGTTTAGAATTAAATCATCATTATGTGCTACACTTGTAGACATAATAGAACAGGTGTTTATACCACAAAACAAAATTACATGTGTAGTACTCACTTTTTGCTGTTACACCATACAGCATTACAGTACATGCGGTATCTGCTTACATATATACGTGTACTTGCACTTGATTCAGAATTTGGAAAGTGTGGCCATTGATTGTAGAGCTATCATATTAATTGGACATTGCAACCATGCCACTACTAGCTTTGTTCATCATCATAGCTACCTGCAATCAATTAATTAATCAGCAGGTTTAACAACTCCAACTCCATACAGAGTTCACATGCACTTGTACCTCACCGCCGCAGCAGTATTCATTCATTCATCTAATTAATTGAAATACAAAATGCTCATTCCTGGTTTATGACTGGGCATTCTCAATGTTTGTGTCATTGTTTTTCATTAACAAACAAATGATTTGAAAACACTAAATTAAAAAACTAATTGGCTTTCGACGGCGTGACTGGTGCACACAAAGTGGGTACGCGGTACCTCGTTGACCATGCATATCCCTAATACCTGACAGGTTGAATCATGAGGCGTGGCATGTGAATACGTATCTACTGTACGTATACAGCATCATCCTTTGCTTTGGATAGAATGCACTAAGTTCTTTTTGTGGCATAAGGACGGGATTTGGCTTGAAGGGTTGGTCATTTATTGGATTAGAAGTCTTTGACAGGGAAGGATGCATTGCATATTGATTGTGGTTTGTCTTTCCTCTTAACCTACTGGAGAAGTTTCAAGCCATCAAGTGTTGGTTGCTCACTTGAGCTTCATACTTCTTACTACATGTAGTAGGTGACTAAGCACATCCCTGATCACAATGGACAATATAAGGCATATTGTATTGGTACGTGTGGTGATTGTTGGGTGTGTTGAACAAATGATGTCAACTTCTTAGCTGATATAGAGCTGTACACTTTTCACTGTACAATATTTCCAAAGTGACAGTAGAAATGTTAACATGTATTGTTAGTGTTACATACATTTATCACTTGAGTCAGCTTCCAAAAGGGTATTGTCATTAATTATTCAAATTTCAAATTAACCAGCCATTCGATAAATTGAAGGAATATGCTTTACGTGTATTTTTACAAATTCCAGCGTAATTACTCACCATTTTTCATTTTGGTATTTAAAAAAAATAAAGAAATTGAGAGTGAGTGTGAGTGTGTAACCCCAGCATCATTCTTCAAAGAACAAATTATTAGTGAGGACAAATTCCCAGCCCTGGAAGTGGGTTCTTGAGCGGGGAAGGCCAATTTTCCGATACAAAGTTCACTTCAACTGGCCAATCCAATTTATTGGAGCATTGAAAAATGGGCACCAAGACCAGGACAATGCAGGCCATGACATCCGTGGCTTCCATTTGAATTCCAGCCCTGAATTCCTTGCTGTTTTTGTCTTGCTCTCTCCACTTTCCTCCCCCACTAGAATTCAACCTGGCACCCTAATCCATCTGTCTGCAATTGTTCTAATCACTTAATTTACCCCTCTCCTTGTTGTCTGCTCTGGGTATGCTGCTGCCACAATTAATACTCTGTACATTTGAGCAGAGTGGCGCGACTTGAGATAATATTAACTGCTTGTATAGCGGGATACATGACACAATGTATGGGAGGAAAAAGGGCCAGGGGTAGGGGGGTTTGTGAGAGGGGGGCTTAAGAGGGGGATCAGAGTGGCTAGTCCGTCATGCATCTCTTCATGACCTGTTCCTTAGACAAGGACAACAGGTGGCGTTGGAGCTACGTGGACCGGTATTCTACAGGGCTGGGGTCTCAATGCATCATGGGGTGGAGGGCTAGGGGGGCCAATTTTTGTGGAGGGAGGTTCGGTTTTATTTCTGCAGTCCCCTCCGGAGGTGACACATACATTAGTCACTGTTACTCGCTTAGATTCAGGTAGTTATGGGGGATGTAGTTGGTTTGGGGAGTTGCCAGAAATATACCCCATGTTCAAGTTTCCCTAAGACATACGATTTGAGGGGTGCACCTAAAAGTGATTTTTGGTAACCATTTTGGTTTATTACTATATCCATGACCTTGGAAGAAGTCTTGAAACGCTGTCAATTTCTTTTCATTTTCATCTTGACATCTAATTTTTCCATGATTACGAATCCATTTCACCGTACGGTATGGTCTACATGTACTTGTAAATAGATTGTATGGAAACAATGCAATTATATTTAATTCAGTGAGAGAATTGATTAGGAGAGAACCGGCACAAGAATTCTGAAATTTTAATATTCATTTTGTTCTTATCTGAATCATGGCTTGACTCATCTTGAGTCACTTGGGAGCAGATGACTCATTTTTGCTTGTCTCAGATTGTTGTCACGTGAGCCTGTAGCTCAACATGGCTGAAGTCTCACGGCAAAGCACTCAATGAGCAGCTGAGCCTCAGTAGGTCCTTGCAACTCAGTTAAGGTGACTGGCTGATTGCACATGATGTTCAATATTGGATAATATATGTACAGTGGACCGCACTATAATGAACACAGCTATACCGAACATTTGGCTTTACCGAACATCATCCTTGGCTTCCAATTTCTGTGTGCAATGTGAAGGCCTGCTGAACAATGTTCACTATAACGAACGACCATTATAACGAACGACCAGTATAACGAACAATTTCTGTGCATCACAGCGTGTTCGTTATAGTGGCGTTCCAATGTACAAGGGGTCTACTGTAAATTACCGGTGTGTATTTGAGTGGCGAGTTCCTTTTGTTTGCAGGTCTGCAAGGAGCAAACAAAAGCTGTTTTTTATAGCAAGCGCCGAGAAATTTTTCATTATGCTGCACCCCATGCCAACACCTCCATTTTTAAAATAGTCCCCAATTGTATTACAATGGTTGCATCACATCTTTGTAATGATCTCACTCATAAACATTTTTGTGAGCCGACTCAAATTTGAGTAATCGATGGCAGATGACTCGACTTGAGTTTCAGAGAGGGTAACTAACTCATGTTGGTAACCCAGAATCTCTTGAACTCAAATCATGGAATCAGGATCACCGCTAATACTGCATTACCGTTCTTTTCTAATGGCCGTCACTTTGCTACAGTAAAACACAAAGCAAATGGTTACAGTGTCTGAAATTGCGTGCACACCGGTGATCCAGTACTGGTACTGTGTCAACACTCCTGAGTGGATGTAAACCCAAATGTAAGAAAGAATAACAGAGAATTTCAGGGAAGTACCTTAGCGTTAGGGCACGGGAAGTGTGTTTGGGAACAGGACTGGATTCAGGGCATTTTAATGTGATTTAACTCTAGCTAATTGGATATACACATTGCACTGTGCATTAAGACTGGTTCCTCTATCAGATTAGGGTCTAGCATCTCGGTGCACGCACAAATTCGTACATTGCCCGTAGGTTTAAACCAATTAGTGGCCATCGGAGCCAGGGAAAAGTGTTTTACATGTGGAAAGTTTCCAAATGCTTGTTCATGTCGTCTTTAGACTGCTGATACAGTGTACAGGGACTTCCATTTGATCTTTGTTACAGTTAGGAAGTGAAACTAATTTTAAAATCATGTAATTAATACAAATAGTAATATTAGAGTCTCGGCCTTCTACACCTCAAAGGGAATTACTGAGGTGTCAGGAATGTTCTAATTCTCAGAGATTTTTGCCCTGAATATTGTGGGATTGGTTAACACACCATTCTGTAAAATGCAGGGGGCAGGACCCCATTGAGGGAGTAAATTTGCATACATTTGCATAATGTACTGTGCTATGTCATATCGGTTTACTGTCATTTGTTTTGGATGAATCCACCATAACTGTCTCCTGATGATGACTAGAGCAGGCTAGTCGAAATGTTGAGACCTCACAAGAAGTGCGAACGAAATAGAAGTGCCAAAGTACAAACTAACGTATTCTTACATGATGTTTCCGCAAACTGAGCCACATACCAATTATCACCATATGCAAAGCCTCAAATCGTTCATGTACATGTGTACAGTGTACATGTAACTGCTTTGGACATTGTTATTAAAGAGACTATTTTCACGTTTGCTGGGTACCAGAGGAATTGTGAAATGCATTACCGATCCCTGATGGACTACTGATCCCTAGGAAACACAGCCACGACAATGACAGCAGCGTTGGATGTTTTTCTTATTCGAATCCTTTCATTCTCTCAATCATGCATGCTTGATGCCAAGTGAAACTAACGCTTGAGCGGAATCCTTGAAAGCACAATCGAAACTCTTAGTGAATGTTTGTACTGTTTATACAAACCTTGTTTCATTTTCATTAACCAGATACAAATTCAGAGCTCTGTGTTTATTAAAAAGAAAAAATACTGGTAGATAAAAAAACAACTTTTAGAATAATATATTTTTCTCGTTTCACTTTGAATATTAGTCACTGTCATAACTCGTAGGTATTGCACAAGTATATATGTGACCCTTTGCCTAGATGATCAAGTCCATTTTGTTCCTTGTTGTTAGGATTCAGGAGGAAGTCATACAGGGTAAGCTAGAGGTTCTAGAAACTGCTTGATGTGTTGGACAACACAAGTACCAGGGACTCACTCCTTGGGATGGAGGTTTAGTAAGAGTCTGTGAGCCAACTGGACAGAAGAGGGGTGGGGGGGGGCTTGTTTGCCAAAACACACAGAGCATGAAATCTGCCTCCCCGCCTGCCAGCCCCTCAAATCAACTGAATGAGAATTTGAAAAGTGAAGATAACATGTAGGCTTATCTACCGATACAGTGCTTGGCTGACACGTACAGGGAATATTAATTTTTCTGTCTTTTTAAAATAAGTTCATTTTTGATTGTGCTGTACCTTTTTTCTTCTCAACTCTTTTTTATTGTGCTGTAAATTTGTTTTTTTTTTTCTCATTTTTTTTATTATGCAAATTTAATCAACGCTGGCACTCGAAATATTTTTATTACGTCTGTGATTCTGAACTTGTCCAAGTCATGTGAAAAATTTCATTATTCCTTCCTCCATGATCATATTAAAGATGTTGGCAGTTGATCAGGACATTAAGAAGCATCCTTATTTCACAGATTCCTCAACTATTTCTCATAACTGGAGGAATTTATACAGGACAGTACAGAAGTGCAGAGGTGTCTCTATCAAAGATTTCATGAATATTTTTGCAAAACTGTAGTTATTTTCTAGTTAACTCATGTCTTGATGCAAATAGGAGCAGGGGCCAATTTCATAAAACTTACGAGGCGTCGCAAAGTTAAGAACTATGAACTCATCGCATCAATGCGAAGCTGCGATGCGTCGCAAATCTTTATGAAATCGGCCTCTGGTCCTCCAAGGGGCAAGGTTGGATTGATTAGAAAGCATCTGCTGGAAGCATTTGGGAAGGGTCATCAAGATGATTTCTCAGGCAGTGACTAGGGGATGGCATCCAGACATTTACTGATGCCTCCAATGGAGTCCAAACCAAGTGATAATGGCTGGTTCCTTACATGCGAGGCTTGAGATCAGGGATTCAGGATCACATTCTCAAAGGCAGACAGCAGGTACCCCTAGTATCAAAATCACAGGGTCAATGACCTTCAGACATGTACTGGTATACACCTGTTGGTTGCTCAGCATCTTGCAGCATTAGGGACACAATTAACAGTGAGCCCTAGTGTTGAACTAAAAATCTATTCCAAGCATTTTATAAATTTCAGTTCATTATTTTGGCTGATGAGCAGTTTGCAGCAGTTTATTACTTACTATTCTCCTTTATTTTGAGTGCAGTTTTTGCAGAAGCCTTTTTCTTCAGATTTTGAAACAAATCAATGTTGACCTTTTGTTTTAGGAAATAGAGACAATGATGACCAGTTGGGAACATTCTTTACAAAGGGTAACCACTCTTTCTCTTTATTGTTATAATGAGCTGTAATTGGGTAACATTGATAAAGACCACCATTGCAAATCATGCTGTAACCTTGTAGGACCTTCCACATATTAACGTATTTCTCATTTATACAGACTTGTGACAGAAAAAGAAGTCCAATGAGATTAGGGTGGGATCACGAGTAGCAAGGTACATGTATGTAAGTAATTAAACTGTCACTTCCTGGTACGGTACAGTCAGAATGATGTATTAATATGACCGGGCCAATCAGTGGGAGTGACGGAAAGTCAGGTCAAAGGTGACTTAACGGGCGTTACTTATTTCCAGTGATTAAAATTGACGATATCAAAGCAAAAAGCCGAGAAGGGAAGCGAAACAAATGATTGATCTATTTTAGTAACAAAACAAATATGAAGAGTCTTCATTTCTCGGTAGCCTGTCTCGTTCTGGAATTGGTAATTGATTTGGGAGAAATGTGGCAAGGCGGACATCATGATAAGAGGAGGACACTTCCTGATTGGTCAATTCTGACGCACGTTTCCATGATGTCATCATGGCAGGATGCTGGGATGCCCTGATTGTTCCTGTGGTAGAGTTTATATCAGGTTAACTATACATGTAAATCAGAGAATTGACACAGGTGGATGTCAGACTTTGGATCAGAAATTCATAGAAGAATTTAATTGACAATTTGGGACTCTGCCAACATTGGGCTGGATAGCGTAATTGGTAGAGCACTGGTATGGTACTCCACAAGTCACGGGTTCGAATCCCACTCCAGGAAATGTTTCTTCGTTCACCTTCAAATGAATTGTCTGTTGAAATTAATCCAGTCGATTTCCCTTACAAGTGTTTATTTGATGATTAGAAGAATATATCACCGTCAATGAAATCTGTGCAACTTCAGTGAATTATGCAATACTGTATTCTATGGTATTAACTTTGTTTATTTTAAACAATGCCCTATTGTGTTTTGCATTCTTCTCTCTCCTTGGAATTCCATAAATGTACAAATAATTCACTTTAATTTTTACTTGGGATCAGAAAAGAAGTGAAATATTATGACAACAAATATTTCAACCCATGTGTCATCAGAAAATCCTTTACCATATTTGGTTGTCGCAGAATAACTTTCCTATGGCCAAAACAGACCGTGACGTAACCATTAGTAACAGGCAACTTAACAATACTTTTTTCAGTTTTGCATGATTGAACTTGATAGAGTTTTGGGTGGGTGATTGGGTGGGCCCACAACCAAAATAGATTCTAGTCCATGAGTGACATTTTGTTTTAAGATTTATTTTAGTTTGCTAGCAGAACATGGTAAGTCATCTGAGGTCAAGGTAGAGAGCCAGGTGAGTGTGACATCACTTTTTGTGATGTTCACACGCGATCTTTTCTAGTCCATTACACCGCTGACATCACACAGCAAACACAACGTAACCACACATCTGCAGTACAAAGAAACAAGGGGCTTGAGTCAAGCAAGCGCCAGTAAAAAGAACATAGCCACTTTTGGTGGTGGTATAAACTTCCCAGTCCAAAGAAGAAATGACGTCAAAGTTGTGTCAATGACATTCCTGTGGTTTAGGTTAGGCTGATTGTGTGTCTGTATACCCAGTGCTGCTCACTCATATGGAACACACACCCATGGTCCATAGTAATAATTTATGCCATTGAAGTAGTAAAGTGTGTACTGGGGGTCTGGTCTGTTTACACCAAGTTGCTGTCCTGGTGACACTGTTTAGTGAACTTTGTAGCCCTGTTACGTGCGCCACCACCCAACAACGACATGCAGAGTGCATACTTGTTGAGGTGCTGTGGCATACCCTGACCCTCTAGTCTGTTTCTGAGCAGTAATCACCTGGAGGTGGCTAGCTTGCTGACGTCAGTTGGCTCTTCCAGAAGAGACAGGTTAGACTAGGTGATCTGGTAAACTCCCTTCTCCAGCATGGCTCTCCTATTACTCACCAGTCACCAACCCATATAATACACTTGTGTCCTTTTCTAGAAACTGGTACCACAGACGTGAAAAAGAATATTTGTTGACGGCCGGCTGCCCGGAATGTGGGTGGAATTTAGAAACCAGGTCCTTGCTTGAATGTCAGTTTCTGGTTTTGGCATCGAAATTGTGACTTGATGATGAATTTGCTGGCAAAACCCACTGAGCAAGGAAAAGGCCTTAGGGGTAATCTGTGATTATTATAGAGGGAAACTTTGGTGTATGTTATTAGTGGGCTCCCTGTAATTGTAAAGTTCATAGCCTGGGTACTGCATATTACACAACAATAAACCTGTCTTCAGTGCACTTATAATTCATTGCACAGTGATACAGTACACACTGTTGAATGGAACCCAGGCACACAGCATTTTTCAGGTCTTAGTCACGGGCTGGCTGGAGTTCCTTAGTTAGTGTTTCTTGGAGAAGGGAGGAATTAATTACCTGTATATGCTCATGTGATGGATGTTATGGTTGAGCCAAAGTGAAATTCCAGGCATTGTGCTGTGCTGTAGCCATCAGCATCAGCAAGCAAAGAGCCCTTCTTACCAGTACCTTAATAAACAGGGAAAAACATACAATGTACATGTAGGCCTACACTCTAGGCTTACTGTATACTCCACTTTAAGGTTTTGGACTTTATTTCAAAGAGAAAACAACCAAATGCTTAATTATTTTGGGGGTTTGTTACGAAGAAAATTGCAGAACAAAGAGCTATTATGTTTTGGAAATACACTGAAAATATTCTAGCTACATTGGTACGCCACAAACACTGTTATACCAAACATTTGGCTATACCAAACATCATTCTTGGCTCTCAATTTTTATGTGCAATGTACATGAATCTAGGCAGTTACAGTTCAATATAATGAACGTCCACTATAATGAACAATCTCTGTCATCCTGCTGTGTTTGTTATAGTGGCGTTCCACTGTACCAGAATTGTGTTCTTTTAAGTTTTAGGTTCAAAAACCATTTCCCAGTAGTTCAGTTCAGAATATATGAACAAATTTATTTTTTATTAAATTAGGTTGACTTGACTTGTTCAATGAGTGTATTTCGCTGGGCTTTGGGAGAAAATTTTCACTTGGCTCAGAAAAAGTCAATGTTTTAATCAATGAACGCCGGCAGGTGTTGGAATATAAAGAAATTTATGCTTTGGCCTTTAGTTGTTTGTCAGCTGGCCAAATAGGCTTACTGATCAAAACCAGAAGAACCCTCTCGAAAAGGTTGGATGGTTGGCCACTTGTCCACATTGTGTACCTGATGTACATGTACACATGCAAGGCTGTAGGCTAGCACAGATGGCCAGAATTGAAATATCTATAACCTGCAACAGCTTGGTGCACTAGATTCGGAACAACAAAATAATGGCTGCTGAAGACTGAGGATACATACATAACATTGAAGCCCTGATTGTACATGTACATGTAGCGGTCAGACTTGTTGAAACATCTGGCTATGTGGTAGGCCCTATACTTGTCCAGCTGGTCAGTGGATGATGATGAATTGCACTAGATGGTCAATGTTTGGTTTGACACCCTCCCCCCTAAAAAAACAAACCAACAATTCAAGGAATGAATGTAATATTCAAAGTCTTACATAAAACCTGTGCTTCTTCCTCTGTGGCTCACTCCAGTATGAATAATAATATCCATTCAATATTTGCAGTAAATCTTATGCTGTCCCTCTCCACCCACCCATGAGGGTTAGCATGGGGCATGGGAATCTCCCTGATTATTCCCATCCTCTCATGAATAATTCATGAGTGATGCTATATATGTACACACCAGCTGTTCATCTATCGTCCAATCTCTGTGCATCTAGCAATGAATGATGATGTCATCCCTACACCCCCCCCTGTGGTTTCTCCCAGAAGTGTGTGGGAACGATGTGACATCAGGCATTGGTGGTTTCCCTGTAAACACTGAGCGTGGCGCTGGGGAGTTGTAGAAGGGATCGTTTGATTGGCGGTTATTTGGCACGTTGAAACAATAGACACGTACGTACGTACATGCGTAATTACGCATACAACCAACTCATATTTTATGTAACATGACTACTGTGCTGTATCCATGTACTTGCATAATATGCATGATGGTACATTGTACAACAATACAAGTATGGCCTACATTTAGGCCTACCAGCTTGGGACAATGATTTTCCAATAATTTTGAAGGTTATTAATAAACTGAATTCACAAAATTGAATCCCAATTTAACCTTCAAAGTATGTTTTAGAGATTATGGAGACTGAGAACATTTGCTAATAATAATCATCCATTTATTTCATGTAAAAACATTGATCTTGAAATGGTGCACTGGTGCCAAATTTCATAAACACAAGATTTTTGGAAATCTTCTTTTAATTATTTTGATCTTCATATTAAATAATATTGTTTTAATGAGATTAAATTAATTTTCAAAACTGATTTAAAGGGACAAGACATAAGTTTTTTTTTTTTTATATAAATTTTAGAGACTGAGCAAGTTTGAAGGAGAAAAATCTGTAGCTCTAGATGATGAAAATCACCTATTATTTGAGCAATGCCTCCTTTACATATTCCACGTGTACATGTATGTGTGCATAGGTTTTGAATGACACGTATGATGTATTAGCAAGGATTAATTTATAGGCCACAGAGTTGATTGTATAACAGGGCGGGTTGCTAGGCTCTGTCACCGTGGTCACCATTGGACTGGTGGTCAACCCAATGTCTGACAAATCATTGATCACTAGGTTTCAGGATCACAATGCACAACGTGGAATCTTCCACCGTACTGCTGGCTGGGCCAGTATGATGACAGTATGTGTGCGGTGAGGGAAGACCCCTACTCTCTGATTGGCCCTGCCAACCAGCCAGCCTTCATGCATAATTCATGAAGCGATGAGGTCATAGGAAGCAGGAACAGTGAGGCATTTCCCATGTGACTTGTTTTCATCAGGCCGTGTCATTGAGTAGCTCACTATACTGTATACACACGTAGGTACGTTGTACACACACAAGGGGAGTTTAGAAGAGCTGGAGAGGGAATCCCATCACATTGATTGTGTTGCTGGCCGTGTACAGTATACTTGGACTCAGTTCTATCCTATTGTCATAACACTGCCAGGCTTAGTGTGTAGACTCGAGTGTTGTAATCTACAAAGGCAGTGCAGCTAGTTTAGTTCCCTACTATACCAGTACATACTACATTCATCCAGCGAGATCTGGATTCGGATTGTCATCTTGGATTTATTAACTGAAGAATTCTTGGCAAGGATTGAGCTCCGGCTCCCTATAAGAAAAGCAAGGTAAGGTGGGAATCAAGTTTGTAGTACACTGTTTGACTTACAATGTATGTAAAAACTTGTATTGTACAAAATCCTACACTTGGTGTGATGTATACTTGCTAAACCAGTGTTTGGGAACTTGGCAATTGAAGTGGTGTTTGCTATGAGTTTTGCTACAGTTTTGTTACAGTTTATCAAACATATGAAATTAATTTTTTTTTTCAGAGAACTTTGTATTATAAATTTCAATTTTACCATAGACATAAATTTACAAATGTTTCTCGTGAAATCTGACCAATTGTTAAAACATGTACATCATGTACTGTACATGTAGGGGCCTACAGTATGTTTTAGTGTCAGATTTTAAGAACAATGACATACAGTTTATGTCCATTGTTTGTGAGTTTGGTCAAATTGGAGGAATTGGAAAGAAAGAGATTTGATCAAGCCCTCTGTACATTTTTGTACATGGACAGTGTTCCTGTCCTAGGTGACCATTGCTGAAAACCTGTTACATATGTATGACTGATGGCCACTACTCTAACGAACAGGCGTTTGTGTTTGTGTGTGGGTTTTTCCCGCATCATCACTCTTTTCAAACTTTTTTTGGTTCAAACTGTTAATTTCATTCACAAGTTATCTACAAATTTGTGATACAGTAGTTATTTACATTCAACATTATTTTCGTCTATACATGATGTGAGTTGATATTTATTATTTGTTGATATTTGATGAAAAACTGATATTTCCAAAGGTTTCAGACCCTGCACTCGAGTGTTCTCTCAAATCCTTTGTGGTGTCTCAGAACCATTAAAATTAACGTTTCCAACATCCCCTCCAAAAGAAAAGAACTATTCGATAAAATCCTAGACAATAAAGTTGTAATTCTTTGTTGAGAAAATTGTTACATTGGTACAAATAAGTGCCTATCCTTATGTCAATTAAATACTGGATAAGAAGAATATGGCATGGCAGTTAATGAAACTTGTTTCACTGTATTGTACAAGGTGTAGGGTGGATGTTGACTATTTCAGGTTTTGTTTGAACTTGCCTGAGTGTTAACAAAGGACAGCAGAATATGAATCATAAACTTTGTGCTTTGTGCATATCATACATGTATGCGTGTACAGAGTGACTGAGTGCACTGTGTTTAATATACAGTCAGATGGATTAATCACAGGCTTAAAACCGCAGGCTTAGGCAAAACCGCTGGATAGCAAGGTTGGCATATTCAATGATTCTATTTGCACATTGTTGATCAGTCTGTGGCCCTATGGGATACTAGGTCTGTGGACTTCGGAGGAGATTGTGTTTGGCAGAGTATAATAATTCATGGAAAGATACATGTAGTGCTTTATAGTGTGAGTGCTTGGAGAAATCAACTTAGTATGTATGATGTAGGCCTACCTGCAACTGTACGAGCACAGTTTGAAACTACATATTGAGGTTTATTTTTTTTCGCTGAAGCTGAAATTGGACTCAGCATGGAGTGGTGCCATTCATTGTCCATGACATTCAGGCTGTGGTGAATGGAGAATGGTCACCCCTACCTCTATGGGTTGGGATTCTTTGTGTGTGTGTGTAGCCTATGATTCACTCTGCTGAACCACGGGCTGTGTGTACCGAAACGAAACGATTGTACATCCCACTGCCAATTGTTGTACTCTCCATCCGAGCAAGGTTCCGTCAAAATACTAAAACAGGCCAGAATTCACAACTTAGATTCCAAGCATGTTAGCTCTGGACAATTTGGCCCATATGAATGGCTAAGGACAGACCAGGGGCCGATTTCACTAAAACTTTGCGATCAGTGCTAAAGCCCAAATCCATCGCTAAACGGAAAACCGATTGCTACTTTACGTAGCAATTTCCGTTTAGCGATGGATTTGGGCTTTAGCAATGATCGCAAAGCGATAGTGAAAGCAGCCCCAGATCACCAGAATTATCATTTAGTCGTATAAAACTTCATATAAGGTCCTTCAATAAACTTCTGCATATTCTCCATTGTAATATCCCACAGGTATTTTGAAAACAGAAGACGTTTTTGAAGGGTACTGTTGCAGCAGCACAAAGAGTGGGAAGGTGTTTTCTCAACAAGCTGTTCCCTTTGGCATGGGGATGTGTAATCCGCTGTGCACTTCATTTTTCACTGACACGTTTCAATTTAGTTGCGGTGAAGTATGTTTGGTCAGCACGGCGCCTCTTCTTGACTTAATGAAGGAATGTTGAAGGCTTACGAGGAGACAGTTCTCCAGGGAAAAAAATACCCCAGACATTTTCACCTGTATCACAAATTGTGCACATTTGTACAATACATCAAGTATTTTTTATCATTTCATTATATTAATATGCCAATTAAATTTCTTGTACATGTACGTATAGGACATCGTTGGACCATTTGTCACACTAACAATATCTGTGGGAATTTCTTTTTTTCCACATTTCCAGGTTATTCTTTCTTTTTCTCCTCCGATCCTACCAAGTATCAGGGTCATGGTTTGCCCGTGGCCATGAGTGTAGATCAAGTTTCCTGTTCCTTGTAAGGGTCACTTCTCTGCCCTGTTTGTATTGCGGTGTGGTGTGGTGTGGTGTGGCCTGCAAGAGAAGAAAGAGAGAGAGAGTTTGTGTGGTGTGGTGTGGTGTTCCCAATATCCATGATTGATACCGCATTCCCATGGCAGTTCAGTATGACTCATCCCTGTACACTGTGGCCTGACCATTTGGATATTACAGTAAAGAGAGTACAGTATGGCCGGGGTCTGATCCTATTTAGACTGGCCAAGTCCTTTTATGGTATCCTGCCCTGTGTGTGCATTCAGAAACACTGTGCATGACTTCCTAGCATTAGCCTTGGACTGTGTTTCCACATAATACTTGCAATGAACAGGCCGTGTTATTTTAACAAATTGTATACAAACATCAACTGGTGAATTTGTCATGGAATGAGCGGAAAGTCGTCAGGTGTTCTTACCTGTGTAGCTTCTCAAAATCTTGCACATTTCCATTGCACACTGTTGCAAGTCTCCCTAATTGTCTCAGGTTTCAACAGACAATGGTAAGAAATTTTAAACAACTTTCGGCGGACTTTTCAGTACCAGGGTTGACAAATTATACCGGTACTCAAATGATGTTACAGGTAGTGTCACTCACTTTGTGGTACAGTTTCTTTTGAACTTGCGACCCAAAATATGTGGATCGAAGAAGTTGTTGATATGAGGGTATCATATCCCTGCACATAAACTCAATACTGAAATTTAAGTTGAGCTATGTGTACAAGTACCAGTACCATGCATGTACATGTAGGCCCTACATATCTTCCCAAATTAGAAATCTTGTCTTTTTCTTTGCAGAAATAAAAGTACATGTCTGAAACCTTGAAACCAGATCTAAAACAGGACCTTTAATTTACTGAAATACATACTACATGTATGTAAGGAACTAGTAGTGCATAGTGTGTGATGTGGGTCTATGCCAGCCATGTAGCCTGTAGGGTTCCTTTAAACTGCATCCTGGGATGTGTAATCAGTTTGGCATATTTCCCGAATTCTAGATTTTTCTTCTCCCCCCTTTTTGCCTTGTGGGATTATGATCTGAGGTCAAGGCAGGCCAGTCTAGTACCATGACTCACTCCATGGGGAGATGTATAACAATAGGCTTTTATCTAAAGGGAGCCCAGGCCATTTTTGGTTTGTCATTGCATGTAGACTGTTTTTACAAGGATGGCTTGTAAAATCATTTAGTGATGACATCATTCAAGGAAGTAGCCCGATCTGACCCTCTCCTAGGACCCCCATGCTATGTCCCTTGGGTGGTCAGTTAATGCAGCAGGTTTGTCCATTGTTGGCTTTGTTGGTTGTATGGATGGACAACAGCCACTCAAGATTAATATGGCCGATATGTACCAGGAGCATATTGATATAACATTCATCAAAGTTTTAGTCTCCATTGAAAAATGAAATTTTGGAAAGAACTGAGATGACCTCAGTTGACAGCCTAAAGTAAAGAAACTTCTTGAAGGGTCTTAACTTCATCAGCAAGAAATTTATATTCAGTAAAAATTAATCAGAAGCATTTTAGGCTACAGTCGTCCACCAAATTGCATGGGATATGTCCACATAGAGTCAGTATTTCCATTGAGAGGTGAAAACACAGTTGTAGACCTACATGTAGATATTTGTAGGTGCGCTACATGTTTAACCCATTGGTGCTTTAGAACATACAGTACACGTATTAGATACTGTACAGGGGAAGTAAACATGTGCCTAGTTTCCTCTCAGTATTGCTCATTCCCATCATAAATGGGACTTCCTTTCCCCTTAGATATTCCCACTATTGATCAACCAACACCCCCCTCCCCTTCAACCACAGTGCACACATGTGCAGACATTTATACATGACCTAGGGTGTAATATCTGTTGTTACGGTTACCCCAGCAAAGAAAACCCCAAACCGCACCAATAGCTCAGGATTAAATTGGTCTGTGCGTCGCTCTTCAGTATTATAAAGCAAAATATCCAAGTGTTGTGAAATCGCTGGACAGTCGGTCCTTCAAGGAATCTTGCTGTTGTTGTATCAGTTGATGAGACTGGCCAATAATATTTTTGTCCAAAACCCCTACTGTGGGCAAAGTGTTGATGTGGTTTTCTGCTACCTACTGTATCCCAGCCTGTGATTGGTCAGTCTGGGAAACAATAGAGAAAGAGGCATTGTTCTTTTTGCTGATTGCACTAACAACCACTGGAGTCTGCGGGCAAGTGTGTTGTTCTATTAAAAGGACTCATATCCATACCCCGTAACCCCCTAGAAGAGGGGGAGGTAGCGGTAGATAAGACGGACTCAGTCTGGCTGCCTCTGTAGGAACTGGTCGCTCAACAGGGGGTGGGGCTATTTCCGACAGAGGAGGAGTTTCAGGTTTCCAAAAAGGCCTGTCTGGAACGGGAACGGGGTGGACCACGAATCTGTCCATGAAATGAAAGTGTGAAATGGGGAAGCCCAAAGTCTCGTCATCTCAGAGTGTCTATTTCCAAACTTCAGCTTGAGCTTATTTCGTGAGTTGATAAGTGTCTCAGCTTGTTCAGGCAACTGGGCAGTCTTTGATGATTCATGAAGCACAGGTTTACAGACCTGCGGCTGAAACTGGCTGAAACTTTCTGGGAAAACTTCACACGTAGACAGGTTGGAAGCAGGGTCACTCCAGATTGTATAGCAAGTTTATAGACATGTTGAAGCCTGCTCACTCTCACATGCATAATGTAAAACCAAAAGTAAAGTCCAACGCCGTCTGGCTGGAGCCTTCTTCCCACAACACAAGGAGTGTGTGTCTGTCTACTTTCTGTTGACCATCAAATTTACACATATGCCTCAGCTGACAAACAGGTCGCTTGCTAAATTTAGGTTGCTGTCGGATGTTGTATGCATTTGATGTGAGCTCAATGTATTTCCCTGTTTTGGTTTAAATAATTCATCGTGATAGTGATAGTAGAATTGAAATGCTCCCTGGTGCCTACTGATAACATGCAGACCACAAAGTCCTTGTACGGCGACCGATCGATCTTTGGAAAGGAGTGTAATGCATATACACTTGTATTGAAGTGAAAGTTGGTATTAGATACCAGCATATTATGTCATCAAATAGAATGCATTGTCCAAACCAGAAATTGTTTCCAAACCAGAAAATTAAGATTGCACAAGAGTAAGAGATATTGTAGTCACAAGGAGCTACATGTACAGTACAAGGGCAGTCCCACAATGCATCTATGAGTCAGGAAACCATGGAAACGGCCTCAAAACAAAAAGACAGAAAGGAAGAGTCTTCTATTCTTCAACAAAACAATTCATTGTAATATCAGTATGGTGTGTGACTGCATTATCCAGGCATTTTGACCTCTGCGGAACATTTTTCTCACATGAGTTTGGTTTTTGTTTTTTTCTGCGCTGGGATGTTTCGGCTTTTTCTGAAGCAGCGGAAATTGACCCTGACAAGAAGTGTTGAGGGAACAGAAACCCAAAACCATCGGAAACTTGGCCAGGAATTTCTCAGAATTATGTTGGTGTATGATTTTGTGTGATAAGAGACCCCACTTGGCCTTATGGGTCATATTTCTGTTTGACATAATTGTACATGAAATTTCACTCTAAAATATGTCATTTAACCTTCCAGATAAAGATCCTGTTAGGATCGAAACAACTTCAGGCCCTCATAACTCCAAGCATGTACCGTCAGATGTCATGCAAATTGTTATGCTGACATCAATGCGGGAATGACATCTTGTCCGTTATCACTCAGTTTGAACATGAATTGATGAAGATGATTCAACAATTTGTTTATCAATTCATTGGGGTTTTTAGGTTTTTTTTTTTGTATCTCCTGACAATTAAAAAGAAATACTTGATGAATGAAGGATGAAAAATCTTATATTTGTGGTTAAAAAGAGAGCACCATCAGTACACCATCTTATTTTTCCCTGTCAGTCGTGGAAGAAAAAATGCGAGTCTAAATCAATATCATAGATGAATTGTGTAAGCATCACCATGGAGGCGGTTGCCATGGACACACACACACAAACACAAGGTGGTGGAAGTTGCGGCAAATTGGTTGTGCAACTGGTACCCGGTCATTGGGCAAACAGTGCCATTGTGATCCTCCACTTCAATTCATCTCTCCTACTATGAGAAGTGAAACATTAAAGAGAGCCTGTTTGCTCAGGCTAACACTAGTTCCTCAGTGATGTCAAAATCACATGCTCTCGGCTTCCATTCAGTTAATTACACTGAAATATCATACACATGAGTCACTTTGGTCTGTCTGGCCGTCATGTACTGTATTAAGATGTAATGAATTCCACGCTGTGTTTGTAATCATAGCATTACCAGTGCCACTTTGTGACCACAGGTTTTAGTTGGATAGTTTGTTCATCATATTATCAAGTCAAATACCCTTAGGTAGAATGTACAGGTATCCACTGCCTGTAGTGATAGGTGATGTACCCTTTGTACAGAATTTTAGCAACTCCATATTTTGAGTCACAATTTTGAGTGACTCGACTTGAGTCGAGCCATTCCTGTGGGATGATACAACGCCACATAGACGCCTCTCAACATGACTCAAACACACCTGATTCTCAGCTTATGTATCACAGACAGACAGAGAGCTCAAAAGCAGATAACAACTTCAATCCCAGACGGAGAGAAAGGGATCAAAAATGGAAAGAAGAGATTTATAAATTCTTTCCCTCCCGACGACGTGTTCCAACTTGTCCGTGTATGTGAGAAAACAAATTGAGTCTAGTCATCGGCGCCGATCCTCCGTGCATTTCTATTCCGAGTAACGAGACACTTTCTCTCTCCATCTGCATCCTGCGGAATTGGAAGTGGGATTGCATCTGGAGCACTCCATCCATGAATACTGATGCCTTTACTTGCTCTACATACTAAACAAGCTTCATGGGACTACATGTCCAGACACATACTCGCACCTAAATCTCTACAGACATTGAGAGTCATAAGATCCTTGGTAACTTTGTCTACTAACTAAACTTGAAGAGTTTCCCAGTATTGTTGTACAGTTCAACAAACTTCATGCTGTGTGTGTTGGTCCAAAGGTCCAGTCCTCTTCAGAGGCTGTGTATAGATACAATTCACCTAATTCACTCCGATTCCTAAATCCAGTTTCACTTTCATCATGTGATGGTGTATCTTGTGGGCAGGAAAAGTCTTGTGACAGTGATTTCAATCTTAACCTTGACATTGGTAGAGGAAAATAAAACCCTCGAAAACAATAGCTATAAGGACAAATGTGCGCAGTGCCGTATGTAAATTCTTGTAACAATGTTGAAATATTCTTATGGGTCCCTGGGAAAGTGACTTAGTAGATGGCTGTACAAGCCAAGAACCCATAGAGAGATGCCAAGGAAGGAAATGTCAGATTGTAAAATGGGAGGAAACATCGTATCATTGTAAAGACTCAGAATACTCCAAGGATATATGGAGAGCCAGCCCAGGAATCTACAGACTTTTTCAATAAAATGCCGGGTTTTTTTCGGAAGAAGTTTTAATTAGTCTTTATCTTCTTACAGGTGCTCTACTGCAAAGTTTTGTTTTGTTGTTTTGTAATTGATTGGTTTTAGTTTATTTTGCCTATTCCTCAACCTGTGAATACATGTACAGTATGTATGCAACTAGGGGCCGATTTCACAAAGCACTAAGATTGGTCTTAGATGAGAATCAATCTCAATTGCTAAGCAAAGTTTGATGCTAGTACAAATCACAACATTTGGTAAAATTGACAACTCATCTTAAAAGATTAATTTTAACATTTTGTGAAATCCAGCCCTGGTTCATTACAGACCCTCGGTTATTTTTGTCTGTATTTTGGGTTTTGATACATATTTTAGACTGACCTTTGTGCATTCTCTTGTGTGTTTTTCCTCTTCTCAGCTGTCCATTCAGGAACTCTTGACCAGCTCCTGCAAAGGGGAGAAGCCTGAATCCTCATGTGATGTCATAGTTTATGACCAGAATACTCAGGACATTAGCCGACTGTGCCCAGACAGCTTCCTGGTTGTCCTGCTTAGTAAGCTAGCCGAAACCTTCAAGACAGTCTCCATGTTATCAGGTACGTTGGTGCTAGCCTTCCACAATGTCTCTGTATTAACTCCTCAGTGTTAACTAAATATTAAAGGTATAATACATGATTGGTAAAGGTATAGAACAACACTCACACTGTGTCAGATCCAGCATGTGCACGAAATAATAAACCTGTGAAAATGTGAGATCAATCGGACATCTGAGTCACGAGAAAATAGCAAAAACCTGACACATTTTTTCTTATAAAACAAAGAACGGTTTTGATCTTACCCCGAGATCAAAACTGTTTTCGGTCTTTGTTTTACTAATTTCTGGATAAATACATGTGACAAATTCAATCATAGATTTTAAACAATAAAAATCACCCAAAGAGGTAAATCAGACAGAAATAAGTCTGACTTATTTCATGGAAGTCTTGCATCTGAGACATTGTGAGCCTTTAGTTTGATGGATGGTTCTTTTTAAAAAATACGGCTGAACTGGGGGGAGGGGGGGGGATGACACAAGTATAATGAACAGAATGGAAGTTGATTGGTTGAGAGGAGAATCCGATGAATTGATTTACCTTACACATGCAGCACTTTGTCAGTTTATGAAGTCGATGCAGTGCATCTCAGCTGAAGGGATGAAGCAATACACTTCAGCCTCGGTCAGATCTAATACAAGGATCGGAATGACGTCATTCTCCTTCGCCATAGCTTGACGCCATAAACAAACATAGAGAGACTAAGAAAATAAACGGTGCAGCCTCCAGCCAAACCCTATCTGCTTGCTGTTAGAAGCGGTTTAAAAGATTATCAAGCTTGCCTGTACAGCAAGCATGCCGGCCGTGGCTTGCAAGGTGTCAACGTGAGTACAGTCCCAGAAACAGTGGATGGGAACTGACAAACCTAGCCTGGAAATGTTAAGCAGTTCAGTGGTTATACACCTCGGCTATCATACAGGCGGTTCTTGGTTCGAGTACCACCAATGCAGCCTTTTAACTTGAGGCCCATCAAAACATTGCTCAGCAATTTTCATGTTTTGCGTTTATTTTATCAGCATACAAAAAATGCAAAGTATGCAAAATTTGTGTGACTTTGACCACCCTTTTTTTCTTATTTGATATTAAGTTGTTAATCTTTTTTTGGCCAAATCTTCTTCATAATAGTGTTCAACAAAAGCCTAAGTTGCTCTCACCAAATAGACTTGCGGCCAGTCTGTCACTTATAAAAAAGATTCACATGTTTTTCTCTGTGCACCCACAACCCACTGGGACCAAAACCCATCCAACAAACATTGGATTATTATCCCGGTACGTCATGTACAGTACACTGCAGAGGTGACGGAAATACCGTCAAGACCTCTCTAGAATATTCACTGTCCCTTTCCAATTGTCAGAAATGTTTAAGACATGACGCTCATCATCCAATAATTTGACCCAGGCATTCTATGGCGAGGCCCCGCTGCACACTTTCCCCCTGCCGATCGACTGTCAGTAAACGGCAACTGCCAATGGACAACGAACGGGTAGATTAGAAAAACTTGGGCATATATATACCCAACGCTCATGAGCAAAATCTATTTTTAACTACAGGGGGGGGGGGGGAGTGAATATGAATATGTAGTAGCACGGTGTATATGAGCTACGTACGTACAGTACGTCAGGCAGCAGGCCGACCTCTCTCTGTGTGTTGGTTGTAAGGCAGGCCATCTGCTGGCGAGTGTTACACGGCACAAACATCAACCGATGACTCACCCTCTCTCCCATTGCTAAGGACAATATGGGCTCCAATCTGTCGCTCTTAATATAGACGTGGTGACGTTTGGCTCAGGGCCATGCATCCGATGTTTTACAGTACTCCTACGCATATACACATATGTACATGTACACTGTACATATACCTGTATGTGTGTGACTGTACGTGTGTAGGGGAGTTGGTTGGAAAATGGATTTTACAGTTTTTATTTGGTGTTTTTTCTGAACATTGAGAACATTTCCTAATTTTTGATAAATTTCTAAAGTGAACTTGGTATCCATACAGTGTAGAACTTGGTATAAGATAAAAACAAAAACCATGCAGGGTAAATGATATGACATGAATATTTAATACACAAATGAGTTGTTCAGTTGTGCAAACTCTTCTGCAGAAACCTTGCTGTGGTAACGTAAAGAAAACCACTGACGTTGAGAAGTGGTACTCGTGTTATTTCCACGAGCGGAGAAATCCTTTCTAAATTTAGAGTAGTTGGAATCATGTTCAAAGAGGAATGATACCACAGGCTGAGAAATGATAAGTGTACATCAATATATCGGCTTTGCACAGGTAGTTGACGTGAGGGTCCAATCAATGGCGAACCGCTTCCAAATTACCGCACTAGGGGCGGTTGAAGGCACAAGTGACACGTCACTGTTACAGTATTAGAAATGGTCAAATGATTGTTACCATGGTGATATTGTAGGGATTTCACTCACAGGTCATGAATACTGGGTCATCATGGTAGGTGATTGAGGCAGAAGTAATGTTCTTTCCAGTGGCGTAGGACACGCCGGAAAGACAGCACTGTGCAGTCTTAATCAAATGGCTCAGATGCACATAAAAGTGAAACATTGTACACGTTAATCCTCACAAGACTACATGAGGGGAATTACAATGTAGACATCATATTATCTGTCATTGATTTCTTTGGCTGTGTTTGTTGATTAATGAAACGTTCTTTTATTTAATTTTATAATAAATAATGTCCTCTTGTCATTTAGTCTTCGATAAAGATCCTGCTAGGATTGAAACACGTCAAGCCCTCCTAATTCCAAGCATTTATTTTATGGCTTAATGCCTTTTGGCTCGCCGTAGTAAAAACCTTGCTATATTCGTCAGAGTGTTGCCAAAGAACAAAGCAAAAAGATTGGAAATAATAATATTCAAGTAATCACTGCAGTGTGTCAGCTTTCGTTCGGAACACCTTCAGTATTTTTTTGTTCACATTGCTGATGGTACTTGTGTAAGTTTGCATACTACCGGTAGGAGATAGTGTCTCCACTTTTAACACCAAATAGCACCTGAGGGTCGTGCAGCTTCACTGGGTAGTTTGTGAGTAGGTTGGTTCTTGGTTTGGGTTTCACAAACTGAGAGAGCATCTTGCTCCCCTGAGATTGTTCCTGTAGAAGGGGAGAAGGGGAGCAACTCACACCAATCAGACAGGCACCAACGTCTTCATAATCCAATCCCTGTGTGCCGATAGTGGTATTAAGCGAATTGCTATTTGCCGGTATCAATGAACGTGCTTCTTGCGTATAAAGAACTGCAGAGACACGGGGGATGCAGGGTGGGGAGACAGGGAGGGGGAACCATATATCATGCAGAAAAGTTATTGTACATGAAGATGTACATGTATAATATCTGCGTTCTTACTATTTTTTTTATATCTCTGATGCGCTTCCTGGATATTGATCACCTTCTAAAACATAATTTTAGAAAATCCCACCCTCATGTCAAATTTGTTACAAATGGCACAGACTTGCAAGTGTAAGCACCTACTTGCACATACATGTCCAGACACGTTGCCATAAGACAGTCAATAGTCGATGTATATAAGTGCATACGTGTATACACAAACACACATGATGTCCATTTAAGATCAATACAGATACATGTACATCCCAGACATCCGGCTAGTGACGCCCGCCTACACATCAATATATTATTCGGTCATGGAACTCCTCCTGCCTCTCCCCTTCCACTCCAAAGTTTGAAAATGTGACATTCTGTTCAGACAATTAGAAAGAAATGATTCTTTGTCTCCTTGTTCAGAGAAAAATGTGTTTACAGTGCTAGTTTATAAATAGCAGTTGCTATTTATAACAGCTTATTTGTTTCTATATTATTTACACTTGTGCATAATGTTTCCTGGAAGTGTGTTTACAGTGTCATAAAGTCAGAAAATTATTTATTTCTTGGAGGATGCTGTGGTTCTGTGCTGTTGTTCCTGCAAGAAAATTTTCCTGAAATGATGCATTTTTACAAAAAGGTTTAAGTCAAATGAACTGATGAGATTTATATGAGGATATCATTTGAAATTGAACGATTTTGTTTCTTGTCTTGTTTGTGTTGCACAGGGGGATTTACAGCTTTTAAGACTGCCTTCCCGTATCTCTGCGAGTCGCAGGGACAGGCAACATGCACCATGCTTGGTCCGACTCTGTCGCAACCCTGCCTTCCCGTGGCCAAAGTGGGGCCGACCCGCGTGCTGAACTACCTCTACATCGGCTCCCAGCAGGATGTGCTAGATGAGGACATCATGCGTGCCAACGGCATCGACTACGTGCTGAACGTCAGTAAGACATGCCCCTCACCAAACCACATCGCCCCCGGGCACTTCCATCGTATCCCAGTCAGGGATAACTACGGGGAGAAGCTGCTACCGTGGTTTGAAGACGCCATGAACTTCATCGGTGAGTCTCCGTCAAAGTCTGGACTTTTAGACCCTGTCGTTAACAGGAAGAAGGTTTTGCCACTTCCAAACAATCTGAGATATTATGAGCAAACAGCAAAGAAAGATCTTTCTATCCTCACACTCACATTGTTATTGTTGTGAAACGTATAGACCTGTACCCATCAAGGTTTCAGTTTACGCCACACCGACAAAATGAACTTGAAAATAATCTTGTCGCTCGCTGTTTCTTTTTCCCGACAGAGAAAGTACGGTCAGCCAACGGGTGTGTCATTGTCCACTGTCTGGCTGGAATCTCACGATCACCGACTGTTGCCATCGCCTACATCATGAAGCACATGAACTTGACCGTTGATGAAGCTTACAAGTGAGTACATCGGGGAATTTTGGAATTCATACGGGATGAGTGGACCAACGAGGTCAAGATAGAATAGATAAGGAAGGGTTCGTTCAAATTTGGGTATTAAGTGTCTCAGTTGAAGCATTTCACTTGAGGTACATGGAACCTGATAAGGTTTGCAAGGTATGCGACTTGCAGGTGAATTCTGCGTAAAATTTGTACTTTCGGCAATCGTTTAACCTGGAAAATCTGGAAGCAGATATTTAAGGCTGACATGAATTTGGTTTGGATTCTGACAGGGACCCATGGATGAAGTGTTGGATAATTAGTGCAGGATTCTAGGATCTTAAGAGGCACTTTTGCACATCATGTTTGGATGGGTCTAGTCAAGCTGCTTCAGAAGTTACTGCAACTTAATTTTATTTCGCTTTTTTTGTATTACTTTTTCCTGCTCAGGTATGTAAAGGAGAAACGGCAGTCCATCTCACCCAACTTCAACTTCCTCGGCCAACTCCTAGAGTTTGAAAAGCGCCTGAATATGCATCACCCACCAACTGCAGAAGCCTCCATCTCAGCGTCGCCAGCTACGACAGCCCAAACAAGCAGCCAGTCTACCTCTGTTTCTAGTGACACCAAGCAGGCCTCATGCCAGGTGCCACCAGCAGCCAATCTTACGTCACCGTTAACATTACCAAATCCAGCCCTTCGGGTCACCAAACCCGAGGCTCCATTTCCTGAGCCAATCCTTCTAACGGAGGAGAATCGACCAGTCACCACAGAACCAACTACTCCATCAAGTGCCGAACCTAGAACTTACAAGAGATCCATCAGCCAGCAAAAAGAAGGAGAGCTTTCCAAGCCACTGGCCGTCCAGAGTCCCAAGATACGAACCAGGACAATACCCAGACCCAGCGGGCTGGATGTCAAGGTGTCCAAAATTGGGCCCATCTTTCTGGGATCGCCTCCCTTGTCAGAGTCTAAGAAGCCACGATCTGGCAACAACAGTCCCTGCGGCCTGTTGGAGCAGCTGGCCTGGGGTACCAGTCACCTAAGTGTCAACTCACCGGAGGTACGGCTGAAGAATCCCTTTGTGGAGGCCTGTGCGAGACTTGCTGAGACGCGGGCAAGAGACGAAGCTAAAAAGAGTCAGGAACGTGGCGTTAATGTGGAAGAGATGAGTGTAGAATCATCCGCTCTTTCTCAACCACTTAACAAGCCCCAGATTCAAAAGTCAGAGTCCACAGTTGAAACAAAAACACCAGAAGCAGCGGTGCAGGTAGCTCCGCTCCCAGGACCCCGAGTTGATGATCCCAATACCACAGGGACAGCGGTACCACTGACACATCCGAGGAAGGAGGACGTGAGAAAATGCACCGAGGTGAAACGACGAGGAATCCTGAAATCTGACAAAAGCAAGGTCAAGGGGAGGAGTAAGTCACCTCGCACGGTCAGTCCACGGCCTGTCCAAATGGCACTGAAGCAAACGCTCACAGAAAAGTTGCAGGTCAACGTCAGAGCCGGCAAAGAGCCAACCCAGGCCAAGACCAAAAAGGTGCCCTCCCCGAGCGAGACCTCCGTCGGCTTCCAGTTTGGCCGCACGCGCGTCGGCAAGTTCGTGGATGCTGTACTTCCAAACACAGGGACCAAATGCAAGACGGGTAAAGGCAAGACCAAGGACTTACCACAGCTCATGGTGGCCAAACAGGTTCATGTCCAGCTTGAGACACCGAACAACTTGTCTCCAACTGTCAGGAATAAAAACCCTTCCCCCAACAATCCCCTCAGTCCGTTCTTCTCAAGGCAGATCAGCTCACAGTCTCAGAGCAGTGACAACAGTTCAGGGATATCGCCATCGTGTGAAAGCGAATCCGGATCGTTTGTCAACAGCCCTTGCAGCTCAGGTATCTCCCCTGATTATTCCAACCAAACGCCAAATTTGTTTGACAGCCTTGGCAATTTAGTCCGTTCACCTTTATTGACTGAGGTCAAGTCTTGTCCAACTTTCTCCACGTTAACGGAAACCGATGGTTCTCACACCCCTGTACCATCTACGAACACCTCAACCTCCTCTTCAGCTGAGGAATGCAAGACCAACGTCTGGCAAAAACGCAAAGAATGCGGGAATAGTTTTGAGGAGTCTGCAAGACCTGAGCCATCACTGGGAGTGGAGAGAATCAGCGGGAACGGGCCAAAGCGCGGATACGTAGCGCCTGATTACACGGACTGCGACCGCAACGACACCCGTTGCAGTCGTAAGACACCGATGGTAGTGGCTGGTCGCAGCTCATCCTGCGAGGAGATCAGCTCCTGCGCTCGGGAGGCCGTGTCTGAGATTGTGGTCCGTCCCAGGAGGGAGCTGATCGACCTGAGCAGCTACGGTGGAATGGACGGGGAGGAAGACGACTATGACAGTCGCTCATTGAGTAGTCAACGCTCATTGAGTAGTAGCTGTGAGATGATTGAGGTCTCGTGATCCACACTCTGCTCATGAGTAGTTTCAAAATGAGGGTATGTTTCTGATACTGAAATATCAATTATCTCATCATTGAATTCAAAACCTCAGCAATCCAAGAAGCATTCTGACTTCAGTGATGTTTCTTAGGAAACAAGGGAACATTCTGTCTGAGCATACCAAGCAAGTGACCGTTGAAATTCTGAAAACAAATAATCCTTCTTGGCAGAACAACTTTCGTCGTTCAGAGAATTTGTGTACATTTTTTTTTTCTGTGATTTCAGATTGTTTTCATTCATCAGACTTACTGATATATGTGCAAGAAAGACCTGTTTTAGTTTTTAGTGAGAATGTGTCCTTTATTAGTTCTGATTCAGTACACAATTTGTGCTTTCTGTTTGACAGAAAATAACGAGTATTTTTTTCTGTATTTATGTATATTTTACAAAAACAAAACAAAACAAATTATTTGTATATAATGACAAGCCAGATGGCGCTGACAAATATGTCTTGTATATTCATAATATTATTATTATTATAACTATCTTCAATTCTTAATGTTTTTCAAAAATTGATATATTTCACTCTCTTAAAAGGAAACAAAGAAAGCTGACATTGACATTTTTCAAAAACTGGGCGAAACAAGGATTTTTAACTCTCCTCTGACAATGCAAGAATTAAGTAATGTTACACTTATCTTACTTTCGGAATTCCATGTCTTTTTGCATTTGTAGCAATTCTGTGGTGAAGGGAAAAAAAGAGATTTTGACAAAGAAATTTGAAAATGACAAAAAAAAATTATATATTTATTTATTGTTGTATCACCTCTGCACTACGAATGGAACATTCCACATTCTTGATTAAAACAAGGAGGAACCACTTTCTGAGGGGTGGACGTGTAGAGGCATATAAACAGTACAATTATAAACCAAATATGATTCCAGCCTCTATACCACCCCTGAAAGAATGGAATACACCTTATTGTTATAATGAAATGGAATCTACCATTTTGGTAGGCAGTGGTACAGTCATTTTTGTTTTTGGCTTTTTTTTTTTTTACAAAAGTGAAACATGATTTCACCAGTTAAGAGCTTTATATCAGAATTTTTATATTTAAGATTGACGTTTAAAAGTTCAAATTTACAACTTAGAGTATTCCAATGTTGTGTTGAATACTTTTTTGGTCTTAACTCTTATATTCTAGAAGGATTTCTTCAGTGGCTTTGGTGAGAAGTGAATAATGTGTTGACATTGAGTCCGTTAGGCCGTAATCTAAACTACCTCCAAAATGTTGTAGAGATGATCAGAAATATATAATGTTTTTATCTTAATAACAAAGTGTCTTGTTGTAGGAAAAAAAAAGAAAATGGTACAAATAATGGTTCAATATTTGTAGATTGGTGCTGTGCGAGAAACGTCTTTTTCTAAAAATGCATACAAAAAGGGTTCATTTCATTGGTATTAATTAAATTGAAATTCCTCAGATTTCATTTTTGTTTTGATGTACCCATATTTTTCCATCAAAATGTTTGTACTTGTTGTCCCTGAGATAGAGTGGTGTTTAGAAAGAAACAAATGAGTTTTTTCATGTCTATGAAGATACATACATGTACACGTATTATGAACAAAAGAATCACAAAGTCATTATCATTGTGCACTATAGTTAACTCTTTGTTTTTTCCGGAGAAATAGATTGTAACAGACAACCATTGTGTGATACACCATGTAATTGAAAGATATTTTCTGATAAAAAGAATAATACCGATATAGTTTCATGTACTTTTGTTTAAAAAAAAGGTGATACTTATGTCAATAGCCGTGAAGGGCATAATGTTTGGTTCAGGTAGTTGGTATTAATAGAAAGGGACGTGTTGTGTATACATACTCCCCGTAAGTAGTGTCTGCTTCCTGTTCCAAAATGTGAAGGATAATGCATAGATCAAAATCAGAGAGATGCAATATGCATTGTTACCTCGGGCTGTAATAAACCTCCAACTTACATTGAGCATTATTGCACACTTAATAACCATTTAATGCACCTTAATACACGTCAGATGTTCTACTAAGTCCCTTCTTATATTATGGTCTTTCTCTTGAAGACACAAAAATGTCACTTTTAAGAATTACTGAGTCATACCTGTGCATCAGACGTGTCAGTTAAACAATTTCATCAGAAATACGCAATACATTACATTTTGGACACTGTTCGTACACTATTCGTACACTGTTCGTACACTGTTCGTACACTGTTTGTACACTGTCCGTACACTGTTCGTACACTATTTGTACACTGTTCGTACACTGTTCGTACATTGTTCGTACACTGTTCGTACACTATTTGTACACTGTTCGTACACTGTTCGTACATTGTTCGTACACTGTTCGTACACTGTTCGTACACTGTTCGTACACTGTTCGTACACTATTTGTACACTGTTCGTACACTGTTCGTACACTGTTCGTACACTATTTGTACACTGTTCGTACACTGTTCGTACACTGTTCGTACACTATTTGTACACTGTTCGTACACTGTTCGTACACTGTTCGTACACTATTTGTACACTGTTCGTACACTGTTCGTACACTGTTCGTACACTGTTCGTACACTGTTCGTACACTGTTCGTACACTTTTCGTACACTGTTCGTACACTATTTGTACACTGTTCGTACACTGTTTGTACACTGTTCGTACACTGTTCGTACACTGTTCGTACACTGTTTGTACACTGTTTGTACACTGTTCGTACACTGTTCGTACACTGTTCGTACACTATTTGTACACTGTTCGTACACTGTTCGTACACTATTTGTACACTATTTGTACACTGTTCGTACACTGTTCGTACACTGTTCGTACACTATTTGTACACTGTTCGTACACTGTTCGTACATTGTTCGTACACTATTTGTACACTGTTCGTACACTATTCGTACACTGTTCATACACTGTTCGTACACTATTCGTACACTGTTCATACACTGTTCGTACACTGTACTCACATTGTATGACTCATCTATCCCTCATTCCTCGTTGCATAATGTGGTCATAGGATGTTGAAGGTAGGAAGATTAATTTGGTTTCGGTTCCTCATACATGATTACAGATGATGAATGGCTACTTGGTTTGAATGATCACTCATTGCAGTATGCACTGCAAGTCAAGATGCTCAATTCTTTAGGAGAGATCTCTTCTTAATCAAAAGTCGTCAACCTCCACTTTGTGTCAAAGTTTGCTGGAAATAATTCCCAAAATAAAACAGAAAGATGACTAATGCTAAGTACTTTTCACTGGTAGTCTGCACAAATGTCTTGTTCATATTTGTTTTGGTAATGGCTGGCAGCACGTTCAGCTTGCTCTTCAAGTATTTTCTGAATACCCAGAAAAGAGGGAAAAAAGTAAATTCTCTTGGAAACGGGAGGGAATTTGAGTTTATTTGCCATGCACCCAGGAGTAATCTGTTTCTATGCCTTTGTTTGACTTCTGTGCTAACTGCAACCGAGTCAAAATTCATTAACAAAATCCAGGGCGAATTGTGACATTTGTAAATTACTGTAAATTTACATTAAAAAGTTTACTGCATTTATTTGGAAACTTCAGTGCGAATATTTTAAAGTCCAGCTGGGCTGTAAAAAACAAAAAAACTCACAAAATGTTTGGTGCTTGGTATTTTTTTGTGCCTTGAGAAAGAGATTAGCCACAGAAATTTATGAGGTGATTTTACTGTTGTTTTTCGGGGATGTTGAATATGACGGAAACATTTGAATATTGTAAAATGGAGAGTACCCAAGTCATTGTGTGAATGGTTATGGGTACAATGTACTACTCTAAACTGGATATTTTGTTGAATCTATCACAGTGATGGTATGATCCAGGTTCAGAAGCTAGTTTATAGTTAACAACTTTTACTTTGTGAGTTTGTTTGGCTCCTTTGTGTTATTAGTGATTATAAAAGAAGGAGATGTGTCTTTTGCATAGTTATTGGCATAGTTCGTGTTATCAGCTTAACCCAGTTTGGTTTGTGCATTTTGAATGGTCGTGCTCTCCAACTTACGATGGTCTGCAATTAAAATGTTAGTTCTGTAGATGGTGAAATTATGTACTTCACTATAAATATCGTATATTTTTTGTTTCCAAATTAAAAGTCAAATTGATAAATGGATAAATATTTCTGAATGTTTTTGAATGTACCCACCCCACTAAATTCCATTCCATCGTTACCCTCTTTCCTTGCTTAATTGTGGCTGTGCGTTGGGGGAAAACAGGTCAAAGTTCATTGGAAACTCTTTTGAATTCTCGTGAAATTCCATATGACTTTTGTAAATTAAATATGAATATTGTCACACTACACTGACTTGATTTGCGTTTGTCATGAGCGTTGCAAATTTGAATTCTGCAGATTCGGTGCGTTCTCATATGGTTTGATTTGAGGCAAGGTATTGTACAGTTACCTCGAGTTTGGATGCTGTCTTGTGCCTTGACTGCTAACGGCTTGGCAATGCTGGCCTTCAAAATTTGCAACTGCGGAGTAGCTTGGTCTCAATCACATAATGCGAGAAAATTGCCGTTAATGATCTGAAGAATTCGAACATTAATTAAGTCAGTGTATCGGGTATCATACAAACTTTCCTTGCAAAACGAAAGACTAAACTAAAAGACTGTGTTTGCTAGAGAATTGTTTTTTAGAAAGTTGCGATAAACCACATTCCAAAATGGGTAAATGGAACAAAGTCCAATTAAGTCACTTTATTATGTACGGAAATGTGTAAAATGCACAATAGTTTTTACTGAAAAAATTGAGAAATGTACCAAAATTCCAGAAGTTGAGGTATAAAAGCTGTGATACTATGAGACTTAACCTAAGTCTCAGTCTTTGAATGAAATAATTATACCAGTTACAATGAAACTTATTCTGTATCTTTTGACACCTATTAATGTTTGACTCTCAATGTGTAGAAACTAATTGCCGTTCATATTTATTTAAATCTTGTGGACAGAAATATTTAGGATTATAATAATTCGTCAATGTCACTAGAAAAACAACACTTTCTGTATTTTTGTGGCACTTCTGGTATCAAAACAAGAGAAGTATATATTTAGGTGTTTACAAATTGTGTTCTTGCCTTTGCTGTATAGATTTAAACATAAAAAACCATATTTTGTTAGATATACACTTGTACAAAAAAACAAAAACAAAAACCAAGATGGCACTTGTATTTGACTTCATTATGTATTTGTACAATTCAAACTTGTATTTAAAAGATTGTGGTAGAAAGGTTCATTTTTTGTGTTTTTATGCTTTTTATCAAGAGAGTTGACTTAATTGGTCAAAGTGCGGAGTTATGATTCATTATTTTGCCAGCCAAATGTAATGGTTTGTGACCAGACGACAATTCCCAACGTGAATTTAGTTTGGTGTTGGGATTCTTTGACCAGTTGTATATAAGAGAAACATCTCTTTATTTGTCGGGAGAAAGGAAAAGTGACGAGAAGGAATGCAGATTCCTTGGGTCATGAAATTGTAGCTTCATAGGGAAATACTGTAGGATCCAAAGACTTTGTAGCAAGTTTCTGTTTCATTTTGTGTTATCTGTAAATTGTGACAGTAAGATGAGCAATAAAAAAAAGAGTAACACATCTAAGGAGGGATAAATCAAACCAGTGATGTCGCCTCGTCAGTTATTATTTGCATGTGTTTGAATTTTAGGAAGATACGTCCAAAATTATGCATTTTGTGTCCTATAATTGTTAAGTATTGAATTGATCAATACATAAACACCTTCCTACCTGGGATCTTCAGAAGTTCTCTAGGAATGAGCCCAAGAATTGTGACCACCACACTAAGGCATATAACTCATAGTTTACTCTCGTAAGGAATACAGAAAAATTTGAAACTGCAGACGCATTTTATGAAGAAATCCATTGCAAATATATCCTTTAATAATAACCAATACACCCTGTAACAAAAGTCATGCTTAGATAATTTCTTACTGTGCAAATCAAACAATCAAATAATAATATATCAGAAACAAACAGAACTTAATAAGTAAATGTTTCTTGAAAATGGGGAATAATTCAGACTTGAATATAAAAATGAACACCCAGCAACAGTTCATGCAAATTCCAACAATTACTAATAACATGATTTGGTCCAATTAACCTATTCTTCCTGAAAATTATTGCTCAAAAGGGCAAAGGTGGGCTTTATAATGAAAATAATATTCAATGAAATTAACAAAAACATATTACATTCTTCATCAGATATATATTATGTTTTCTGCACAATTATCCAAACAATTCACAAAGAAAAAGTATAAATTTGGTAATAAATATGAATTTAGTACTTTTAAGGCAATGGTAACAAAGTCCGAAACTGAAACAAAATATTTCCACGTTTCAGAGACTTCCATGGTATAATAATAATAGTTTCTTTCCTTGCTCTTTCAGAGTATACAAACTTGCATAAATATTCGATAATGTTCCTTGAAATTCAAGGTGCAAAAAAAAAAAAAAAAAAAAGAAGCCACGAAAGATGAAATATATTTTAAATACAGAATTATTGCAAAAGAAAATAAACAGAAACAACAGAAACAATTCCTGAACAAGACAGTAGCTTAAAGGGCAAAAAAACAGATCATTTCATATCAATCAGGATAACGTCCCAGGGGTCGATTTCACGAAGCCTTACGATCGATCATAACTTGAGTTACTCAAGGATAACCCATCGTATCCTACAACTTCTACATGGGGCTGCAATGTATCATAAGTCCTACGATTGATAGTAAGTTACGACAAGTTTGGTGAAATCGACCCCAGAAACCGAAAGTCATAAACATCAACATACATGTATTCCAACTGAAGAGCTTCCCAAATATTTGGAAGGGGCATCTTGTCGTCTTCCTTTATCTATACTCAATCTGGAAACAACTCTTCAAATTTCCCTGGTGTTTGTCCAAAATTGTTGCCTTTGATGAACTGTAGAGGTTGATGACATCTCATAAGTTTCTACTCATTTTGCGATCATGGATGTGACATTTCGGAACTGACAGAAAAAATAATGTACTGTGAAGTTAACAAGTGACTACGGAACGGCATTTAAGTAAACGTCACCAAGAGAGAACATATTCATCAAACTTATTGTACACGCTAAATTTCCTTTATACCAAAATATACCCCTGTATAAAACCAGACTAATTAACATTATATTACAACATAACTTTGCATGATGAAAATGGTAGAAATACGTGTCTGGAATCGTAAGAATTAGGCTGTGTGCAGATATATACAGAATGATAACAGCCTTTGCCTCTCTGCACAGAACAAGTTGGAGAAGAATTAAGCTGTGAGTTCCAAAGAGCCTGCTACTGGCCAGAACTTAGACGCACAAGCTGTGTTTCTACAGAGATAAGAGACCTGTGGTGGGGTCAGTCTTTTGACTGATAGCTCATGTGAGAAGTCCGGCACCCAGACATTGTTCACTGTGGGTTAGGAATGGCATTAAGGCACCAGATCATTCCAAAGGCTTCAGGTTAACCGGTCAAGAACCTCAAACCATCGGAGCAAATTTACACTCCAATTCTGAACGTCCACAAATCCAAGTACATGTATCGATTCCCTTGCACTAGTACTGCGCATAATTCACCAAACGCACATTCCGGTTCTTATTTCGTGGGGACCTCATTTGCATAAATTTGCATACTGCTGAAGGGGCAATACTTTCATGATAGATTTTGTGCATTCAGTATCAAACGGAATTTTGATCATGAGGACCTTAGAGACTGGAACAGTCTATCTTATACAAGAAGGTTGTTACTTCTACATTCTGCACCTTATTATACTTTCTATTTTTGTGCTTATAGGCACTGGTATGCGTGAAATCTATTTCATGGAATCCGTAAGCAAGACTTTTCAGTTAGCAAAGAATTTCTTGGGTAACCGTGATTATTTTCTGCTAACGCGCTGTCATATGCATTCTGCAGAAATTCCATGCTTACTGTTACCGAAAAAGAAAACTTTTCCATGAAATACGCTAACCGTAACCTAAAAAAGTCTGCTAACGTAAGAGAAAATGTTTTGCTAACGGTAACGGATTCCATGAAATTGGACCCTGCTCACAGCTGGCCTGACAATATACCATGTGGGCCAAAGAATAGATATTAAATTGGATCATCTTTAAATACCGTAATGCTGTCTAGAAGCTGAAGGGAGGGTGTGAGAGGGGGAGGCCGCTTGACTCGGCCTGGTTGCTAAATGGTGACTGGCCAATAGGCAAAGCAGATCCCAGGCATGATCATGGAAGTCAGGAGGGATGATAGCATGTTCACGCCGTTGTTGTCCAGTATCGGCCAGCCGCAGATGTACCTGGTGGTCGTAGAGGCCGAGCTGACCACGCGGTGAGTCCTCTGGTCATAGGCTGTGGACAACACAGGATGAAAAAGACTGACGGTCAATCTTTATTACCAAGCATGGGCACCTTCCCGATGATAACGTTGTACAGTTCCTACAGAGTGGGTTTCTAACCCCCAGCCTATCTACTGAACTGCCCGATACATCATAAGTAGAAAAAGACGCTCAGTATACTCTTATAGTAACCACTTTTCCTTAAAAGCCAGGAAGGCCTGAAGTTTCAATCCTAGCAGGATCTCTCTCAAAGGCTAAAACTAGTCAGAGTTAGGAAGGCCTGACTTTTAGATCTTTCTCTCTTTAGCCTTTGATCCTGCTAGGATCCTGCTAAAAACTTCAGGCCCTCCTAACTCCTGCATTCAAGGTCATCATTAGCGGTTTATTACTTGTATTGGCCATGCACTAATCAGCGGAGAACCGGTTACAGGCAATATTCGTGGCATGAAATTTTGGCTGATAACCATTTCTGTTTGCCAAGCAAAACATTTCTTCTTTTGCAAAGGTATTCTCAGCTGACCAGTCCAATCTGTTTCATCAACTGGCCACAGTCAGTTGGCAGAAATGCATCCCGAATACAGAGTCTACGTCCATGTAAGAAACCAAGACTAATCTGCTCTTGGAGGTTTCAAGTTCTGAGGTTCTTTGGAGAACCCAATCATAGAGAGGGGAGAAGGATCAGCCTAGATATAAACACGTACCCGAGTATTGGAAGATGGCACCCAGCAGCGAATCAATCAGTGATCCCACGAGGCCAGCCAGGGCAGCAAACAGAATGACCGGCCACTGCGGAGTGGCCGTCTTGAAGGCTGGACTGGAAAAGGAGATGAGTAGACCGATGTAGAAGCCGCAGCCGACCATGAAGCCACCCACGATGCTAGACAGGAGGCCGACCCACGAGATGGCGCCATTGGTACCTGAAACAGAAGGGTTAGCATGATGAAAAGAACACCAGGACTGTTTGCCATAAATCGTAGAGGGAACCAAGACAGAGTCAATAGTAGTCTTGGTTCACGACTATGTTATTAGAACAAATTACCCGCACTGACCCAAACGCACATACGTACGTACACGTACGTAAAGGCCTCTCTGAAACATAGTCTTGGGAATCCAGTAAGGGCCGTGAGTTGCATGAGCACCTCGTTATGTAGCACGCTATGTCATTTTCATGATACACTGTTAAATATGTATGATTACCCGCACAGGCTGCGTACTCCTGCATGCAAGGACATGTATATGTATGTACAGGCTGTACCTGATTAAAAAGTAATGCATGCACAGTGTGTTTCCCCCCATTTTCGGGGGGGAGATTTTACAGGTTTCCTAAGATTGTGTGTCAGAAAGACCTTATCGTACATGTACATACGTGCGTGCAGGTCGGTGCAGGTAATCGGTTCGTACGTTCGAGTAATAACATAGTCGTGAACCAAGACTAGGTCAATAGCTGCATACTGACACAAAGACCTCAAAACAGAAACGAGGGAGATGGGATTTTAGGCTATTCATGGTGAAGATAGCAAGTCAAGAATAGTTTGCGGCATCACCATGCACATAATATCTCCTGACAAAGGACCGTGAATACTATATCCGAAATGTTTAGTCCCTTGGTTCTTCTTAAACATTGTAAATCAGTGTCATTGCAAATCATTCTTGAGCAACAGGGGACTGGTGTGGGCTGTTTCAACTCAGCCATGCACCAGTGCGGCCGGTATGCATCAGCTGCCATTCAGTCTGGCTGTCTGGTGCACCGGAGCAGATGGCTCAACACATCCTGACAGAGTGTCTTGAACTACAACCTCCTGAAGACCTAGACCTCTACAAGATTAAAGACCTGGGGTCGATCGCAACTCAAGTTACGAAGGATAACCCATCGTAGGGGGCCTATCCTACGTAGGGCTGGAATACATCACAACTTCCTACAAATGTAGAAATTTAAGATGAGTTTAGTGAAATTGACCCCTTGTCAAATACAATCCTACTGCCACTGCCTCGTACAAAAGAAGAAGGAAAAGAGAGAGAGCAAGAGGGGATCCAAAGGATACCCGCTGATCATGGACTGATTACTCAGTGATCATGCGTCTACTAAACTTACCCACAGGCACCTTGGACATGGTGGTGATGAGTCTGGGTGTCTTAGAGCCCATGACCGTCCCGATCTCCGAGGCCCACGTATCACCGCAGCAGCAGGCAAAGGCGCTCATCAGAGCTAGAGCCGTCCAGGTAGTGTCGTAGCGGTTGCTGAAGTCCAGAGGAAGATCACGGAAGCCGCTGTCTACCAGGTAGATGATGGCTAGGGAGGTAGGGATGCCTCCGTTGCAGATCACCTGCAGCCAGTCACGCTGTCCACCTTCAGGAGGACAGTCAAACAATGAAGGTTATCATATCATCATCATTCGTCATTTAGCCTTTGAGAAAGATCCTGCTACGATCGAAACGCTCCAGGCCCTCCTAACTCCAAGCATTTTATATATTTCAGGTCATTTTGGCTGATGAGCAGTTTGCAGCAGTTTATTACTTGTATTAAGATATCATATTGATGACTATTAATATAAAACTATCTACAACACCCTGATCCACTCATCAGCACCTCTCCTCAGTAATTCTGAGTTTCTGTAAACAAAAGTCAAGCCTGCTCCGGTAAGATTCGAACCCATGACCTCTTGCTTTTAAGTTCAACTTATGTATTGTGAATCACGCAGATTCCATCAACATACTTTGTAGATAAAACAGAGCATCCAGAAAAACAAACAGGCTGTCCGATAGCTGAGTAGACATCCCTCTGTCCAATGTCGAATCATTGAGGGGATTCAGATTAATAGTCAAGCCTATACACTGATCCGACGGAGCGACCATGGAGGTAGGAAACACCCACCATTACTGCAGTGTCCCTGCTCGCCTTTTGTACAGCAACAAGATAATTAACGTCCGCCGCACTCTATATTGCAGGGTGTACATCCCCTAATCATGGGACGTACACCCTGCAATTGTAGAATGCGACGGAGCATAAATTATTTTGCTGTCGGACAAAAGACAAGCGGGGACACTGCAGTAATGGCGGACAGTATATCATGCCATCGGATCGGTCTATAGGTGCAGGGGCATCTTAGACTGGCTGGTATTGAAGGTTCCTCACCTTCTTTGTAATCAGCTTCTAGCTTCTTCTTCATGTCAGACTTGAACTTGGTGGCTTTGGAGGCCGTGTAGAAGAAGGCTAGTAGAGCCATGAAGAATGAGTAACTGGCCATCAGCATGATGAAACCAACGACGTAGCCTGCAAGAGATATAAAGACCAAAAATGAGATATGTCTCCCAAGGGCAAAATCCAGACTCAGGGGTTGGTCCCAAGGCAAACATATCTAGTGTCAGATGAGTGAAACGTAAACTGTTTATGCCCAGTAGATGTAAAATGACACAGGGATCAAAATAAAAAAGGGGACCATGCAAGGACTACACAGGGGTTATCCAGAGCCATGCCAGGTAGGGTTAACCCCAGAGCTCTAAGATCTAGAGTGAAGACACATTTACAAGAAGTTACAAGAAATGGAACATTTGAATAAGAGCAAGAAGGAGGAAAAGCAATAAGCAATAATGTGCTTATACCTAAGATTGCACCTCCTGATGTTACACTCTTCTTCCGTAGACCATTGACAGCAAGAAACAAAGGCAACGTGACTGTCAGAATCCATCTTCCTGGAGAAATTGGGTAGATAGGAGCTGAAACAGAACAAACGATAAGAAAAGATCCAATTAGAAGAAATAAAATACATTTGAAAAAGTTTATATCTAGTCATTCCAATGTGTTAGCCAGCTCCCAAAGTTACTACAACAATGTTGCTTACATCAATGGGCTACTTGGCTTGAAAGTATGAGTGAAAATCTTAAGTCACAAAGCGCTTTTTACCTTGTCCAATGTCCAGCTACTCAAAAGACATCATCTCAATTACCCCAATATTTGTAAAAATCTCCTGAACAGAGGATGACAGTACTTGAAGGGTCAAGCTCCTTATGGGCTCATCATCCAGTGGTAATAACCAGTGTATTTCAATATCAGAATGGTGTAACCTTGAGGCGTGTTGGGTCACAGTAACTATACATGTGTACTTCAGTGTTCCTATATGTGGGTAAGACTGTATTAAATTTGCCACAATTATTACTGGTCTGAAATTTAACTTGGGTTGACACCGAGTTGACAAGGGGTTGAAACAACATTGATGCAGCATTACAAATCGACGGCGATTCACACTGGAAATTTTTCAAATCCACGCCAACCCGAGATTGCCTTCAACCCAGGTTAAACTCAACCCTACTCCGGAGCAAGGTTGAGAAAAAAATTGGAAGATTTGCAAGAGAGTGAACCGATGCTGGGATGAATGTGGGATTTAAACAATTTAATTTCAATACGGGGTGGGAATGGAGGGCATGGAGTTCATGTACAACATTGGTAACAAACCAAAACAGAAATGTTCACAGATTTATGTATAACTTTCAGGGTATGAAGATGGTGCTGGTAGTTTATATCATTAAAATACTTCCGCCTTTTGCCCAGTTTTGCTACTTTCTCAGGACTCAGATGTCCGACTGAGCTCAAATTTTCAAAGGCTTATTATTTCATGTACATGCAACATTATGAGTGCTAAATTCTGCCACCTTAACCAACATTGTACAAGCCCTTTCCTTTAAAGTACAATATTTCCATAGAGCTTGTTATGTGCTGTAATCGTTGACAATACATAAAGAGGTCATTGACCACTGGTCAATGACCTCTCCATGTATTGAAAAGGTATGCAATGTGCATATATGGCATGTATGGGGCACCAAGACAGCAATGAATCACATAACTACATGTAAGTATTACAGGTAATCCTGGTAAACCCAAGGCCATCCAGGGAACTCTTCCTCTTACTATTGATATTCTCCATAACAGGCATTGTATCATTGAACAATAAAGTCTGGCTACCTGATACTAAAGGTATAATACATTGTTAAAGGTCACAGACCATGCACCTACAGTTTGTCTGATCAAAACATGTACATGTATGGAATAACACACCTGTGAAGATTTGAGCTCAATTGGATATAATGATTCACAAGAAAATAGCGAACCCAACTCAATTTTTCTTATAAAACATAAAGAATGTTTTTGATCTTACCCCGAGATCCAAACTATTTTCGGTCTTTGTTTTACTAATTTCTGGAATACACCATTTCAAGCAGAAATGATTCAATGGTAGTTTCTACCAGCACCATCTTCACAACCTAAAAGTTATATTGAAATCTGTTAACATTTCTGTTTGGGTATGTTACCAATCCTGTACTGTACCTTTTTATTAAGTAAAATTGTTTCCTCAACTTGCAGCGAGGGACTTTTTGGCCAAGCAAACTACAGTATATATGTACACATACATTTACGAGCTGCAAGGCTAATATTTCACCAACATGTTCAGTTCTACTTTAAGTTAAGAGATGGATTTGTAAATATAAATTCTAATTCTATAATTTGGCAGTTTGTATTAGAGGAGAATGGTGGTGCCAGCAAAATCCAGACAAGAATGTACATACATGTAAGGAATTGTTTTACTCCTTCTTTAAAAACATTGGGTAAATTTTAAGCAAGAGCAGTCCTTAAGATATTGGGAGAAGTTACAGAAGGTGCTGATGCTGTTGCTAACTCGTATGAAGAGTAATCTTTCTGATAAAATGCTGTTAAAAATATAACATTTACAGCATTGTTAATGTTACAAAATGATCATGATGATATGTGAGTGGTATCATGACTTAAGACTGGTAAACATGCAAATTTATGTAATTGACAATTTTGGACCCATAATGAAGATCGGGCTGGATAGCTCAGTTGTATACATGTACAGCGCCGGCCAAAGGTACATTCGGTTGTGTAATATTCAGGGATTGGATAGATAAGTCAAAAAAACTCATACAAGGATATATAAAAACCATTTTGAGAAAATTGTATATTTCTAAACTGAAATATTGCAGACATTTGTTCAATATGACTTCAAAGGACTTTGGGTAAGCGTTATCTGAAGGGTACGAAAACTATAATAAAGGAAATAAAATTAAAATCGACTTAATAGCTTCTACTGTTCCAAAATGTTATTTTTGACTTTCAGCATGTTTCCAAGTCCTTAAAACCCTAGACTGAAATAATTTGTGCAACATTTCAGTGTTAAAATATCATTTCCTTCAGCCCGTCTGCCATATTATGTCTGGTCTGGCTAGTCTAGTTAGTCTGGTCCCCTGACCTAAGAGATCAAGAATCTCAAAAATTAGATTGGAAACCAGACTAAATTCTCCTCTATGGCCGTCCGTGCCCGTCAACCGTGAAAAGTTGCATATACGTTACTTTTTTTACCCTATGGCTTTAAGTATAATTTCCCTCAAAAATCAATGCCCTGCCCTCTTTCCAAATATGTAACCTTTCTAAACTAGTAATATTGAAGAAGTTTTCTAGGACACCACAAACATATATTTAAGCAAGTTATTTTGCAAAACTTTTATTTTGCCTATAGGCCTCAGATAACCAGACTTATACTTTTTATTGGGGTTTGGTTTGGAACATTTGCTGCAAAGTGAAAGTCAAAAATATCATTTTGGAACAGTTGAAGCTTTTTCAGAACTGAAAATAATTGTTGTGGAGTGTGGACTAATCTACCCAATCCCCGTACAAATGGGGGTATTATTTTCAATATTTATTTAACTTCTTCTGTTCCAAAATGAGATTTGTTACTTATGGGTCCTGTAAACCCTAAAATGAAAATATTCGGCAAAATTTCAGTGAAAAAAACCTCCGTTTCTTACCCAAATAAATACTCAAAATAATATGGGTGGCGTAAAAGACACTAATGCCTACAAATGTATAGTCTGACGTTATTTGTGTACAGGAATAGATCAGTCATGTCATTCTTTATTCACTTTATGTAAACCAATTGCCAACTTCACTTGCATGGTGACTTAATTAGCGGTCCTACCTTCCGATCCCATGTAGGTAAAACCCAGCATAGAAACAGCCCAAACAAGCAATGACAGCGGCACCACCACACTCATCAAAGCTCCGAAGAGAATCATTTCTCCTGACTTGTCCGTCTTTTGCCGAAATTAAAAGCAGAATCCGTGCAAAAAATGACAACTTTGATTGCAGACGTACGTCTGTGCCTAGCCTACGTACACTGCTTGGACAATTTCCAGGGGACGTGAAAATACCAAGAATTAATCCCCGTGACTCTGATCACTCATGCGTGACAGGTTGGAGCAAAAATGGGTCAAAATTCATTAGTCTGGTAACTGCAGCCTACCTGTAGAAATAACAAGCATACTGCCGCAGGGTGTACAGACTAACCTTTCTATATTACGCCACGAGAGGGCTCTCCTGTTGCCAATTTATTTTGATTACGATGTGTAATTAAATTTGCTGTACGCGCCACAATTTCAATTTGTACAAAATTGTACTTTGTTGTAAAACTAGCTGTGGGTGATTTCAACGGTGAGAGAATGACAGTTTGGTCAGTTTGGTAAGAACATAAAGAAACCCCTTTTGACTTATTTTCGATGTTTTAAAAATGAAAGAGTTTAGATCATTTTTCACTTGGTCCACGGCACCGGCACTGGCACTGTCTGTGTTATCTAATGTCAGGTCCTTTTGCCAGTTTTGGTTACACGCTGAGTCTGCCTTCCTGGACTTCAATCTTTACTCTGGGTAGTCTGGTCTTTTACAGTAAATTAACTCACCTAAATATGACTCTTCATATGTTGGGTCTGGGTACCAGCTATCCATGAGTGGACGAATGCCCGTAGCATTACTCCGTTATCTTAAACTTGTCAGATCTGTGGCTGTGCCTTGGACTTTTGCAAAAGCCGATGAACAATAATCACTTACGTTGAAACGTTGAGACCTATTGCGAGAAGTGCGAACGATATAGAAGTGCGAAAGTACAAACGATAATTACATGGTGTTTCCGCAAACCGATCCACATAATAATCACTAACGTTATTCAATTCCTTACACAGGATATAGACCCCCTAACCCTTTTTCCGTAAGGGCGTAATGGCCGTCAGTGGAGTTCTTTCCATAGATAGAGAGACTAACGTTAGGCCTAGGGCTAAGTCACATTTAGACCCGTAAACAGGGCCCAGATACATCGCTACTCTCAGACCCGGGATATGAGATATAGCGATGTATCTGGGCCCTGTTTACGGGTCTAAGTTACATTCAGATGTGGCATTGATTGTGCTCAAGCCGAGGCTTCTCAATATTATTTCTTTTTTTTTTAGAAATGGATAGTGACATAGAGAATGATCCCCGCGCTCACTCAACGCCCAAAAGAGATGAAAGCTCAGCCGGAGATGATCAAATGATCACATCACAGACCAGTGACCGTCCTGGTCATCGGAGAGATGCTAGCGGTCAGCTTGGTGTGGAACAGGCTGGAGAGTCAACAAGGTCACTGCTGTCCGTCTTATCTCACAGTAGTGTCCAGAATAGCCCAGAGGCCAGTTACTCCTCAGGGAGTTCATCTTCATCCAGGTCATCATCTTCAAAATTAACCCCTCGTAAGAGAAGGTGTGTATTATGTTAAGTTCTGATGTCTTTTCAGTGATTAGTCAGTTGGAGTGTGTAGAAAACATATTTTTAATGGTTGTTTAATGTTGGTGTGTTAAAAAAGATCCATGCAAAATCTGAAATATCAATACCAGTATATCTCAGGATGCTCTATGTGGTGAATGTTTATATGTACTCAAGCCAAAATTTTTGACGGAAATAGGAAGCAATACTCTGTGGATCAAACTATGGGTGTTTACGAAACAGAGGCTCAGGCTCGGCTCTGTCATCCATATGCTGAAAATATAGGTAGTGTTTTTTCATTGAAGCTGAAGCTCTGATTTCCTTTCCAAACCAGAGAATCTACTTCCAAAGTCCGAACCATAGCCAAAAGCCTTTATTTTGATACTATTATTTTAGAATGGATACACCAAATGGAGCTGGAGCCTGAGCCTAAGCCTCTGTTTGGTAAACCCCTTAAATGTATGTAAATCATTTGCTGATGTGTTATCATCTTGTCACAGGTCAAAGTCTCCCCCATCTTCATCAGTAAGCCATTCCAAGTCATCAATGCAATCCAGCCAATCGACTTCCAGAAACCGGTCTGCCTCAGCTGCAACCAGCCAGTCAGAATCTAGACACCACACTTCTTCGTCAATGTCCGGCCAATTCAAGCAGAGATCCCGGTCAGCATCATCAGCAACCAGCCAATCCAGTTCAAGAACAGCGCCTGTTCGAATCGCCTCCTCCTCCTCTTCAAGGACCGCGACAGAGTCACCCTCTGAGCCGCAGCTCACTCCATGGGAAAAATGGCTGGTCAGGAAAACCGAGCAGGAACGCAAGAGCGCAAGACTGCAAGTCAGACGGGAGAGGGAGGAACTGAGAAAGAAGAACGAAGCGGAGATGGAGAAGAAAGAGAAAGAGACCATCATCAAAGCTAGAGTTAATGAATGGATCCAAGAGAAGACTGTTGAGGAAAAGACAAGAAGGAAACGCAGGGAGAAACGTGAGCAGAGGAAGAAAGATCAGAAGGATGAGGAACAACAGCAGATGTTTGAAAAGGCAAAGGTAATGAATGCCATCTAGGAATGCAGCAGAGAGCTCCTTAATTCAATTCTCTAGGTCTGGCTTCGATAGACCATACCGGCTTTGCTCCTAAGCCCCACCCACCAATAGCAATGGCACATGTTTTACATAACGCGCACCAGACCAAGTTTGATTGAGGTAAAGGATTGCTTTCACGTCCTCCGATTGGACTCGGTTTGATTGACAGGCCGGAAGGGTCCATTCATTGACAGGTGGCACTACCAGAAATCACACACATCATTGAGTTACCCATACCCAAATGGCTTGAAGTTGCGATTCTAACCTGAAATCTCAACCTGGGGTACCACTCTAAAGCCATGTATACAGGTTTTGCCAACCTCAATAACCAGTGCAGTTCTTTCAACTTGTCTAAAGCTAAGATTTGGTGATGCTTGTTTACCCTTTTCTTGTTTGTTCTGTATCATCAAGACCAACAGGGAACAGTGGCTGTCCGACAAGAAGACAAAGGAACAGGAACAGAAGCTTAAAGAGGATGAGGACAAGGCGAAGTCAGCAGAGAAGGAACAAGAACGTAGAGCTAAGGCCAAGGATGCTTATGACAGGTGGCGCCAGGAGGCCAGCAAGAAACCCAAGCCAATACCAAGCAGCTTCGGAGTCAGTAAAGGCACGCTGAAAGGTATAGACCGATCCGACGGCTCGATATACTGTCCGCCATTACTGCAGTGTCCCCGCCTGCCTTTTGTACGGCAACAAAAGACAATAATGGACAAATGAATAACCAGTTAACATTCTTCTCCTTTTTTTTTCCTTCAACTGTTTATCCAGGTTACTATGACACTGCAGCCTACCCCATTCCTAATTTCTACAACCCCATCCCATGGATGCCAATCCAGGTTCCTAAACCCACAGAGGTTAGAGACAAACAAGGAACGGGCAGTGGTCCTAGGAGAGGTCAAAAGGTCAAGTCAGCTAAGAGGAACCCAGACAACGTCCAGCAACTCCTGTCTCCACCCTTGCTGTATAAGGATAGACAGACAGAGGCCAAGTTCACCAGATGGGGCAGACCACGATGATCCATCAGTCTACTCTCTATTCAAACTAGAAAACTCTGAAATAAGAATGAGGATTGGATCGGGGGTAGGGACTATGACCTGGACCGGGCGGTGGATATCTTTTGGAAGTCCTGTTTGAAATGATGTCAACATGACCTGTGCTGCAAATTCACTGTCTTTGATCCTCTGGGTACCATGCATCATCGAGATAAACTTGTGCCAAATGGTGAAAGTGTTTCCATTAATGTACCCTGTGCATCTAGGTGAACAATTGGCATTAATGGTATAATAAATGATTGGTAAAGGTCACAGAACAGCACTCAAACTTTGTCTGATCCAACATGTACATGCAATGATAATCCTGTGAAAATTTGAGTTCAATCTGAGTCACGAGAAAACAGCGAACCCCGACTCAATTTTTCTTAAAGAACATAAAGAATGGTTTTGATCTTAAGTTACACCGAGATCAAACTTGTTTTTATAAATTATTTGTAAATTTCCCATTTGTAATTATAAAGCGTAATTAATGTAGTTGGAAAAAAAGAGATGTTTTGCTAGAGCCCCAAAACAAATACACCCAAACATTCTTTGTCATTTATGTACAAATTTATTAATGTATACTTTTTAAATATGTACAGTTTTGTAATTCAGTGATTACATTGCAATGCACATAAAACTTTAAAAAGCACAAACTTGGTACCGTGTTTTGTTCACTTTAAACGACCATGATTGGCCACCTCAACCTAAAAAAGAAATAAATAACATTGCCTCTTGAATTGTGAGAGTACAGTAATCATGTACATAGGTCATTTCACAGAGCTATGGCAATGAGATCTATGAAATGACATAGAGTATCAGCAAACTTGTACCATTTTGTCACACTTTTTACAATCTTGTTGACACTGTTGTGTTGTGCTTCCTTGTAGAAGGTGCATAAGCTGACTTCATTCAACTTTGCAAACCTAATTGTAATTGTTCAATCATTCAGGGATCTGTGTTATGCACACATGCAGAGCTCAGCTAGCAAACGCGCACGGATCGGACTGACAATTCAATGCTTGTATAAAAATGCTCGGAGAGACAGACAAAAAAAGTCGGAAAATGGAGATCTGAGATTGCTGTTAGAATAAAAAAAAATGCAATTCTGATTGAAATCTGTGATTTCACATCCCTGATCAATTAAGTGTTATAGGATGATGCAAGTTTGCTGCTGTGATAGACACTACACACTGCCCCAACATAGTGCAGGAATGCCCTGTGGTAACACTCACACCATGGTGGCTCTGCACAGCCACATGTATGATTGCAACAACAAGCGCCGATACCACTGTCCACCACTAACCACACAAATAGTCTCATTCCCAGCCACCTGACATGGCCTCCAGGCATCGTCTACATGGCTGACTGACAAGCTCTGCTGTGTATTTGCGGCATCGTATGCAGTACTGATGACTGGCAGGCTTGATTAGGAGACTATACTTGGCAGTCGATTCGCCATCTTTTGATACATAATGAAAAGAGAGTGTACAAATTAAACAGATGCAAACAGATAAAAAGACAGATAAAAACAAGGTCTATTTTCTTGTATCCCTGCAAAAAAAACCATCACAATATGCCTTTTCTCACCAAAATTTACAGATAAAATGCAATAATAAAGCTTTACAACTTGTTTTAAACCTGACCTATTTCTTGAAAAAAAAAAAAAACCTCAATGAGAAATTTACCTCTTGATGAAATTGCAGTGTTACTGTCAACTTGTATACTGCCCTCTGTTGGTGGCCCCTTCATCTCCTTGGCAACAGTTGTGAAGGAGGCCATCATGAGTTCACTGAGATGGGATGTGCATGAGGTGGGGCTGCTTTGGAGCTCCTACAAAGCAAAATACCATACTACAAATTAGGCAAAGGTTCAGGAAAATCCAAGAGATCGGCTCTTTACATAAATTCAGTTGGTGGTCCTACTAATTTTATACCAAACTGGAATAACTAGGGCCTTTTCTAAACCTCAGCTTAGGCTCCAGCTCCATTTCATGCATCCATTCTAAAATAAGTGGTATCAAAATAGAGGCTTTTGGCTGCGGTTCGGAAGTAGATTCTCTGGTTTGAAAAAGAATACAGAGCTTTAGCTTCAGTGAAAAACTACAACCTATATATGTAGCATATGGGTGACAGAGACGAAACTGGAGCCTGAGCCGGAACCAAGATTTGCAAAAGGCTCCTAGTCCCCACTCTTGACAAAAACTGCACAACGTTTCAACGTGATGTTATTGTGCACACAAGTCTCACCAGGATAAAGGTGGTCATAGCTACCTGAATTTATTGTATTACAATCCCCTCGGTAGGAAAATGATCAGTACGAGATCCCTCCCCCTACTATGGCAGAAACTCACCCTAAGACAGTCCAACAGATCAGCATTACTTGTGCAGATTGTCACATCATACTCCCTGCTCTGTGGTGCGTGTATTGTAGCAAGGTAGGACTCCCGTATGCTGCACAGTGTGTCAAACTTGGCAGCTAGCTCATGCTGGTGCCAAGCCGTGTCGCAGTGGAACCAACCAGTCTTGAAGACGCTGACACCTTCTGTCATAATACGAGGTCAAAGGTGAAGAACAAGGGTCATGTCAGCTGTTAAGGATGTTCTGCTTTACCTAACTTCAAAGGTTGTATCATACTTTGGTAAGAATCCAAAACAGAAATGTTTTGGATTCACAGGGTATGAAGATGGCACTGGTAGAAACATACCGTTAAAATGTTTCCGCCTGAAATGGTGTATTTTTTCAGAAATCAGTAAAACAACGACCGAAAATCTTTTTGATCTTTAAGAAATACTGTGGCCGTTTTCCACTGTTTTCTCAAAAAGTGGGCAACATATGGGACTAAAATGTCCACAGATTACTTTTACTGTATCTTCCTTGATATTTTTGCCCATGAATCTATATTTCTTTGACCAAAAACCAAAGTATGATACTACCGTTAAAGCAACTGTAAATCTAACATTAAAACACTGTGTTTCAGTGAAATAAAATTTGGGAACACCTACCGGTATTCTCATTTTTGGGGAGAGGGTGCAGATGGCATCAATCTTCAAACAGTGCCAATGGTAACTATCCTGTCACTTTGTGATTAACAAAACCCCAATATTTGACCCCTGACTGACCTGGTCTATGCATGAATGCCTCCTCGGCCAAGTGTGGAGTGATAGGAGCGACTGACCTCACGATGACCTCTAGCATGTGATGCAGAACGGTCTGGCAAGAGCGCCTCCCCGGAGAATCCGAAGATTCAGAGTACAATCTGAGACAAAACAAACAAAATACAGAACAAAACCAAAATAAGTACTGTACATGTACCTTCATCTTGCCACGTTCACAAAGAATTCACAAATAATATGAATGGCAACCGTTGTCAGGACAAATTGATGTGAGGCAAACGACTTAATACACTTTTGGATTAATGTTACAGGCCATTTTTGTTGCTAAGGGAAATTTTTTAGTTGCGCATGTGTGTAGTTCATGTAACTTTGAATTTCTTGTCCATTCGGCTAGAGTCGACATTTGGCACTAGCCCTGTAAGTGAAAAATGAGTGCCAAATTCTGCGTTAAGCGGAGCCACAAAATTGGGCCTTGGAGAAAGAAAACTTTCCAAAACTTAAACGACTAAAACTAACAAAACAATACAAAACCATCCGGCCTGAAAATTCTCACCTATCCTTCATGGTGTCCAAGTAAAACGCTGACACTTTCCCATGAAGCAGCTCCATGACGTTTGCAGTGACCTCACCAAACTCATAACCATCATAGGCGGTTGTGACCTTTGACCCGTAACCATGGAGAAGGTGCAACATGTACCGGTCAATCGGGTACAGGTCAGCATGAGGTAGGAGGTCGGATGATGGGTCAAAATCATACAGGTTGCCCAGGAAGTACCGGATCGTATTCCTGACCTAAAAATGATTCATTTTCCAATAAACGTTAATATAATGCTTCTCCACTACACAAATGTAAAGTATCAAATCTCTATATCATCAAATAACCACAAGAGATTAACTGACTGAACTGAATTTGTGTCTTTGAAAGGTGAACAAAGAATGATTGACTGGAGTGGGATTTGAACCTGCAACCTCCAGAATACCATACTGGTGTTCTACCAACTGAACAATCCAGCCCCATGTTGGCAGTGTCCCAAATCTCTGTAACTTATAATCCACAAGTACTCGTCAAATTGTAGAGCCGTACCTTTAATATATTTTGGTTGGTCATCGCAAAGAGGTCTGGACCAATTTGGACAGTGGTCAGCCAGCTGGACTCGGCCAGTCGCCATCTCATCACATCAGCTCCATACACAGGCTTTTTCTTCTTGTCCTATGTTTTTTTTAAACCGGGAGAAATTTGTCATTTTCAGGGGAGTCGAAATTATTTTAGCAGTCCACTTCTGAAACCAATTCAGTAAGCGATTAGGATGATTTGCCTCCGAGTCCTCAATATTTACGGTTATTGTTGTTTGTTTACCTTTCCACCATTCACAATGACATCAGGATCTACCACGTTGCCCAGAGATTTGGACATCTTTCTTCCGTCCTCGTCTAAAACAAATCCATGCACCAGGAGATTCCTGGGACAAAACAAATCAACCAAAATTCAACCACAGATGTACGGTACTCTTTGTCCTTGCGTTTACCATCATCAGTACGCACACTTGTTATCAATGAGTTATGGAATACAGCAGAGGTGTGTCTAAACAGCTCAATGGGGTTTTGTCATAGAGAGAAAACCAACTCACCTATATGGTGGCCTGTCGTTCACTGCAACACTGGTCAAGAGTGAGGTTTGGAACCATGCACCATACTGGTCCTCTCCTTCTAGGTATAGGTCAGCCTGATGGTCTGAATCTGGAAACCAACATGAAAATGCATTGATGAACTGGGCCCAATAATCATGTCTGAGCTTAGCCTACGAATAAAATTGGCGGTCATGGACAGAGACCTTTCTGTGCTGATGAGATCATATTTCATAGATTAGGGAGGAATTCTCAGTGCGTAGTTTGCGTTACAAAGTATTTCTCACTTTATACTTGGCATAGAAATTTGGTGCTGAGTGGTTCCCAAAACTATAAAGGAAAGGACAAGTGGTTTCTAAAACTAAAAAGTTAGAGGAAAGGAAAGCAACTCTTTATAGTGTCTACTGCTCCCAAACGATATTCTTGACTTTCTAGATTGAAGAAATGTCTCAAATATTTCAGTGAAAAAATACAATGTTTTAGAAACCACTTTTCCTTCCTTTAAAAGTTTTTTAGGAAGCACTTGTCCACAATTACCAACAATACACATCTCTCACCTTGAAGGACATGTGACCATGACGATCCACTGTCAAACCAAATGTCCAGTATGTCTTCCCCTTTGACAAAATCACTGGACGACAATCCCGACTGAAAAGAGGAACAAACAAACAAAAACTATAATCAGAGAGAGGTAAAATCTCTAAAGGTAACATGGGTGGGACCCTCTGAACACAAACTGTGATAGTATCTATGCACAGATCGCAGTGTTTTGCAATATTACAAATGGTGCACAGCACTACTGTTTGGATGAGGGTACAGTCGGCCCTTAAAAGTTTAAGCAACATGGTACCCACCTTGCCTATCACATGCTGAGGTAGTAAGTCTTCAACGGGTAACGTCCACCAGCAGTCACTACCGTGCTTGTTGATCAAATCAGTCACATGCTTCACACTTTCACTGTAAAACAAACAAAAAACACCAGTACAGTGGAACGCTGCTTTAACGTACAAAAAGATAAGATGTCTCATGTCTTTAAGTATAACCTGAAAGGACACTCTTCATTATAGTCTCAGTTTGGGTGGCATGAGTGGTAATGCAATGGCTTCTCAATGGCCTCAGTTCGATCCCAATTTATAATATACGTGGGGTAGTGTATTTGATCTCTCCTGTGCCATTGAGTATCATCCAGGCCCTCCCGACCGGTTTTCTTCCCTCCACAAAAATCAGACCCTTTTGATCTTATGCCCATGTCACATGAGGCAAATTACTGGCAACCAGTTCCAGGCAATCTCCAAGAAGAAATAACATTTGTCTTTAAATTGGCCGTCATCCCTTTTACCTCGTAATGAGTGGCTCGTCCGTCTGTATGTTATAAAACACTGGAATGGGCACACCCCAAACTCTCTGTCGTGATATACACCAGAACGTCCGACCATCCAATAGCGCCCTCATGCTGTTCAGAGCATGATTCGGCAACATAGACACACCCTGCAAAGAGGCCTGTTACCAAAAGAAAATTGATTTGTAAAAAGAAAACAAGATCAAACGTTAGGAAAGCATGATGTTTTTATCATTACTGAAATCTTTCTCTATGAACTTTTTGGCAGCAGCTACAATGGTTTTAAAAGTAAGGTACATTTGCTGTGACACCATGTAATCTCTTCTGTGAGAGTGTGTGGTTCTGAGAAGAACCGGTGGTATTATCTCGACGTTCCGAACAGTGTGCTCTGTTCATCCTCAGGAGAGACGAATAGAGCACACTGTTCGGAACGTCGAGTTAATACCATGCATAGCTTCAAGTCTTATCTAATTGGTTTGTACATGCTTTCCAATCTTGGACTTTATCCCAATTCCTGGACCATATTGTCCCTATGCTATTACCGTAGTCGACAGTTTGCAAACTCACCAGAGCTCTGTCTCTGATAGACGCTGTGTTTATAAACCACTGCTTGCTGGGCCGGATGATGATTGGCTGCTTAGTCCTCCAATCATAGGGGTAGCTGTGCGCATAATTAGTCTGAAGGATCAGACTGTCATTGGCTCTCAGCATTTCAATGACTGGGAATACAGAAAACATACAAGCAGTTTATTAAACACCAATAACCCTGTAATTCTTAATCTCCAAAAAGCAATTTAATCCTGCATGTTTTTGTAAGTGTTTGTCGTCCACCTGCAAAATGTAAAAATCAACCCTAACCCAGGGCATTTGCACTCTATTGGAGACATTCTAAGAGAAGAATCCTGTGAGGTAATGGATAACCAAAAGAGAAAAATCGTTCATAACTTTTGGAAGTTGGGATCTGCTTGAATGGAAACTACATAATCTCCTTCAGTTAAAAACACTAAAAACAGCAATGATAAATGTTGTTTGACATTTTAACAGTTCTCACCTATATCATTGGCCTCCGTCAGGACATTTTTCCCAGCTAAATGTGGACCGACTTCTTGCACAAACACACCGTCTTCATCTACCGTGCAATGCTGGAATACACCAAAAATAAATAAGCTTTGGGATTTTTTCAAAAGGATAAAAACACCTTCAAATATTGGAAGATACAATGTAGTGAGAGCAACTCTGATATGGGGCCAATTTCATAGAGCTGCTTAAGCACAAAATTTGCTTTAATAAGCATGAAAAGTCTTCCTTGATCAAACAGGATTACCATCCACATTTTCATGTGACATTTACTGCTTTTGACTTGTATTCGGCCATTGTTTGCTGAGCATAACATTCACCAGGAGTTTTGGCTGGCATACTGATTTTATTTACCAATGTTTTTGGATATAAAAATGCCATCACAACATCTCTTTGGTGAAATCCAGCCCTGGTGTACCAAGACAACGGCTAATGGCACTTGTGACAAGGTGGTCATTTGGACAAGGTCATTCTGACGAGAGGCATGAAGGAAATGACAGATTGTTGTTTCTGTGACATTCAAGCTCCTCCAATCAACACAGAGACAAGACAAACTGGTTTACATTCTGCAGAAGAACCAACTTACCAACGGCAGATTGAACTGCACTGCTATCCCATAATCCTCCTGTCCATGAGCCGGTGCGGTGTGGACGAGTCCCGTGCCCATTGTCATCTTGACGTGAGAGGCCGGTAACAGAGGGACGATTTTCTCATGACTGACAGGATGGTGGCAAGATCCGCCCTCCAAGTCAGAGCCTAATATTAAAAGTGAATCATAATCTCAAACTGAGAGCATATTTGGCATAAATGTCCAAGGATCTGAACATTCAAAGACTATAGAGGTTATTCACTGATGTCCTTAACTCACGTGGTTGGCCGTCAAGCTTTTCTATGTTCTCCATGGTTGAGCATACAACACTGTACATTGTGTGTGCACTGAAGCGTATTGTTTACACGTGTGCAATCATTGTGCTTGACGGCCAATCCAAGCTGATGATATCACGTCACGTGTCTCTGAAAAGAGAGATATATCTAATGAAAAAAAATTATGGAAAAATGGAAATAAATATCCTCATATATTATTAAAAACTGATTACCTTCAAATGAAGCCACAGTCTCAAACGACGTGCTGAAAATCTGCTCCATTTCATGGGCTCTCTCGGATGCAAGCAAATAATTCTTGCCGGTTCTAGCGCACCGCACGATGCTGTAGTCTTTGGCTGGCATGTAACAGATGGCTTCATTGGACGGTATGGTCCACGGCGTGGTGGTCCAGATCGCAGCGTAGAGATCGGCTGTTTGACAACATGGACATAAAATATCATCACGATATTAGAACTAGAACAGCAAAGCTGCCATGACTTACATGTATTACATTTGGCCTGTTTGTTTAACACACAAGATCACGGATCCTGCTGATCCAGATCCCATTTAGGCATATTCTGCATGGGACGTGGATCTGCAGATCTGGGATCCCGTGCGTAACAGGCCTCAACATGACCGCAAATTACATAATATAGGCCTACTCAAAAAAGTTAAATATTTCACACGGACAGCCAAACAGAAGAACAAAGGACAGACGGATAGCCGAACGGCGAGACAGAACGGACAAATATTTATGAAATAGTGCCAAGACACTAACTTTTTCCAGGGAATTTGAAGCCAACTCACTCCTATCAACCATAGGGGTAATTGCACAATGTTGAATTTCGGTAGATTCAGTAAAATTCCAATCAAAATCGCTGAAGGGGGATTGAAAACTTCAATCCAAAAAGATGAGGTCAGTATTAACTGAACGGCATGATTGACACACTAGTCGTTTGCCAGCAGAGCTTGGTCCAAAGCCCAACAAATGTGTCACAAACCTTTGTGACTGTTGTGGTGTTGGGTTTCTGTTAAGAATGCTGAAGATGGTAGGGTGGTTAGGGTTAATATAACAACGAAAGGCTTGAAAATGTCGAGGCATCTCACCAGAATGCTCTGCTAACTTGTCAGGAAGCCTTGCCACAGGAAACGTCACGTAAACGGACGGAGATATATGGTTTGGGTTATACTCCAGCTCTGCCTCTGCCAGGGCTGTTCTGCAACAGACCAAAGACAGAAAAACAACTTCAAAACGGGACAAAGTTTAATGCATGTTCAATCAGTCAGTTTGTTTTCTGGCAACTTCAAGATGATGGCTACAATGTACATATGGATTCAGGTGAATTTACGCTCCACCACACTCAGTACTGCAGGGTGTACGCCAGGGCGGGGACACCGCAATAATCCTACCTCCGTGGTCATGCCGTCAGATCGGTCTATACCAATCCATACACAAACTATCTTACCAGATGTAATGTCATTTCGCCTTTTTACTTGAAATTCTGGCAGAAGACACCCCAAAAATGCACAATTACCTGGAAGATGGAGACCAGTTAACAGGCTTCAGGTCACGGTAGATGTACCCCTGAAGATAAGCAACCAAAATGGAGTAGAGGTTTACAAATTGGAAGAAAGAACGTTGTGGATTTGGAACACTAAAATCAACTTGGTTAGAATATTAGAATCAGGCTGCTCCAGCCCTTGAAGGATTGAATAAATTCTCTGGTTTGAAAAGGAAAACAGAGCTTCAGCTTCAGTGAAAAACCACAACCTATATTTTCTGCATATTTATGTCAGAGCTGGAGCCTGAGCCTGAGCCTCCGTTTCGTAAACCCCCCTAGACTCTTACTGGTGGCAGGATTCTTTGAGAGAGGGGAAACAGTGATTCACCAGGGAATCTACCGGTACTCACCTTCTGGTACATTTGATGGAAAACCTGCAGTTGAGTGGCTTCATATTCCTTGTCAAAAGTATAATAGCAACCATTATCCCTAGGCATTCAAAAGACAACAAGCAATATGTCAATGTAACCATGTCATATCTACATGTAACAATAGCTTTACAAATTATGAAATAATAACAACTTATTTGCACATAAATTTGTTTGGAACATTTATTTCTTTAAAGATGCTTTGTCCAATTTTAATGCTGGTATCACAATAAAAAAGTACACTTCCTTTCTTACATTGGTCATTTTAAAAATAAAATATGAACATTTATACGTTTTCATTCAATATCTTGAACAAGAAAGAACAAGGCTCAGCCCTTCAATCAATTAATCAGGTTGAAGTCTATTTGATATCAAACATAACAATTGTTTTTTATCTAAAAAACAATTGTGGCTTTTAGTTTTTGTTACAGAAGCACATTTCTGTTTCACAAACACAAACACATCAACCATTCTAAATTTGTTTGCTCAATTTCTTTTTCAAATACTTTTGCCCATAAACAGGGAATCCAATTTGAATTTCTATTGCTTACCAGTCGGCCATGATGCCCCATCTTTTGAAGGCTGCCATTTGTCTTCTGATGGCTTTCTCCGCAAATTTCCTCGCTGGTTTATATAAAGAAGAAATATCAAAGACGGCATAATGTACACTAGGTGACCTGGGCTGGATTTTCACCAAACACTAAGAATAATCTTAAGACGAGATGGCAATATTACCATAGAGATTTGTATTGTAACATCACACTTTGCTTAGCAATTAGGATTGATTAACATTTAAGATTAAGATCGTGAAATTGACGTTCAAATATATGGCTGACCACAGCTTGCCAGATTCTGCTGCCAAACTTAAATTCTACACAGCAGTGGCTCAAGACACAAATATGAAATAAATTTGAGTGAATTTACCCTTTTTCCTGATGGTTGGAGGGCTGAGTTTCCTGAAGTCATCCGAATTCTCAGTGAGAGATTTGAGCTCAATGGGCAGACCATGGCAGTCCCATCCAGGCTTGTAGTGTATCCTATGGCCACGTAACAGTTTGTAGCGATTGATAATGTCTTTCAGTACCTGTTATCAATAAAGAGCTAAACATTGTGATGTCAGCAGTGGATGTTCCATAAACAACAGTAAAAGACATTTTGCTGATACACTAGTGCAACTGTAAATAAAAAACTTTCATGTGAACTTGGTCAAACAAGTTACAAGAATAGCTCAGTTGGTTGAACGCCTGTACGGTATTCAGGAGGTCGTCGGTTCGAATCCCGATCTAGTAAATATTTCTTTGTTGAGTTTGTTCACCTTTCAATGACTTAAAAATTCAGTGGATTGAGACTTAGCATACGAGTTGGCCAGTGTGCGAGTTGGGCGGCATACACGTTGGTCGGTGTACGAGTTGACCTGCTTCGTCACAAACAAACTCTTTTTCAGTGATAGTAAGCCTCTCACATCCTGTTACTAGTGTTAGACAAGTGCATATGAACTGATACTACCTTATTAAGAGCATGGCCAACATGGGGATCACCATTAGCATAGGGTGGGCCATCGTGCAGACAGAAGTCCTTCTGCTTTTCTTGATCACATCTCTGCCACGCATACAGCTCAGAAAAGGCACAAATCTACCGTGGAAATTACAAGAAACAAATTATATTCATGAAAAAAATGGCGATCGTAAAGTTTGGGACCACCCTGTGTTTTTATCAATATCGTAAAAAATTTGTATGCACAGCATGCGCAACGAAACGTATTCACAGTTGGACCTGCATGTGATAAAAACACACAAAGATATTCAGGGGTTACCTCAGTTTAGTACACTCAGGGTAGCTGGTAACCAGCTTCTACAGTAAATTGGGGTTAGTGTAGTTTACACCACTCGTATTATTTTCAGTATTTATTTAGCTTCTACCATAAACTAACTCACCTGAATACGTTACTTGTGGTTTTCTCTTCAATGTCTGCAAGCTTAAATTTGTGGAAAGAGGGCAGGGCTTTGATTTTTGAGGGAAATTATGGGGTAAAACGGTATAAAGGCGATGCGACATATTTTGCAGACGAAATGCTTAGCTTAGCTGTAGAAAGTCTGGTTTCCGCCCTTATTTCGATGAGCCTTGATGTGTTGGGTCTGGTATAGTACCAGACTAACTGGACCAGATCATCGGTGATTGGCTGCTGAAAAAGTTGCCTGGTAAATCCCGCTTTGTGATTGGTCGAGAGTGTCATAGACTTTACCAGAGGGAGTAAGATTATTATTTTGCACAGGTAGTTCGTGTCAAAATGGCATAAACGCGACTGAAAAGCTGTGTTCAACTTCGCAATAAGTGGGTAAGAAAACCTTCTTTTTTCACTGGAATATTGCCGAAATATGTTCATTTTAGGGTTTACAGGACCCATGAATATTTGCTTTAAGTAACAAATCTCATTTTGGAACTGTAGAAGCTAAATAAATACTGAAAATAATACGAGTGGTGTAAACTACACTAACCCCAGTAAATTAACTTACCTAAATACGACTGGGTCTCTGTACCACTACCAGCTAACCTGAGTGTACTAAACTGAAGCAACGCCGATATTCGACCGAGAGAATAACCCTTTTTTCATATTGGCCATCAATGGAACTCTTTCCAAAAGATCATTCTGTGGCATTACACTCAAAAATTGAATTATCAAATAAATGACTCTCATCAAGAAATGATTGTTTTACTTAGAACTTGTAAGTTGTAGGCTATAGGATTTTTTTTATAATCATTAAAAGAAAATATTGCATGACTCATAATATTGTAGACTTGGGTCTTGGGAAACTGTCAGTCACTGGATTCTTCATAAATGAATATACTCACCCGCTGAATGTCTTGTTCACGTTTCCCAGCACCCCACAACTCGAAAGTAGTTTTTGGCAGATTCAGAGTATCGGCATATTGCTTGCTCGCAAAATACCTCTTTTCATAAATGCCTGTTCCTTTAATCAGCCTCGAAAGACTCCTCCAATACTTCAGACAGATTTGTAACATTTTGAAACGCTACGAACAAGTGTACATTGCAACTGCAAGTTACAACACAACTTCCGAAATTTATCAACAGTGCACGTCCAATTTATCTCGTCACATGGGGGCTGCCATATTGTTAGTTTGGTGCCGCACATAAATTTTTTGCTTGTGGATATGGCAGTGTGTTGAAAAAGAAACCAGACTAAGCTGCAATCATTTTGAACGCTAGAGGGCGACATATAAAATTCACGGTCAAAAGGTCCGAAGGCGGCATGAAATATAGCAAAAATCATATTAATTTTCAGCGACACAGGAAAAGTTGTAATATTATATATATACCTTGGTCGAAAATATCCGTCTGCGATAAATGACAACTAATTTGAAAAAAAAACAAAATTCAATAAAAGGCAGACCCAGTCAATCACAACAGAAATAAATGTGAGTATGAATAATTTATCTGACGAGACATTATTTTGTACAAAATCCGCCCATAAAAATAAGTGGATAATTATAATTCAATATAATTTTGCTCTGAAAAGAACAGAAAATCCATCGTAATGATGTGACTAGATTGCATAATGCAACATTAAACATTATGAGAAAGAAAGTACCATCAGGTTTGTAAAAATTTTCACACCTCATGTGCGATTTCCTTAGTAAGGTATATAGAAGAAAATCTTGAATAGTGTGTTTAATTATGACTAATTAGATTTGGAGATACTGTTATAGGGCAATATAAGTCGCAGTGGTTAATAAATAATAATCAATCATTTTGTTGGAAAGTCGGTAAATCAAAAAGTACCAAAAAGGCACCGAACCCGGACTTCTTCATACCATTTCCCGTCCAAGTAAAGACGTAGTCAGTGTTCCTGTTTATCCAGAAATCATGTTACTGACACCTCCTCCTCAGTGCGAAATCTCAAGATGCGATTAAGGATGTAAACAAACCACATAGTGCACGCGTCCTGCTAGTGGGCCAGAAATGTTTCATTCAGAAAAAACACATGTGCGCTATTATTCGTCCACTGATTTGCCTCTTATGTAAATGAATATAACGGTCCAATCAAATCTGTCTAGTTACTATAAGCCCGCCCACTCATTTACATATGAATGCGCCATGTTTTGGCGGTCGCCAGATAACCAGAAAATATTTACATCAACGGACGATCATCGTGGAAATCTGTAGTGTCAGCATTACTAGTCCATCACGGCCCTGCAAGTTTCACATTTTAACAGCTCTTCTAAGCCCCCAAACAGCCCACATTTGTGCAGTATAGGTAAGTAAACACTGTAGACCTCAAATTTATGGACGATTTTCTGATTGAAGATGATCTTGTCGGTGAAATCCGTGTCCGGCTTCTGGAAAATGCCATGTGGCTTGGATATGGCGGTTACGTTAATCATGGAGGAAGGCCTTCCTCCATGCGTTAATTAACACGCAGAATGCACGCAGTCGATGCATGCATAAAATGCCGGCTATCGTACACACGTGCAATGCCAATGTAATTTACAGCATGGACACGTAACGTTAGTGGTGCTATCAAGTGCTATTTTTTTGTACATCAATCAGTAATAAGATCCATGATCATGGCAATCATACTAATTCATATTCATGTGGTTACACCTTTTTGGCTTTTATGATAGGCCAACAACTGCTTGTACTTCCCGCACATGAATTACTTGCTAGCCTCATCCTTTCAGTTTCATATATTTTTGTCAGACAATTATTTTGCTGTTAATTTTGTCTAAGAAAAAAGTGTAGCCTAACGTTAGGCCACCAGTACAATTAGGCCTACTAACACTACAGTAAGTGAGTAGGCCTACTACTAGTAGTAGTAGGCCTACTCACTAACTGTTACTAATAGTGAGTTAGTAGGCCTAGTAGGCCTACTCACTAACTGTTAGTAGGCCTAATTGTTGCTTTGCGTATGGCTTGACAGTTTTAGGCACAGGTCAGGCAGTAGGCCTACTTGAATTTACCTAGTTGCGATGATCATAACCCTTGCCTTGGTCTGACATCATGGGGACTGGGACCTTACCCCATGTCAGACCAAGACTTACGGAGTTACGATCATCGCAACTAGAATTTAGCCTACCATGAAATTACTAGGGGGTTATAAACCGTTAAGTGACATCCGACAGTACTAGTTAACTGTGGCTGTGCTGTGCTGTGTGCCTCAATCTACCATGGACGTCATGGAGGAAACCGGGTAGTACTGGTCGATGCATAGAGATTTCTGTCTTCATTGCTGATCCACATTTGGGAAAAAATTGACATTACTTTTTAGGCCTACAAAAAAGTACTGCTCTAGTATTATAATTACTTAGACTATTAGTGTAACACTACAGTAACATTCATGGTGTCCTACCTTGCCAACAATTAACATGACCAAGTAGGCCTTGGCTTACTGCTTGTGCTAATGGAAACTTGCTGGCACCGTCATTCTTCTGATTGGCCATTCTTGATATATAATAATATTAATAACAGCCTTCTTTCTCTAAGTCTAAATGTTATTTTGAGGGAGGTACTTAATCCCTTACCATTCTCTTACTCTCATTCGGAGTAAGGAAACGGCAAAATATACCCTGTCAACAAAAAATCAAGTAAATAATCAGATTATATTAAAACAAAAATATTTATTTACAGAAAAATGTCTTAGGCCTGTCTAATTTTATTACAATGGCTTGCCATTCAAGTATATTGAAGAACAAACCGGTTACCTTGATCCAGTATAAACTGGAGCCCTAATATTACTCCTCATTCAATAAATGGATTTTGACATGGACGGTTGTATATGAAAACAAATTTATTAATATAGGACAGTTGAATTATGACTGTTATGAGTAATATAGGGTTCCAGTTGCTGGGTCTAGGAGAGTGCAGGCAAGTTTCCTATTCTTATCCAATACACTGGACATAAGGACTGGGTATAATCCATTAGTGGAGTCAGATAAAAACTATAAGGCCCATGCATTACCACCTCTATACTATTACGATCAGTACACGTTATTAGCTGGGATGATTGAGGTCGGAATACACCTCAGTGATGCTAGTAGCAAGTAACATGTCATGGTCTACTTGCAATGATTGTAACCCTCGGTCTACATGGACCTAAGTAGACCAAGGGTTATGATCATCACAAGTACCCATGGATGACCCATTTGCAGCGCTTTGCCTTTTATAATGTCAACCCTAATATTAATCATGCACACTGATGGACTGTCCTTCTTGTATCCTGTTTGTTCATTAGCATTCATGGGCAACTTGGTCAAGCAGATAAGAGCACTGTACAGATACAGTCCATGATTGTTGTTACCACTAAGTACTCTGCATGGACCACCGGAACGAGGCGCATTTACCTATCTTTTATTCATCATTTCCATTTTGACAAGTTGCCATGACATGCATTCATTATTTTTTTCTCGTAATTTTTTCTATTTTAAGCTTCGGTTTCATTTTAATGATGGTAACAGAAGATTGGGCAAAATCAGTTGTTTTTTTTTGGGGGGGGGATATTTTGATAAGACTAAAGCTGTCCAGCAAAGTCAAACAATGTGGATTTGTAATTTGTGCTGACAGAATTTGTTTATCAGAATTACTATAAAATCTTAAGAAAAAAAATCAGGATTTTCATTTTATCTTTTTGTTGCTGTCTGAAACAGGAAATTATCTGCACTTTGAAAATGTATCCAAGAAGATTCACTTATTGATGATAATAATTATGAAACATTTTCCTATATATTCATCGTCACGTCCAATCAAAGTTGGCCACTGGTTTTGAGGGAAACCATATAGTTGCCAAAGTCTCTTGACCTTTAGGACCAGGATTGTTGAACTGCTTCAAAGATTTAATCAGCAGATACTCTTCTCTGTGGTCATCCTGTAGATAATTTGTGAAATCCTGTGTTCCATAATGCTGAAAATATGTTCCCATATATCAAGTTACGATCTTTTCTCACACAAAGTTTTATACACAATGGCCCTTCAGTATGCAGTTTCAGTGTGCAATTTATTCCGACGGAGCGTCAGGCTTTAAACGGACCAGACAGGGTTCAGGTGTCTCCTGGCAAAAACGTCTGATTGGAAATTCAGCTCAGACAGCACGATAGCGGCATTGATGTCATTTGTTGCCCACCGTACTCATAACGTCTCTACTGCCTGTGTATGTCCATGTTAATAAGTGCAGGCCGTGAGCGGTGATGTGCCCCCTTGTCATGGCAATATAAAGTATGTGGGAGGATTACGAAGGGAAAAATACTGCAAGTCTAAACACTTGCTAGAGCTCAATGTGGTCGAAATAGTCAATCACACTTTGGGGTTAGTTTTCTGTGGGAAAATCCTTGCTTCATATGTTGATATTTCTTAGAACGTGCTTGAAACTGGAATTATCCTTTTAGAGTCTGGAGTGCTTTTATCCTTGGTATTCCTATGGGCTAAAATGTGGTTGAGTGAATGTCTGGAACTGCATGGCCGTGATGGAATTTGGGATTCCAATTCAAATACATTACGGCCTTCAGGTCAGCGACACTGTGTCATCATAATACATGTAGTAGTTTATTTGATGTTGCCATAATTTGATGAAAATGTTCTCTAACGTGGACATGAAATGACACTGACAGTGTGACTTTTGATCTTCACTCTTCAGGACAATTCAAAGAAAAGAACTGCTTTAAATTTTATACTCTCCAGACTCGAAATTGAATAATTAACCCAACTCCTTACCGCGGTTCACCATGCATGTTTTTTTCCTGTGGTAAGTGTGGTATCCTGATTACCACAATAAATACTGTACACCTCTGTGTGGTTTTCATGATAAATGCATGGTTTATGATCCACTTCACATTTGGAGACTGAAGTAATGTGTGGTAAGCAGCACTTGTCTTGTCTGGAGTTAGTGGAGCAGAACGATTGAAATGAGATACTATTCCTGGACTTGATGGCCATTATCAATGCAATCCTCATCATCTTCTCATCTCCATCTAAAGTGCCGCGGAATTTGCAAAATGTATGATGCATCACTTGGTGGGATTTTTGCCCCTAATGGCCATTCTTGGTCATTACCCAGCCTGGAAAGAATTGATCTGATTACAGATATGATGGTTATTTAATGTCGTCATGACTGTCGACTGCCTAGCCCACACACCAGGGGAAGGGGAGGGGGAGAAAGAAAGAATACAAGACAAGTGTCCCTTGAGACGTTGCGGTAAAGCAGTTGACGGTATCATCATAACTCCATAGCATCAAGCATGCAGTACCCTGTACATGTACGTCATACATTTAAGTGCTTTGAATATATTAATCAAATACACCGCGCGCGGCGGGATGTGCAGTGCGGCGGTATGCATGTAAACACGAGAAGATATCACACACACACATTATACACAAGGTGGTCACCTGCGCTGGTCACACGACAAACACTGGCTCACGTGTCGTATTTGTAGTGGGTCGATTCGCCGGAAGTACACCCACGGTGTAACAGTGATTGACAAATTACCGAGTGAACTCTATTTTTATAACTCCCATTATTCACAGGTTGCTGGTTTGGCTAGGTAGACGTGTCTGTGAGAGTGGTTCTCGTACCTACAAGGCTGCGACCGACGTCATTATCAAACCTTCGCGAGTACCCTGACAGCCCAGCGCTTGAAATTGATTTGGTGGGAAATTGACTGACATCGAGCAACGAGGAAACCGTCAGATTTCCGCTTTCTAGGAATGGGTGAAATTAGGTGAGTATTCAAGTGAGAAAATGGCGATACTTGTGTTGCATTTTCTTAGTTTGTGCTTGTTGTTGCCTGATTTATCAAATTTGCTTCCCAGCAAATGCTGATCGTCATGGAAACTAATGAATGGATTGGAAACTATGCATAAAAATAAATTGCCTGGTCATTCAACCTGGAAGAAAACAAAATATTAAATTCATTTTCTGTCATTTCTTGATTTTCTGCCTTTTTCTTTGTGGCATATTTGGGAATGGGGGGTAGAAAATAGTTAACATTGAAAAACAAACTGTGCAGATATTTAATCGGTATAAATTCCAAAATTTCACTGCATATAAAAAAAAAAATCTAAAATCTTATTTTTCCATCCCATAATTTTACACAAGAGAAAGATAATTTTTGATAAGAACAGAGATGAGACTGAGAGGAGGATTGTTTTTTTCTAAGTTGGGTATTTGACTAATTGTAATGCTGTGTACATACTTACAGTGCTTCCAAAGAAGCCAGTGAGGAAATCTCAAAGCAACCCAAGGGCTACTCTGGGTAACTACCATAGCATTTACACTGTGTTCACTGGGCGTTCAGTGGGTGACTTTGGCACCCTTGTACCCACTTTGTACCCATTTGTTGCATGTCACCCTGGTTCTTTGGCCACATATGGTTCCAAATTGCATGCCATTTTAGGAGTTAAACAGCATGAAATGTTCATAGTTAAATTGTTACCGTTTATGATGCTCTTTTAAATGTTTCCTAACGACCTTATGTGGATGTTAAATGGCAATGACTCATTTTGTTGTTGGGCCAATGAATTTTCACAGACAACCTTGATTTTTGAACTATCATGGATAACTCTTTTGAAAAGGGATTTAGTTTTACAATTGAACACTATCATGTGCACATAGGCATGACCCGCATGATAGGGATTTAATAAAACATTGGAAATATAAATAAGTCTTAACAAAAAAGTTGTACTATTTGCTGTTGTAAATTACAACCGTGATAAATTTATGGCTTCCGTTTTTCTTTTGATTTTCTGATTTAACACATGAAAAAAAAAAATTTAACTGGTTAAAAATATATACATTTTTGAATGGAAAATCAGTGGCCCACCTATTGTATACCAGCAAATACAATTTTGCCAAATCATTCCGTTCATTCCTTGTTGGTTTGACTGGTAGTCTGGTAGACTATTTGTACCAGTATTTGTTTTTTTCTGTCGCTCACAAACTTTTATATATACCAGTAGTTATATGTAAATTTTATTTCTGTTCTTTTTTACAACTTCGGCTGGCACTGGCTATATAAAATTTATATAGCCAGTGCCAGCCTTAGTTGTAAAAAAAGAACAAATATCTTTTGAAAAAGTCACGTCGGTGTTTTGTGTAACATTTCCCTTCTCTTGTATTTTGTAATTGTCAAATGTTTTAATCTTTTTTTAAACCTTAAAGATTAAAATTATGTTGGGGCCACAATGCCAGGCCCTAAATTTGTCAATTTGAATCATTTTTATTGTGTTCTGTTCAAGTTTGATATTAATTAATGTTGGTTTTTTTCCTCTTTTATTTCTTTTTTGTTTCCATTTTGCTTCATTTTTAAAACCCGGTTTTGTAATCTCGTTTTTACAGTTTTCATTTTATCAGACACTGCCTGTTTTTGTCAGTTGATTTTAAAATTTAAATATTTAAACATTTAATACTTAGTGTTGCATACTATAGGTTGGCAGGGTTGTGTTACTTTTGCAACTGATCAAAACCTATTGGAAACCTTATCTTGTCATCTAATATCAACATTCACAGTCCAAACAAGCTACGCTCTCTGACGACACTTCTCAGAGTGATTTGTTTCGGCTCTCTAGTAGTTAGTGTTTCTCGTTTCTTACTCTGTCCCGGATTCAAGTTTCAAGTTCAGCATTTGTTGGGGAAATCCTTTTTCTCTGAGGGTTATTTTGGCTCTGTAATTCCATTCTTGTTGATTAGGCTATCCATGATGTTAAACTATTCATTACAGTCGCTTAAGTGACGGCCCTCGGCACGGTGGGGTCTTAAATGGAGAAGCCTTTAACTCCCAATCAAGACGAAAATAAGCAGGGCTGTCATGGAAATTAAGTATTAATGATCCAGCTGCGTTCAGGGTTAGCAGTGGATGCCAGGATGGGTATTTCATGTTGATCCCTTCAGCTTGATAAATTATTGAAACACTATGTGCATATTCGGTTCTACCATTACAGATGGGCCATCTTTCTGTTTTAGGTTTGGCATTTTTACAAGCGTGTGTTGTGGACAAATTTTTGTGGATAGTTTTGAAGTATAGAGGATGCAACTAAGCCAGCAGAGATGCCACTTTTCAGGTTGTAGCCTGAATTCGGGTTTTTATCTCTGAAATATCCAGAAAACAACTTTTTTTAAGGGGGTAAGGGTAGTTTAAGGTTTTTCTGGGCTGGGTAAAGGTGTTTCAGGTTTTTTCATGAAATTTTGGTGGCATCTCTGAGCCAGACATGCCGTATATTTTTATATGAATTCACAAATCGTACGACCGAAGGGATGGATCCACACATGGATACATACAACTATGAATTTGAAAGACACTTGAACACTTGAAAGAAATTTAAGAATGCAAATAAAATGACGGAAGAATGTACACCGAACAAACAAACAAGCACAACAAACGTAAAAAACAAAATTGATGGGGGAAAACAAGAAAGAAGATGTTACAAACAACATGCAAAGCGCCCCACTGCGTAGGCGTTGTGTGTGGGATGTCTCCTTTGTGCTTCAGTACCCATAATACTCTCACCAATTGAATTGCAGTTAATCAAACGGCCGATCTTGAAAGCACGCAGCCTGACTGATTGCTGCACTTAACATTGATTCTTGGGCTTCCAATCTGGTGGAACCCTCTTTGACGCTGTGCGGTAGCAGCGCGGTAATGACCGCTACTCTGTAGAGAAGGCTTCGTAATGCGAGCGTCATGCCGACGTATTTTGCCACATGGTTGCATACGAATCGGAAAAATTGCGTACATGTATTTCCAATTGAACAGCACTTTATGTTACGGCAGTTGCCCATTTTTCAGTCTGATTAAGCATTTTGTCGCTGCTCGGTCCACCTACGGATGGACGCAATTCACACACAGCTGTTTAGACAGGAATGGATCAATACCACGATGTGCATGTCCATCGGAACTGCCAGTGCTGAGAAAAAACAAGTTCAATTCGCGGTCATATGTACTGTACATACACGTAGTACATACACAGTGTGTATGGATGGAGGCATGGGTCCGTTCCTCAGGTTGCGAAGAGATTTGTGACAGTGGTCCCTTGTTACCATGGATACATGATCTATTATCCTCGACAGGGTTGCTACCGTTATTCCCTGCAGTGCTGAAATTGATCTTTTCTATTAATATGCCAACAATTGTGAACGTGCTCTCAAGTACGTGTGATATCACTGGAGACAACCACAAATCATGTGTCACTTCGGTAGAAATCCGTAATTTTTTTGTCAAAAATTAAAGAAGACAGGAATATTGTCACTCATTCACATAAAGGCTTATAAATTGCAAAAAAAACCCAAAAGATTAAGGATGGCTAGCTTGTCTAACTCCAAGCCAGTTAATGTGCAATTTGCTCATCTATTTAAAAACAAGAATATCATTAGATGAAGGTGCAGACTGTATATGTTTAACGTGTTAATTACATCATCGGTAATAACATTCCTGTGCAGTGTGCATACAACCAAGCGTGCATATATGCATCACTGTATATACGCACACGTGGACAATTAGGACTACGAGGCTGTTTTTGCATACACTGACTGAGTTTATACCGACACTGCACATAGTATAGAGTGGCATTGCATTACCAGTGCCCGATTTCACGAAACTTTACGCAGTTGCGTAAGTCCACTTACGCCACGAAATTTGTGGCGTAAGTAGACTTACGCAACTGCGTAAAGTTTCGTGAAATCGACTGCAGATGACGTCAGAATCAACCCTCCCCGACAGGCCTGACCACCAAGCTTGTGAATTAATGTCCACAAGCCATTGACGCATGCTATGAACCTCCTCCCTCTAGTCCACCTGTGTAACCCCCTCCCCCCTCCTCCCTCCCCCTCCTGTGCATTTCTCTCTACTTATCAAAACATGCAGAGCACATTATAATACGTAGACCGTACATGTAATTCTTTCTCCCTGAACAGGGATTTCCCCGTTTTCCATTATTAAATTCCAAAAAGTGGATAGAAACTGTTGTGTTTTATTCGGAGATTGAGCAATATAAATACTGTATAGTACATTCAGAATGTACATTGGGATTTTATTTTCAGCACACCATCTCACTGTCTATTCAATGTATGCATAATTCAACATCATGTCTAAAATAGCTGCAAGAGCGTGATACATGCATGTATCTTAGGCAACCATCTATCAGACTTATTGCAATGTTAAGCCACAGTACGTGTTTGTACTTTGTGCCAAGCCAAATTGACGTCACAACTGGATAATCGCTCATTCGCAATGAATGTTCGCAAACAATTGAGCACAATGTGTGCGAAGTATCAAAGACTGAATTTATGCAGCGTTGTTAAGTTATTCGGTAATAAGTGTGAACCAGGATTAAGTGGGTGATAGAAATTACAAATTTGAAGCAATTTGTAATTGTAATTGTGATTATAGAGTTGACTGCACATGATATTGTTTCACACATGCTCAATCTTCCGAGCTTCTACGACTGTCTCATTTACATATAGATGCAGCAGCCAGTAAACAGGAAAACATAATGGACATAGTCCTTCACTCATAGACAGTGTAGTCTATTTCCTTAACGCACTCTGCTTAGACTTAATATTCAAATGCATAGTATAAAATCCAACACCACAGTCGTAAGGCCCTGTTCACACTTTCTCCTTTTCAATACGTGTTGAAATCAACCCGGATCTGCCCCGGTTCAGCCCGGCCAATTTTTGAACTGGAACGAAAAGATGCAATGTTCACACTACGTTTATGGTGAACCGGTTCATACGACACAGAACACGGTGAATAATGCAGTTTGGAACCGGGTTGAGATTTTCAACCCTGCTCCGTACCAGGCTTGATTTCGATCTGGTTCGGCCATCCTACCCGGTTTGGCTCGGGGTTGAAAATGTTCAAGTGTGAGAAGGGTTGAAAAAAATCTCGGGGTTCGGTCCAGTTCCAACCCCGAGATTTTGGATAGTGTGAAAAGCCCTTTAGACACAGTTTTGTTGCCTCGATGTACATAGACTGTAAATCTTGTGAATTGTTCATTTTGTTTAATAATGTGTTTTTTATTTTCCATTGTTATAAAATGGTGCTGTTAAAAAAATGTGACACATTTTAGCTGTTCCTTTTAGCCCCAGCGCAGTTTTGTTAGTGGATGTTTAAAACATTTTATAGCATATTTATACTTAGTTTGTTGTTGTTACATAAAATGGTTCATTTGTTTTGACACTGTCAGTCACACTGTTTAGTTTGTTTTGAACAGTTCTGTTATCACACATGCACAAACATGCTCAAAGCACTGTATGAATTCAATCTGTGATTTGAATCCTTTCCTTAGTTTCAACTCAATGATTATTTTCTTGCCTTGGTCTTGTACCCAGCCTCCCCGCTAAGTGTATCAACGGTGCCCTGGCCGGTGTGGCAGGAGTCACCTGTATCTTTCCCATTGATCTCGTCAAGACCAGGCTACAGAACCAACAAATTACCAATGGAAGGCGGATGTACAACAACTTGTAAGTACCGTAGACTAAAACTTCTTCAAAATAACCACTCCCCTAAAAAAAACACCCCAAAACTCCCCCCCCCAAAAAAAAATAAAAGGGTCCAAACCAAAATCTATTTGAAAATAATCCCCAAAAGTATGGCCACATTGAAAATTAACAACAGGTGTAGATCAAATGAAGCACATCAATCACATTACATGTGTCAAACGTAATTTGATATTATTGCTTCTCATGTACATGGGTCTATTGCACTGTCCTTCAGCTAGAAGGACTAACTTCATAACTCCGCCCGAGATCCCTTGCTTAATGATGTTAATGCTAGCTTCCACAGCCAGTAAATCAGATTTTTGAAGTAAAAATGTCCACTGACATGAAAATCTACAGTTGTCAATTTTAGAACTGCTAGGGCATTATTTGAAAAGAATTTGATCACAAACAGATAAAGGCCTTTCGTTTTTTTCTGTCTGTTTTGTCTTCCTGTCTGTTCTTGGATTTGTTGCCAGTCTTACTCTTGGAGAGTTGAGTTCTTGGGCTAAAATTGAAACAAGGGAACATTGCACGCATCCTGAATATTGAAATCAAAATTCAATTGTCCTTCTTTTTTTTATATTTGCCGATGTGGACTTTGCACACACAGAGAGACCAATGATCCAAATTTGTGCCCAGATTTGAGGCAAATAACACTAGAAATTTGAACGTGCATACTCCTAAGGTGTTAACTGCCATTAACGTCCACTTTGCTGAAAATTACATGCATCGGCCCTCTAGATCTCACACAAATCGTAACCCTTGCATAGAGCTGTGTCAAAGTATTCCGCCTACACACGGAAAAAAATCAATATATTCATCCATCGTAGGAAAAAAGAGAGGGGGGAGGAAAAGGGGGGAAAAACACCCAAGATCGCCTTATGAAACTGTAAGGCATCTCCTACGGTTTTTACTTCGTAATTTTTTTTTTGGGAGGGGAAGTGTTATTGGTCTTTTATGTGTACCCACGTAGATTTCCTGCGAGGCTCAGGGGTATATTTCCTTCGTTGATCGATTTGAAAGGTTGACTTTTGTTTGTAGCGTAGGGGGTAGGGGTAGGGTGATACGCCGAAGGGATCTTGTCATCTTTGCAAGCTCTGTACAAGCATAGCCGTAAAGCCATCCAGAAAAAAAAGACGCTGATTAAATTCTCGGATGGTATTTTAATTTTTCCTTTCGCGCACAGCATCAATCTCTACAGTATGAAAAATGCATGAGCCCTACAGTGCCTTACCAAAACACCCTCGGGGTGTGGAGTTTATTTTCAAAAACAAAACTAATTCTGCTGAAATGAAAGGAAATCCATGCATACAGTACCAGCAGATTGGTTAATATACCGCAATTTGACGAGGGGGGGAGGGCTGGTGTCTTATAGCGGAAGTAATCATTTCCTAGTCACACGCATGAAGGCAAATTAATGAGCCATAATCCATGTGTCTTGGAGTGCAGTATTAATGGACCATTAAATACCAGCAGGGTATGTATATACACTGCCAGGCCTGAGTCTAGTGTGGAAACCCTCTAGCAGTACAGGAATGTAAATGGCTAGTGGGTAGTTGTCTGCCTTTTGCCTCCTTGAATACTGAGAGATAAGGGCGTTGGCCCTGCCGGACTTTCAAGGTTAGGGTAAGGGACAAGTGCAGCACAGATGACATTTGAGATAATATTTAACAGATTTTCAATTTGTGAGAAAATCTATTTCAGAATGGTGAGGAATCAAACCATCAAATTATTATATATATGTAGGCTGCATCAACTAAAAAAATTTCCTTTTAGCCTTAGATCCTGCTAGGATCGAAACGCGTCCTAACTTTAAGCAAACAAAATTTCCTATGGACAGTTAGAAGTGAAATTCTATCAGAAAGATATATTAGTTCAAAAACCATCAAAAATGGGGAATACAGTAACATTCCCAACATTTTACAGCTAGCTAGCCTTTTGGTGTACACTTTGAATAGAATTATTTTGCCCTAGATACAGCTTTTTTATTTTTTATTAAAAAAAAGAATTGATATCTAAACAAAAAACCTGTTTATATGCTGAATCAAAATTTGATGAACAAAAATTTAATTAGTATTGACAATTAGACTTTGCATGGTTTAAAATTTGAAATTATAATTATTAATATTATTATTAATAATTATTGGTTTTCATTGCAAGATGCAAACAACCCAGTTTGTTTATTTATAAGGTGTTGTTGCAGTTGCTGTTGTGTTGTTGATGTTTTTTCAACTGAGACAGTCTGGGCTTACTCGCCAAATCATTGAGTGAATGCCAGAAATTCTTTCAGAATGTTCTCTGCCCCTGTGGAGGGATTAATCCTATTGCCGATCGGTTGTACATGTACGTCAACCATGACATTTCAAAACAAAAATTACAAACAAGTAATGACGATGTAATGATTATTTTCTTTATTTCCCCTGAAGATTTGACTGCTTCGTAAAGACGGCAAAAGCTGATGGCATCAGGGGCTTATACAAAGGTGAGTCCGAGCTGTCTGAGGAATTATGACTATGCTTGCAATATATACCGTGTCTTGGGTCTTTAGTCTGTGATCTGTTTGTCACGAGCCATCCACAAATCACAAAGAAAGGCTTGGGGGCGGTTAAAAAGCATGGAAAATGTTGTTGTGTTTACGTTTTTCTGCAAGGCTTTGCTTTTAATGCATTCTCTGCATTGATGGTGAAGAAATAAGGCACGGTGAATGAAGGCAATGTGTTTATACGAAAGAGACAAAGACAGATAGAGTGGAAATCTTTGCTGTGAAATGTCAGCAGCCACTTTGCACGGTATCCTTGCCATTCAGGAGAGAATAGTAACAATCGACTTTCCCGCTAAAAGTCAGTATTACATGAAAGCAGGCTCAGCTGGGAATTATTACATGGCAAGGCTAAGTGATAGGTTGATTATTTCCATGTAATCTAGTGGAAAGAAGATCGGACCATGACGTGTGTGTTGAAGTTTGTGAGTAAAAATGGCTGAATTTAATTCCTGACGGCTGAATGATTTTCAGTCTACAACCCCAAAGCAGCTGCTAATTTAACAAATTATTGTTCAGCTTTGAAAGCTATCTCTGTAAGTTTGAGAACTATAAAAATTGGAAGTGAAAGAAAATTTCCTCCCAAAAGTTTAAAGGTTTGTCTGTTTCCAAATTGTGAGCCAAAAAAAAACTACAGTTGTCTGACGTTGAAAATGGAGTAACACACGACAGAGATTGGTGAAAAGAAAATCCTGGATTTCCATCAATATCAACTCAAAACAATTAAGGCCTTTCTCCTGCCTCTGTAACAAACATGGACGAAATTGAATTTCATGCCCCTCCAGCACCCCCCCCCCCCCCCCTCCCTGGGGTTATTTGGCAGATTTAAGACGGCTAGCAATGCGTAGGCTCTGTGACACCAGAGCTTCTTTGCTCCATCGTATATTTACATCCCATTCCCAGTGTGTGTCTCACACACATTCTCACGTGAAGATCATCGTCTCTCGTCCTGATAAAGAACGGGGTTTCCGATTTCAGCCGCCCACTTGGAATTTTTGTATAAAGTGCAGGGCCTGCCTGCTTGCTTCCTTGCGAGGGAGTATAAACAGGCATCCGTAATAAAGGGCAGATTCATCACCTGGTATTACCGGATGAATGGGAGGCATGTATACACAAAGCATTATGAGATGCTGAAAATTTCCAAGAATCACCCACGTGTATTTTGTCCGTGCTTTCATTTTTAGTGAGAAATGTTTACGTTGCGATGCGCAAATGTGCTGCAGGCCTCACCGTTTATGAAAGTCACCTTAAAACTTTCTTATTTTGAATTCTTGTAATTTTTAAAAACATTTTTTTTGGGGGGGGGGTGTTTTTGTTTCGGAGGACATCATTCTTTTTGTACAGAAATAGAAACTGCCCTCTGTATATACTTGACACCTGCGCCCACCCTTCATCAAACTAAGCCCGACTTTCCACTCTCCTCTTGCCTGCCAGCTAGGATTGCCGGCATCAAATAACAAGTGGGAGGATAAGAAACAAGACTCTAAGAAAAAAATCTGTCATCCTCGAAGGCCTTTCCCGTCAAACTCTGGGGATTCGACGGTGTTGATATTAAATTAAAATGTTTCTTAAGCCCCCTCTCCTCCAATGCTAGATGGGAATCCTGATGTAGGTAGTTCCCTAACTCCCTCTCTCTATCACAAACACACCAACCCTCTAATTTAACCCCCGGGTCCCGAACTTAAGCAGGAAGAGTGGGTTAATTGGAGCGTCATCGTCCTCGGAGCATTCTCTGTGATTCGCTCTGTATAGAACCCTGTGGTTAATTAATATCCCATTATCATAACCCTGTTTTTGTAAGGGCTGTGTGTGCTTGAAGCAGGGGCCAAGTATGACGTAAGTTGTGCGTCATTTACAGACATCCTTAATTGTACAGGACGCAATGACTACCGGTTTAATTTCCTGAGCAGTTAATAATCAAATTTGTTGTCTTTGTGGTCTACGGTGGTAAATTCAATCACATTCCTGTCTCAAAACTTAAAAATAGACCGTACAATGATTGATAAAGAGCTTCCATTTGAAGGAATTTTAAATACCATCACACAAAAGAGCCTGTCGTTCAACTTATTTCCACAATGCCCACCCAATTCTATTGGTACTTGTCGTACAGCATCTCAGCGAAAAAAAACCTCAAGAAACTCACCCTCAGAAAAAAATCCTTTTAATTCAGACGACCTTTCCACATCTAATGTCAGGTGTACCGGTACTATGTTTGGAAAGCGAGTATCATATTTTAAAAAGCCAAAATGGAAAAAGAATGCTCAAAGCAAACAACAAGCACTGCTAGTACTAGGTTTAGCAGTAACTGTATATTTTAATTGCTACAAGATTTTATTTATTTGACCCTTTTTGTTTTTTTCCTCCCCAATCTCGTTTCCTCGCCGTCAGGATTCGGTGTCAATGTTACATTGATATCACCGGAGAAGTCCATTAAACTGGTGGGCAATGACTTCTTCCGTTACTACCTACGGACAGACGGGTAAGTTGAGAATTTGTATAATGTGTCTTTCTATCTCTCTCTGTGGCTCTTGAAGAAGAAAATTCTCTTTTTTTTCAATTGACAATTTCAAGCTTCAATGTCTTTAATAGAATAATCCAAAAAGAAATTAAGAGAAATGAAAAGAATTGAAGTTGTCTTAACAAATCTGGAGTGGTTATCAATTGAATCTATGGGTATGATCTTCTACAATCTTCTTAAAGTTTTTTAACTATGCTTAGATTTATTTTAGTATGTATTTTATTATAATGTATTTTTTTTTTTTTTTACTATTTGTCCCTGTCTTCTGTGTATTGTCTCACTATTCCTAATATTGATGTTTTTAACGAGAGAATGACAACTGCATGTATTTTTCCAATTTTGGAATTGAATAAAGTTTTATCTATCTATCTATCTATCTAAGAAATTATTAATTTCATTCAGTTCTTCAGATATTCCACTTTTAAACCGAGGCAAAACACTGATTAATGTCATCGAAGATGTTTTTCAAAATGTTCCTCTTCTGTGATACTCATAAGGCCAGTGCATCTTTTCATTTTCATGGGTGAAAACAAAAAAAAATTGTGTCAAGATTTAGGAGGGCATGATGTTTCGATCCTAGCAGGATCTTTGTCAAAGGCTAAATGACAAGAGGACAAGAACATTTCAAGTACATGTATAAAGATACATGTATACATAAATGGATGATGAAAATGTCCTTGGATTGTTCTATATCTCTGGTCCTTCAACATGTCAATTTGTGGCTGTTATGACCATCTGGCCGACCTTAATCCTCTCTCTCTTGGCTGATATTAGTGATGAGAAGCAACCCATACTAATCAGGTTTTGCTATCTGTGAGTTGGAGATAGAAATCACATGCTGTTACCGTGACCACCGGGGCTAGATCTAAGCTCAGACAGTCACTCATGTGATAAGAGACATACTGCTATGGTAATGACAGATCATCATCATGTGATCGAGAAAAAAAATCAATTCCTCCAATATTACGTATACGAGCTTGGCAATGTCTGAATAAAAGACAATCTCACATGACGGTTTCCGGAATGCAAAACCCACTCTAACAAAATGAGGCACAAATCTTTTCAAGGTGGAATGTACATGTCTTCAACTTTGTAATCAATCGTAATACGGATAGATGAAGTATCATATTCACTAGCTGCTGTGGCATACCGCTAAATAAAGTTCGTTGACATTTTTATTTTAAGGTGAGGACATTTCTGATGCATCTCTTAAAAAAATAATAAACAAATTGTCATTTTTCAAAAACAAACGAACAGGACATGTATACAAACTCAATTTGCTGATAAATTTCATGTCAAGTAAAGATTGGGCATTTTAAAGTATTCAATCCATATTCAGGTAACTGTTAGTGTTGTATTGGGGCTTTTACATGAGGACAGTGTACACTGGATTGTGACAAGTATATTCCACTCGAACAAATCTGTTGAAAATTGTTTGTGACATGCCCCCGGAGTAGACTACAAAACCACAATATTAGATTAAGGGCTTCATCTATGCCAATCCAATATATCGGACATAGGAATCCGATATAGTACCGGACATAGGAACGGTACTTCGAGTAGAACTAGGTCATTGATCCAATCATCATCATCAGTGCTCTAGATAATATGGCTTGCATTTGGAAATTATTGCTGGAAATTGAAATGTATAAAGTGGACAATTACACCACGTTGGGGCTTGAGGTAAATTTTGAACATGGCTTCATGGCAATATTGGTTTGGATGATAAGGTCACTGGGTCACAGAGTGGAAGTAGAATTTCAGAACCAAATTGCTTTCTACATTTACACGCATGTAGTCTGTCAGAGATGATTGGAATAGTACGGTACTATGAACCATGGGACATTGAGAGAAGACAGACACAAATCCAGCTCTTTTAGGATCTACAAGAGCAGATATGTGTTTTGACAGTCATCTCACCCGTTGCCAGACGCCAAGAGTACTTTACACGGATGAAAAGGCCGGCAATTCCATGTCAGCGGGGCAATATCGGGGCAATTTGGGGTTGTGCCAAAAAATAAATACTTCTCTGGAGATTCCAGCAGCAGTTGGGGGGGGGGGTGTTCTGGATTAGCGTGTCGTTACGCGATCGTCATGAAATAGACTTGGCAGTCTTTAGAGAAACTTGCCGTCATCTTTAAAAGGGCCCTGTGGCTGTTGAGTCGCATGCCGATACAGCCAAGATATGGGAGAAGATGAAAAATCCCTCCAATGGAGACGGGGAGTTATTTACTCGGGATAGACTGGCGTGCTATCTACTTGCGCCTTGTGGGGACATAGCGCAGGGACGTAAGACCCATGAGAGACGAGAGAGAGACAAAACGAGTCAAACAGACCCAACCATGTATCTGTTCTGTCTCAGGAACATTAAGAATGAATAGAGTGATTTCATGATGAAAAGGAAGAGCCCCCCCCCCCTTAATAACAATATTATTCAGCAATTGTCCTTGCCAACAGACAGTGCTCCTCTTGCATTAATTGATCCCCTGCAACGGACACAGGTATAATATGCCATCTCACCGAGGGCAATCAACAAAAGTTACCATGGCAACTGGCCATTAAATTCATCTCACTGTCGAGACAATTACCGGCTGTATATATATATATATATGAAGACAATTTTTTTTCTCATGATTTAATAAGACCAGACTGAGACATTTTACCTGTATTTGTCAGTCTACTGCATTATTAAAGGGGTAATTTGAAAGAAATTTGTAACATGCTCTTTTTTTCAATCTGTTGGCCCGTCTTTTTTGGACACGATTCCATTGGACAAACATTTACAATTTTACATGTGAGAAAACCATTCAGGTTTTTCTAATCAATCTACAGACCAAATAAGTTTTTCAGAACTGATATCCAAATTATATCATGTACAGTGTACAAGAAATTTCACTGTGTGAAATTGTAAATCCCGTTTTCACAAGCCTTATTTCTTACGGTCACTTTCAATCTCTGCCTCCCCCCCCCCTACCAACCAGCTGAGCAATCCCTTCTTCACCTTCACCCCTCCCCCCACCTCCCCCACCAAGAAAAACAGGATATAATTTCCCTTGCAAGCAATTACATCGGGCTGTATTGGCAGCAGGCCAAGTATTAGCCAGGCTACCCTCCCCCACTCCACTTGACCCTATTCTGGTCTTGGACGTTCATTCGTTCACGGTTACGCTATCATGATAAGATTAATGCAACATGATTACGTTGAACTGTCCAATAATCTTGATGTGACTGCATTTTCCCAGCCGCCGCCGCCGTTGCGCCTGTCTTGGAGCATTTTTTGTTTGTTTTAGGGTTCTGTCTGTACAAACATTTTGGTTTGTTTCACTGCCATTCCGCACATCAATGTCTCCATCAATATACTGTGCGTCAGCAAACCGTCTTGACATTGAACACGACGGGTAGTGTTTAAGCTCATCACTGATAATAATCAAGCACTTTCTTCTTGGTGTAAACAAACATGACATACATTACACAGATACTGTAACTTAAAACACAGAGAATACGACAAGCAGTTAAGTCTTGTTTTCCCTGTGACAAAGATTGGAATATGGGGCCATTAGCAATAGTTCTGCAAAATGTACCTAGCATCCTATTCCTAAATTCTGAAGAACAGGACTGTAAACATTGGACACTTTATTGGACTTTTTGTAATAGTTGATACATGATCAACATACTTTTGTGCATGTTAACTTTGTATGGAGAACAGCTTATGGGCTAGCTGAGTGATATAAATGACCTTTTTGAAAAATGAATCATGCCACGTGTTAGTTCAGGGAGACACGGAGCGTGGAGTATTTGAAACGTGGCACTGACACTATGTGTGGTAACTCCAATAAATATCCAATAGGAACCCTTCACACTTTGGTCTGACAGGTCCCCGTCTCCCTTTTACGTTTCTTGTTGCCACAGAAACCGCCTGGGACTCCACCGGGAGATGTTGGCAGGTGGAGGTGCCGGGCTGTGCCAAGTCATTATCACCACCCCTATGGAAATGCTGAAAATACAGCTGCAGGATGCAGGGAGGAAAGGTGAGTGTTGTAAGAGCTAACTGACTGGGCTGTCATGGTACATTTACTGGGATTTAAGAGAAGTGATACTTAGTAGCAATTTTGATATGTTTGTTTTAGATTAATAAGTGATACAACATAATGGGGAAGTTACTGCAAGTAGTAAAAAAAACTTCCAAAATATTAATACAATTTATTTTCACATTTTTTATCGCAACTTTGCGGGATTGATTTTAATAGCTCATTCAACATATCTCTGATAATTTGTTTAATGATCTTTCTTGAAATATTCACATTCCAGTTCAAAAGAAAAAGATTCCCGGTCTTAACACGGTCTCTGACGTGGCCTCTAAAATGAACCCATCCCTGACGAGGGCCTTCTCGGCAAGCACGACAGCCGAGGTCACCCCATCCGCGCTGACAATAGCACGCAATCTTCTACAAACCAAGGGAGTGTTTGGACTCTACAGAGGACTGGGAGCAACTCTAATGAGAGATATTCCATTTTCCATGATCTATTTTCCATTGTTTGCCCGTCTTAATGAATTGGTGAGTTTGTTTTTTTTTGGGGGGGGGGTGGGGGGGGGGAGAAAGATGGATACTGTTGCTAAGGTGACAAGAATAGGGACCCAAATTTCCTGTAAAATGTCAAGCCATCTCGGATGTCACCCAATAAAATGAAACATATGTATATACAAGAAGTTAAGTGTGGTTATTATGTGAACAAGACGTGAAAAAGAACTGTGTGGCCTCGGATGTCAACCAATAAATTATACCGTTTACACAAGAAGCTAGTTACTCTATGTGGGTGGTGTTTTTTTTTGTGAACAAGAATTGTTGTCTGATATAGAAACAGTGCTTTATATTAATTTGTGTACATTTCGCACAATGTCTCAGAAAATCTTTTTGATATGCCGGTCAAAATATGCATTAGCTAGGTATAAGCTATGCATGTTTCAATTCAATAATGTTATTTCACACATAATTGTTTTCTTCAAAAATCTTTAAAAAAAAAAACCTGCAATGGCAATTTTTTCAAACATTTCTTTTACTGTCATCAGATTACTGGAAAAGTCTTTGAAACAGATCGTGTTTCCAGCATATTCCAGCTTATCAATTAAACAATTGTCAATTTACTGATTTTTAGAAATATGTTCTAATTGAACATTTGGTTTGTGCACAGGGTATTGCGCATGGGAAGAGCAGAGCAAGTTTCAAGCATTCCTTTGTGTGTGGTTGCCTAGCAGCCACCGTAGCATCACTCTCAGTTAATCCTATCGATGGTAAGTCAAAGAGATAACATTTGACCAGCCTGGCTTTTCTTGACGTCTTGGTGGCAAGCGGAAACAATTTCAAACCCAAGAGCAAGTTATAGACTCGTCAGTTTGTCTGGTATTAACCTTCAGGACATGGCCATGTTGATTATCATCATGATGTCTTTGCATTCAGGAAGCAAGATACAATCAGTAACTGTGGCACCACATCGAGATCGCATCTTATCATTAGCATTATGAATGTGCTGTGTAAATATTATTTCTCTTTTAAAGGGCGTGTGCAATGTTTTTAAGGTGACAGAACAACATTCACACTTTGTCTAATCCAACATGTACATGAAATAATAAGCCTTTGAAAATGTGAGCACAATCAGACATCTGAGTCCCGGCCAAGAAAACAGCGAAAACCCAGCTCAATTTTTCTTATAAAACAGGATTTTTGATCTTGCCAAGATCAAAAATGATTTTGGAGTTTGGTTTTACTCTTAAATTACACTTAAATAAATACATCATTTTAGGTGGAAATATTATAACGGTATGTTTCTACCAGCACCATCTTCATATCCTGAAAGTTTTACGTACATGTACATCTGTGATGATTTCTGTTTTGGTTTGTTACCAATGTTGTACTTCCCCTTTTAACAGAAATTTAAGATTTCTGTTTCCACTCATCAAACTCCTACTCTATCCTTCTTGTCTATCCAGTAATTAAAACCCGTCTACAGCTGTTGCAACAAGCCCCGGGCGAGCACACTTACACAGGGATACGAGACTGCGCCACCAAGATCTGGAAATATGAAGGCCCCTCGGCCTTCTTCAAAGGGGCATCGTGTCGCCTCCTAGTCATCTCGCCACTGTTTGGCATCGCGCAGGCCGTCTACTACTTTGGCGTGGGTGAATTCCTACTGGGAATTCCCAAGCAGTGGTTATGAGGTTGCTGTTGATTCTGGGATCAAGGTTACTATTGCTGACTTCATTACCATGTTATAAAAACTAAAACCCTGACCGCCCACAATTTTTGCCGAAGACTTTATCCGTGGACTTTTTCAACGGGGCTCACTGGCCCCAGAATGTGTCACAGGAATACTGCAGAGTGTGGGCCATGGTCAGATTAAAAAGGTCTCTACCCAAATATCAGTGGGTTAGGGCCAACAGGGTTAATAGTTAACTTTAATGGATTGTGTATACAGGGTCTAGCAAAAATTGGGATACATTCAGGTTGGACTATGGTCATCTTATGACTTCCATCAGAAAAAAAAACAGGATTCAATTTCTTTTCTTTCTTTTTTTTGAAATAGTTGATGCAGTGGATAAAGGGGAAATTTTGTTGACTTGTGAAAACATTCTGATGGTGCTTTCAGCTTTTGTTTGAATAAAGTCCACATTTCACACAACAAGTATTGTTGGTCTACTTGTGGTAACAAAGGACTTTTACCTAAAACAGACAGTGAATTTTCTATCAGAAATGCCATCTTTCATCAGCAAATGTATTCCCAAATCTTTAAAAACTGCTACGTTGAAACAAATCCATTATCATGTTAATATACTATTTACCTTTCAGACATGGCGAAGTGTGTGGGTTAAAAGTTAAGTAATAAGAGCTCAATAAGCAATACCTTGTTAATACTTGTAAAAAAAGAAAAGTTATAAAATATTTATGAGGTGTACAGTGTGCTACAGCAGCTGATGTGGCTAAGTATAGAATGTGTGATTGACTAGGCCAGATGTAATTTAGTTAAATGCTTAGATCTAGGGCGTTGCAGATCCAGCGAAAGAAGGATCCAAATACAGTGGAATGCCACTATAACGAACATGCTGGGATGCACAGAGATTGTTTATTATAGTGGTCGTTCGTTATAGTGAACCATGTTCAGGCTGCCTATACATTGAACATAAACATTGGGAACCATGGTTGATGTTCGGTATATACACAAATCCGACTTGTGATTCATGTACTTGGCCAGGCGGTGTATCAGGGAACGTACACCCTGCAGTAAAGAGTGCGGCAGAGCGGAAATCCTTTTGTTGACACACAAAAGGCGGGCGGGGACACCGCAGTAATGGCAGATGGTATGTCGTGCTGTTGGATCGGTGTATAGCCAAATGTTGTGTATAGGGGAGTTCCACTGTAATAGGAACATATGATGGATCTAAACATTGTTCAATACAGCAGAACGGCGATGCTGTAATAAGATGCAAACTAGAGAGTATGTCTGTAGAGGATCAGTACAGCAATGCATGAAGTTTTAGAACAGTACTATGCAAACAAATATATACAAATATAAATATTGTTTGCATAAACAGCAAACAAACCAGTCATCTTGTGCACAAAAGATATGTAAATAAACCTAGGGAAGGGGGCGGGGCAAGGACGGAGTTAAGGGGCGGAATGCATTGCCTGGAATATAATCAGGCAAATTGGCATGTAATGTACTAGACTTTGAGGTACTAAAGAGTGAACGAGTCGAGAGTTTGTAAAAAACCTAAAAACCGTCTGTTAACTTGATTCAGGTGCTATGATAAATATTAATACATTGGTGCTAACTAGCTAGACCACCTGTTGTGTCACATGACCATCCAGTGTGAATTGTTTGGTCATGTGAACGTTTTAGTGCTAATATCCCACTGTAGTTGCATGTGTATTGAAAGAATTGGGGATATCAGTACATTCAATATTGATATTTCTTTTTTTTTTATTCTTTTTTTCATGCTTGTGTCTGGAAGTTGTAAAACGGCTGAAACATTTCAAGCGAAACAAATTATGATGATAATTCATACGCATTGGCCTAAATAGTGAAAGTGTACTAGTTAATTGCAGTTATCTGATGACTTCTCGATTGAAGTCAGTTTGTTTTTCTCAATTGTCACATCAGTCAGGATTGATGCTGATGGTGGGAGTAGAAATTGAGAATTAAAAGCGTCTTTCAATCACAATCAATATTGAAGTTCGCTTTTCCCTACGGTATAAAATACTGTTTCAATCAACTCATATTATCTCAATGTTATAGAAATGTGAATTGTTTTAAAAATTGGGTTTAATTTATTTTAATGCCTTACATTATGATAAAAACCTTACAGTTGAAAAAAAAAATTGTTTGTTTCAAAACAAAAGAGTATACACACAAGCCCCTATACAATGCAATATCAGACATGTGGTCAATTTCACAAAGATTTGCGATTCATCTTTAAGATGAGTTGTAGCTGTTTCCATAGTAAACTAGTATTGTGACATCACACGTTGCTTAGCAATTAAGATTGATACGCATGCTACGATCTGTATTAGCCTTTTATGAAATTGAGCCCTGATGTTATTCTATAGGAATGTGATGTTGTTCACCTTTTCTCCCAAAAGTGTTGGTAATGCTGGCCAAAGGAAATGAACTAACAAACTAATAAAAAAAAATTAATAAAAAATAAAATAAATCAAAATTGTGGTAGAGTGGTATTTAAAAAAGATCGCTTCAAGTTGCCAAAATCTTGTACATAATTGATAGGGTGTATTAAAAGAGATATATTGGAGAAAAAAATAAGAAAATCATCTAAAATGTGTGACCTGCTGATGAATATTAAAGATATATGCCTGTTTGTTTCACGCACCAGATCACGGACCCTGCTGATCCAGATCCCATTTTTAGTGTATCTTGCATGGGACGTGGATCCGCAAGATCTGGGATCCCATGCGTGAAACAAACAGGCTCTTAATCCCATCTTTTGAATGTTTGAGATTTACAAATCAGATTAAAGAGAAAATATAGAAATGATCACTGAATGGCTATTTCCTTAATCTTTGGCTGTGGCTCCCAATAACACACAAGTCTATGGAAAAGGCTGCAAGTCACTGGCAAGTGGCTTACAAAAGTGTATGCAATTGTGTAGCCGCAGTTATCAATGTTTCTTCTGGGTTTGTTTAAAGTCAACTCTTGGGTAACATTTCTGTCTTTGCTTGAGTGGGTCATATATATGACAAGATTATGGCAGTTTCAGATTTGTGCCGTTGGATTGAAATATGTAGAAAACATTTTCGTTCTTTTCATTTTTTTCCAGTATTTATTTTTCTTTCTAAATTCAAATTTTATTTTTCCACTGTCATGGGGGTTGTAAATATGCAAGTCATTCTCTTTAAAACTGAATGCCAAAGAATGCTAAAAGACTATTGGTTCAAAAGTATTCAAAGACGTCTATTTTGTTTTGGGGAGAGAAAGGTTTTCTTTGTTAATTTCTTTTAACTTCAAAAGTTGCATTTGAAGATTTTATCAAATATAAAACCAAAGAAAAAACGTGAGAACATGTATTGGTACTAGTTACTGTTAAAGTGTTGTGAGTTTTGAGTGTTGCAAACAAAAATAACAATTGAGTGTAAGTAAAATGATTCACATAACAGTATTGTAATTGCCATATAATCTATTCATGCATAATTTAACAGAGAACTGTTTGAAATTACTAATTCATGTACGGTTTTAATATTCACAAAGCAATACATAAGCAGTTTCGGCTAGGATGCACTGTAAGCATTTTTAGGGAAAATAAAGATACGTAAAAAGGTTTCTAACTTTGAAGTTGTACATAAGTACAACTATTGTGTGAACTGCCCACCTGTATTTAAAGTTATACATATTCCAAATAAAAATCGGTGGTTAATTAATGAGTGCGACAGTTTGGAAAAAAAACAACATATTTCAGTAAACAGTATAACAAACGATGTGATAATGTAATTTCTTATCTCTTCAAAGGGGCCAAGATGTAATGTACGTAAGAATTCACTTCAAAAGTAGCCGAGAAGAGACAGGACAATAGTCAATGGAATCAGTCAGATTACCTACAGGTTTTTGTTATTGTATGACAGCAAAGCATGTTTGTTTGCTCATGAACTCTGGCTTGTCTGAAATGTCAGCTTTAGCTTACACTTTACATAAATGGGCAAAATGAAGCCAAAGTAAAGAGGTATCAAAATAGAGGCTTGCGGCTGTGTGGCTAGGGCATAGATGCTCTTGTTTTTAGACTGAACGTGGGCGTTCTGCATCAACCCAAAAGCCACAAACTATTTTCAGCTTTTTGGTGAAGGATGTGCTAATCAAAGCTCAAGCTGAAACAGGGTTTCAAAAAAGGTCCTCTGAAATGGCATAAGTGGACCACTTGTCAACGATAGTTCAATTAAAATTGACCAGTTGACCATCTGGACTTGACCTACGGGGCATTTTGTCTTCACACTGGTTAATATCAGTGTCTTTGTGATGTAGTGTAGATTGAGGCTGTCAGCCTGTATGAGATTAAGCTGAAATTCTTTACTATCAGTACTCACAGATACAGAAACCTACTATTGGTTGGCTTTATACACTGGTCAAACTTGCTCAAAGAAACATTTATAAAAACAAAATGTTTTAAATTTCAGAATGTGCTTATAGTATACCAACATTGCAGGTATTTCCCTGCTAAGAGTGCTGTTCTTATTATGTCTTAATTATGTAAATTACAAGGCATTTTAAAAACAAAATGCCAAAAATGCTTTGCATCGAATGCAGTATATTATCAACAGTTGTCATTCCGTCGTTTAATATACAATTTATCAAAGCTCATATATAAAAGACATTCATATTACTATATATCTTTCATTGGATGCAGTTGTACATGTACATTTGAAGTTCAAATACCAAGTACTGTATGTATGTATAGTATATTATGTCTAAAGAAGAGAGATTATATTGTATCGATGACAGAAACAAATAAAAGTTTATGTACACAAGTGATGATAATCAATATTTTCAAGAGTATGATTTTTGGCGTGCTGGATTTTCATTTTTCAAAATATTGTTTGCTAGCATGTTCTTGTCCTCTTGTCACTAACCCTTTGATAAAGATCCTGCTGGGGGCCCTCCTTACTCCAAGCATTTCATACATAATTTCAGGTCATTAGCTTGGCTTATAAGTTTGCTGCATTTTATATACCGGTACTTGCATGTTTAAAGTGAAGAAGACACATTCATTGAGGGAAAAAGGGAATTCCTTTCTTGTTTAAATTTGCATATTCCAAAGCAAAAAGGCCAATCTCTATCATGATGAGATAAGAGACAAGATCCTCCATCATTTGACCGTGTGTGGGTTATGGCATCTGACTGACGCCCTGAACAAGACTATATTACAAAGGTAACCCCAACATTGGGTTGAACTTCTGGGATTGCCTAATCTCTGGTAACACAAATCCACAAGTTTCACACAGCACCAACTAAGTGACCCACATTTACCCACCACAACCTCCCCCAAACCCACATAATCATCAAAAAGAAATCAAACTGAAAACAAAACAAAATAAATTCTACTACGAGTACAAACGTTCTGATTTGGTATTGATTATATATATCCACATTTTATTAAAACAACTGCACCTTCAACTAACAAACTGCAGCCACCAACAGAGGGCGCTGTTTGAGTTTTATGGGCATACATGTACATACAAGGGTGGGTGAATTCAAAAGCAAAATCCTATCCAATATTCATATTAGGCTTGATCATGTGATTACTATATGGGGACACTGTGCGAGTGACCCATGCATACAACAGAATGTTCGCCAGATGAGACTTGATGGTTTGAAAAGGTCAAGTGATGTGAACATTTGGAATTATCCTTCACCATGGCAGTGGAAACCAGAGCAATAGTGAGGGGGCCGGCACAAGGGCAATGGCTAAGGAAACCAAGACAATGGTTACACCAAGGCAATGGACAGGGCCGCAGGGCCACCAAGGCAATGATCAGGGGCACCAAGGCAATGGCTAAGCACACCAAGGCAATGACCGAGGACACCAAGGAAATGGCCAGGGATGCAAAGGCAATGGGTAGGGACACCACGGCAATGGCTAGGGGCACCAAGGCAATAACCAGGGAAACCAAGGCAATGGCTAGGGGCACCAAGGCAATGGCTATTAAAAGGACAAGGAATGACTAGGGACACCGAGGCAATGACCAAGGTTACCAAAGCAATGACCAGGGGCACAGAGCACTGAGGCAATGGCTAGGGGTACCAACACAATCACCAGGCCATTGCAACAATGGCTGAGGACACCAATTCCACAATCATGGACACAAAGGCTAAACGTCATGGACCTCTGCTGCCTCCATGCAGTTCAATCCTCCATAAAACTATCATTCTGAATTCTTCTAAAAGACGATCACCTCCTTCACGACTCTCAATAATAGAACCAGTTTATAGTCTGTGACATGACGTCCTACCAGACCTCACACTCCTATATATGTACACAACCATTACAATTCTTTACAATATTGGTTTTTGTTTAATAATATTAATTTCTTTCAAGTTTCTAAATATCCATGATACACATTCTCTAAATATTCAACACAAAGTTCCCAATTCCTGGAATGTAGTACTCCTCAATAAACTGACATATCCTAAAGCAGGAACACCTGCTATCAGTATCTTTCATAACTCTCAAAAAATAAGTCTAAGACAAGACTGAAAAAGGAAAAAAGAGGGAAAAAGGAGATGAAATCTTGACCGTAGATGTTTTAAAAAAAAAGTGAAATGAGTTGAGAATAATATCACAATAATTACACCAAGGTCGAGTACGTGGATATTCCTCATAAAGAGTCGGACAGCTTGGTCCTATCATACTACCTGAAGTCAGACTACCAACACCACATAAAGGATTATTTTTAGGAGATATAATTTTAAATCAAGAAGATTCCTTGGGAAGTCTAGCACAAAGAATATTGCTTCACAATACTTTAAGTTTATGAGTTTAATAAAGCCACCCCTATGTTTGCATTATTGCAGTGTTTATATACTACAAGTGAATTTCAGCAGTTTTCAGGATTTTAAATTCTAAGTTATCAAACAAATAGAGTGGAAGTTCTTGGTTGTACAGATAGGTGTACAGTAAGAAGGAATCAGCCAATGTTCAGGTTATGATTAATTTAAGTGATGCATTGAAGTTCCTACAGGGACTGCGGTGAGCTGGTCCGTGCACAAACCATGACAATGGACCCTGGCCAACTTGACAGTTACGCTGGTTATAATGAACTTATGAAGTCCATCCGAATTGAGCAGACTCACAAAGTGCGACAGTGCTGCATCTTCAGTATTAAACAGAAGTACCATTGGACCCTTTTTCCGTGTATTTACTAGGAACGTTAACATTCCAGTGCATTATCTTTGCATCAATTGTTCCAAATAAACTCATTCTTTAAACAGGCAGAACTGATGGTGTGGTACTTGTCAAATATTGCAAGTAGCCACATAATTCTATCTGGTATTTCAAATGATACACTCAAATTCAGCGATGCCTAGTTTACTCCGCTCAAGACAATAAGCGTGTGGAGCTTACTGAATCATGTGTTTGTAAACACTGCATAGTGCTGTGACAATGATTCAAGTTTGTAATGGTCACATCAGCTTTAATTCCTTGTTATTCGAATCTTGCTCACTGAAAGCTATTACACCAAATAAAACAAATTCCATGAAATGAAACAAAACCCTTCTACCCAAATAAAAGTTAAGGAGAGTGAGAAGAAAATAAATAAAAGCCATACATTCTGAAATTCCACGCTCAGTACTTTTGAAAGTACTAACAAAATCTACCAAAAGCCTGCTCAAACCGTTCAAAATCTATAAATTTGACCAGTTGGGCTGACTGGTCCATAAACAAGCTTTCTGCTTCCAAACAGGCACGCTACTATAAACAATGCAATGCAGACATGAGTCCACCCAAGATTTGGTACATATTTCTGCAGTTTTACAATTTGATTTTCTTCTTTGTTTTAGGCTCAAATGTTGCATACCTGTTTCAATTAATGCTGTTCTCTTTGGACTTAGCTAATGTAGAGGCCAAACTAAAACTGGAGTCCAAATTATCTTTCAACAAAGGAGCACTGCGGTTATATTCTTGTCCACGACACTGGGTTTCAGACGGCAACGACTTCCACTTTACAGGATAATAATATATATTACTCTTTTCACATTGAACAGGGGGTTAGCAGTTTCTTAGCATGGGTACCTGAACGTGTACGGCAACACTGAGAGGATGGTGGTGCCCTTCTTGAGACATTTGTTTTTAGTCGTCAAACTTTCTGTTTGGGTTGACCCCAAACATGGTCTTTCTTACTTGTGGTAGCATCTGCAGATGAAAATAAAGAAATAAGGACATGTGAAGACCATCAGCAGGGAATGAATAGGACTGTACATCTTCAGTGTTACAAAAAATGAAGAGTGAAGACTCTTTATGTATTTGTGTATTAAAGGTTATATTATACTTTGGTTTTTATCAAAGAAATACAGATTCATGGACCAAAATATCATGACAGATACTGCAACAGTCATCTGTGAACATTTCAGTCCCATACGGTGCCCACTTGTTGAGAAAACAGTGAAAAACAGCCACAGTATTTCTTAAGTCTTTTCTCTTTTATTTTTGATCTGTAAAAGATTTCACACTATTCAATCTACTGCACGTTACAAAAAACGTCATAGCATTGAATAAATGGATCTTAACCTAGTCTTGAACTGATCTAGAGAGTGTGCTAGCAGGACAAAAACAGGAAGATTATTCCACAATTAAAGAATAAAGGTACATGTATTCTGGTATTGAATAATACAACAAAAAAACAGCATGCAAAAACAGCAATGCAAGCAAAGGATAGAAGTACAAAACCTCAAGCAAGACATGAACTACGTACCTGTCGACTCATGAGGTCCAATCGACTTTCTAGAGTATTGACGACTTTAATTTTCCTGTTAGCTGTAAACATCTCAATGCCACCGGTACTGTGGACGAAATCAATCAATTAAAAATAAATACCAGACCAAGTTAGAAAGGTGAAGTAATAGTGAAATGAATCAAGAACCAGTTTTGCCTTTGAGTTCTTGGCTTCTCACATCCATTGAGAAATCCAAACATGAATGGATCCAAAAGGATTTGGTAATACAGTGGAGACTGTGGTACTATGTGGTAAGCAGGTGCTCTTTTTAAACTCTAGTTAGTCAATATAGTGCTACTTGTATTTTTATATTTTATATGATATCTACAATAATGACAACTCACATGTCTGGACTCAGGAAGTTCTCTTCATCAAACTGGAATTCGCAATCTTTCTTGACTACATTCTTAAATTCAGCCCCTGCTGCCTTGGCTTGTTCCTGGAAACAAAACAAAAATAAGTAAAGGAGAGAAAATCAAAGATAGATTGACAGTGCATAACTTTAATTGTCATCAGCTTAAAGACGTCGATGCATGTATTGCAGTCATGAAATGCATGTGAAATGTAAGGGCATTGACTAATGCAGACTTCTATGGCATTTAACTTCTCTATGAGTGATCCCAATGTACTGTTTCTCAGGTTGCAGCATTGACAATGCTGCTGAAGTTGCAGCATTGCTAATGCTGCACATATCTTAGATGATCCTTGGGATATAGTGGTATGTAAATGGTTCATTTTTCATGGCTTCTGACTGGCAAAGAAACAAAGATAATATTTGGGACATCTTCAACATGGTGCTGGATAGCTGAGTTGGTATAGCAACCAGTTCAGCATTACAGGGGTCACAGGTTCAAATCCTACTCCATTCAATTTGTCTTTACCTTGACGAGTTCTAAGTCGCATTCCTTGCAGCGTACTATGACTTTCTTCTCCATGAGTTGGTACAGACCCTGGCCTAGGAGTCCCTTCAGAATCTGGGCGTACTTGTTACGGTCCTGGATGACCTCTCCCAGACGTATCCTGGCCTCCTCCAAGAGAGCTAAGACGTGGTCCTCTCGACACTTGAGAACCTTTAGACGAGCCTGGTTCAGCATGTTGGATTGCTGACTGTTAAGGAGGTAAAAGGGTAAGGGATGCAGAAAAATGAAAGAATGCAAAAGTTACACACAAAAAGAAACAAGATCATTGAGAAGAGAGGAAATCATTTGTAAAATCCTTTACAATTAATAGTTACATATAGAGGGAGCCTTGAATTTAACAGAGGCCACGGAGGCCACGGCCTTCGTTGCCCTGGTTCTTTGGCCTTCGTGCCCCCTTCAAATGTTTCCATAGACATTATGATTTTCCAACGGAAGTGCCCCTTGCAATGGAAAAGTGGCCTTGCCATTTTCAGAACCAAATTCAAGGCCTGATAGAGGAAATCTAAAAGTGGATATAAGGACTTCTTAATATTCAGGGTGATACTTTAAAAAACAAAATAGAACAATTGTGTTTTAGCATATTCATGTTCAGCGACGCAATATGGAAGGGAGTTTAAGGAATTGGAAATCCCATTTGGCAAATATCATGTCTAATTATCTACTTTTATAGAATCCATACCTAATACAGCTAGAAACATTTCAGGTTAAAGAGTCGGCAGAAAGCAGAAGACAAAGAGACAAACATATGATGAACTTCAGCTGGTGGTGCCACCTATCAGAGTACGCAGGTGTATCGATGTTTCTGACTTACATCTTTTTCTGCAGCTCCAAGTTCTTCTCTTTGCGTTCATAGTATTCCATGATTTTCAGTCTCTGTTGCTGGACTAGTCGTCCTTTCTCGATCTGGAACTCTTCTTCTGCCTGATTAAACAAACAAATAAACAAAAAAAAAAAAATGAATAAAAATTAGTAGATTGTCTACCTATATCATTAATGAATACTGCTTTTTTGAGCTTGGTGATGGTATGGTTAGTGGTATAGCATCTGCACTAGTAAGCAGGAGGTCGTGGGTTCGAATCCCACCTGAGCAAGCTCATTAAAAGCACACTCAAAAAGGATCAAGTATGCGGTGCTGGTATATGCCAGTGTAGGGCAAGCATAATTTGCATTATTATCACATGTATGATATATGGACGCTATTATTCAGACCAATCAAGTAAGCGTCCCCCTTTGCACACATGGGTGATAAACACATGTTCCTATTTGATAAAAACACATTTCAGTCCCGCATTTAACACACACATGTCAGCATGTCGGACTTCAGTAAACACACATCGGACATACATGTACATACATGTATGTAAACCAAGGGTGTGATTGGTCAGAAACAAATTATATTCTTTCATGGGTCTGGACCTCGGTCAAAATCTCTCAAGGATTCACCGGGGACGTGGGTCACTCTCAAGATTTCGCAACCGTGAGAGAATTTCTTTTTAGCGTTGTGTGAAAAGTTTTAACAACGTTTCCATAAATTCAGTTGCAATTTTCTTACCTTTGCTTCGATCTCTTCAGCTTTCTCCGTGGCCTCCTGATCAATGAAAGCCATCATGTGCTGAATCTGTGTGCATTCAAATTACAAGGAAGGATTGTTACGTCAATACATGTCACCCCAAATCTTAACTCGTTTTAATTCAAGGAAACAGGGAATCACCACTCTACATGGCCGCCACGCCCATGTTTTGGACTAGTCGTAAAACATTGATTTCCATAACACCGAATGATTGTGAGTAAAAAATAAATCCACTGCATTTCATTCGCGACAATCTTGAGAAGAGAAGGGGCGATTTATCGTAAATAATCTTCTCTTGTGAATGGGAAGCCATTGCGATAGGGCAGTAGCCAGTACAGTCAGTAGGCCTACAGCAGTTAGTAGTCAAGAACTTGTCCCTTGTCTTGAAAAGGTCTCAGACTCAGCTAGCCCCTCCCACCAATTTCCCTGGGTCTTTTTAGACTTTTTAGAAAAGAAATGACTGTTGTGAATATACGGATACTGCTAGTGCAAAAGGTCAATTTAGAGTCTTAAAATATTGTATTCTAACACAATTTGCAAGTTTACCCGTGCATTTTCGTTCACATTTCAACATGTTGCAAAAGAAAATGTAGTCAGCTAGCTACAGATCCGTATACAAAACGTGCAGATAAAATTTAACTTGAATAATGCATTTTTTTTCCTTAAAATTTAGGGAAATTTAAAGTATTTCCGGACTCACCTGCTTCTGGACTTCTGCATCGTTCTGCGACATCTTGAACCTATTGTCTTCTTTCACCAAAATGTTTATAATAAATAAGTAAAAAGTGGAAAACAACCCTAGAAATAGAGCGACAGACCCCGAAAACTCTCCACTGAAATTGCCTGTACAAAGTAAATGGGAAAGGACTTTTAATCAGACGAATATTCGACCACGATTGTAAAGTACACGTTTGAGTCTGGGTACCATACCAGAATGACGATATCGTACCCAGTGCCAGTATCGATACCAAACGTCGGTGATTCTGAACTGAGAGGACGAGGTTGATGACAATCATGTGATCTCATTTTTGCATGACTCAATTTGTAACCTTTGTATTGGGTCGAGTCATTTCTAAACTTTTTAATTTGCATAAGTTTATATAAATAACACAGATACATCCCATTCGTCTTTCCGTCATGGATATAAAAAGATAATCGTACTTTTGTTTGACCCCAGCTATAGTGCACACTTTATTTGTTTCATTTGTAAGCAGCAAAGGCAAAAAATGACAAATAAATGATGATTATTTTTCTTTTGTCAATAATGACACAAAAGTACGCATTATCTTTCTTTTTATGCTTTTTAATCCCTTTCTACTTATTTTCTGAGTGGATAAACATATCTTATGTACTGCGTTATAGTAAAATAATGAAATGTGGGACATTAGCTATCGGCCTCCCCTACAAAAATGTTGACTGAGCACAGACCCCACACTGGAAAAATGAAAACAAAAGAAAAGAAATTGCTGAATAATGCATAATGACAGTTTTGCCATTTTTGTTTTTTAATAATTATGTTCTGTTTTAAAGTGCAAGTCTAGACAATTACCACCATCAGCCTGACTCTTATGTTATTTCATCAAGACATTTCAACAAAAAATTATATTTCAAGAATGTCATTCTGTGATAACCCAAGATAATTCGGCAAAATATGGGGGGGGGGAGAATCCATTTTCAGCAGGTGCCATAAAATCACTTGTATTTTTTTTTTTGTTGGGGCGTTTGGTGGTTTGTGGAGCTTTTTTACGTAATTATTGCCTGATGAAGGCTAGCAATTCCAGCAACCAAAACGTCACTACCACTACAGCAACTTGACACCGAGCGACTTTGACTCTCACCTTTTTTCCTTAAATGTATTTATTGTTTTCAATTTATTTTATTTGTATTTATTTGTTTTACATTTTGAATAGTTATTTATCTTTTTTTTTGGGGGGGGAGAATAAAAGACAATTCTTTCTAATCCACTTCTTGCTTTCACAAAGGTCCACACACAAAAGCTGGGTTGCTAGACGGTTACCTGCCAATTAAGGGCCATCATCTTGGCTTCATCTTCCTCGTAACCATTTCAGTCCTCCTCACACAACCTTTTATCAAATCACACTCAGCTGACCTTCAACTCTCTATGATCTATGATCGTCATGGTGATCTCCATGACGACATCTTCCTCCTCCCAGTCGCCTCCAATATTCTCATCCACATCATTTCCAGACAGACTGCTTATTAAAAATAATGACTCCCTAATTTTATTTTTTCTTGGAAAATGTTCATGCTGAATTAAAGGTACATGTAGTACATCTGTACATGGAATCGGTAGAATCAACATTACTGAGTTTTAATTTTCTGCCAAAAGGTCAATGTTTCTGAGAAATCTTTCTTTCAGTCCATGTAAAATGATGACGCATTCACGAAATCGGCATTTGGAACTGTAATATTTTTCATCACCTGAATTAATTTAAAGTTCAGTTGAAATTTACTTTTAAAAACAGAAACATTTATCATTTCCTCAAAAACATAAACACTGATATTGAGGAATTTTCACAGTAATGGCTGTTTACTTCCCAAAACCTTACATGAAAAATCCTAAAAAAGAAAATATTTTATAATTTTCAATTTCAGTCTTTTGTCCAATAAAGAAACTCTAATATGTCATAATGTGTATTATTGTACTGCACATAGATTAATTAACTTAACGAGAAACACATACACAAAACAAAGAAGATTAATAATCATTTAGACATCACCAAGTTTTGTTTTTTCTTCTTTTCTTTGTTTATTTCTGGGTTTTTACAATTTTACAAAATCAACAGTGTCATCAACCTTGTAATATCATATCCCGCAATCCACGCATCAACATCTTTCTATATTCTTTTTGGTTTATATTAAATGTACAGGGAAAATATTATTAAGAAATATACAAAACATTATACAATGACAACTACATATACAAACCACAAAATTTTCATACAAAATTTTCTTATTTTTAAAGTCTGGGAAATATAATTTCGACCTCCAGGGAATGATATGTGCACAATGATTGTTCTTAAAAAAACCCAATAATATTCTAAAAAATTAATTTATTACACTTATTACATAATTATAATTTTGTTGAGAATAATTAATTCATCAAGTAACTGTTTTACACAATATTTATCAATAATTTTCTTGCCTGTCATTAATTAAAATCAAAATTTGGTATATTAGCTCTAAAATCATCCATTGATGGATTTTCGTTTTTGTCAGTTCATCAAAATTGAGTAAGATCGGTTTTTGACAATGAAGCTGCACTAAGAAGTTGGCCTGATACATATACTGTTACTCAGTGATGGTTGGGCCAGTCTCGATTTCAGTCTGAAATCAACCAAAATGTGCCAGTAACCATTAGGTAAATATGTTGCATACATGTGGCAATTATAACAAAAGTCTATTTTCTCTGCCAGTTTCTCTGAACCCTTTAAAATAGACCCTTCCGGCCTGTCGATCAAACTGTGCACATTGACCAATTGGAAGACGCCTTTTTAATCAGGTGACCATGAAAGCCTCAGTCAAACTCGGTCACATGCAGTAGTGTAAAACACACGTGAGCAGGGCTTAAGAGCAAAGCCGGAAAGGTCCATTATATGAAAAATCATACGCAAATGCTATTTCACTGAAATTGTTTGTTTTTAAATACAGACACGAGTCTTTGAGCCCGCAAGTTAACAGGCAATACAGATACAAAATAAGCTGCTAAACCCATGAGGTCTGTTAGTGCACATTTCCATGAACTTTCATGGAACACGACATTTTCTAAGAAACACTTCGCTAGCCCTGCATGCCTGAACAGTGCACAGAAACAGAAATGACAGACAAGCAATTAAGTGACCTATCTAGCATCATACTTAGTTAAAATACACAGCTTGCTGGTTAGGTTAATAGTGCAAACAATTTCATAGACTAAAACTTTACACTATACATGTACACCAACATTTTTTTTTCTCAAGATGCAATGTTACTGCCAAAAAGCAAACACGACCTAGTACAAGCATATAAGGGTATTAATAACAATTGAACACAATTTTGTAATAGAGTAAGCATTTCAAGACAGACTTAGACGCACAATCAGCTCCACGGTCAACAGTAGTTGCTACGATAGGCGAGTCCCGTCATGGATCATACAAATCTTAATGAATGTGTGTAATGCAAATAAGATTCTTGGATACGAGCGAGTCCCTTGGTGACTAAAGCTGTTTCACCTTTCTCATTAACTCTATTTCCTTGAAACGGTCCTTGCATGTATGGACTACATCACGTGCCGATGGCTGTTCTTATGCAAGGTTGCAACAGGTTGTATTAACTGTGATGAATAGCAGAGCCACCTGTAGACTACTACGTGTACAATCAAAACTAAAGGTCTAATCTTGGGAAGAAACAAGGACAAATGGCCACTAACTGTTATTTCTATTTATCTGAGCTTTATATGTGGGTATGTTGGTAGTCTTGAGAATTACATTTTGGCAATGCATATCCGAAACAATAATCTGTACTAATAATCTGACTCTAGGGACTTAGATAATTGACTATTAGTTTAGGGACACCGCTAGAAAGCTGGAAAGCTCAGTTGGAAAAACGCAGATACAGTACTCTGGAGGTTGCTGGTTCGATTTTTCAATGTTTCTTTGTTCACTTTTCAATGTCTTAAAAACTGGTCAAATTATGAAGCTGCCAAAAAATTTGATTGGTCGTTAAACTTGTTACAAAAACTTAAGACTTCCAGGCTAAGTGTTTCAGGAATGCATCTGTTGAAATATTGTCTTCAAAGTTCAGTCAAGACTCAACTCACATTGCATTGGTTTACTTCAACCTTGGAAAAGCAGTTGAATGGTTACAAAAATACTTCAAGGAAAAAAAAGAGTTTCTTTTCATCTGATCTTACTATCGTGTCTTGTCCTTCTCATTGAGCCCCCCGGAAGATCAGAATCATCAATTTGTCGCTGCGAATTTGCCAAAGCTGTAGTCCGATTGAAATCGATCATGGCGTATGTTTCCGTCCTCCGACTAGACCCCTCTGAGTTCAGACTGGCTGGGGTCTTTGGTGGTGAGCTGGTCATGCTGGAACTGCGACTCTGCCGTGTTTGGATGCTGGGCGTGGTCTGAATCGTCTCTAAGCTCTCCATGTCTAGGTCGGCGTAGTTCATGCGACCTTTGGGAGCTGGCTGCAGGATGACGTTCGAATTGCCGTTGTAAATGGGCGGCCGCATTCCAACTTGGGACAGGGAATCCAGGTTGGCATACCTGTGTTCGTTCACCGGTGATCGGTTACCTGCCACGCTGTTGTCAAAGAGAAACTCTCCACTGCCTCTGCTGGAGGACGTGCTGCAGGGAGAAAGCATGTCGCAGCAAAAGACAAAGTTGTTGTGGGGGAGCTCTCCGACGGTATCCAAGTTGGCATAGTAACTGCTACAGCCCGAAGACCTGCTACTGGGCATGGTGAAAGAGTTCTGGGAAGCATGACTTCCTGGAGTCAGCAATGAGACCGGCGATTGCCTGTTGAGTACGCTGTCCAGGTTACCAACCTCTGAGGAAGCATCCGACAAACCAACGGCATTCGCGTTGGCATTCAGGTTCAGACCTGTCTTTATCATCAGCGAATTGCTGTTCACGATGTCCTGGACCGAGGATGGCTTCATGTAGTGGGACTCCGGAAGACTCTTTGCCGCCAACATGGACAGCTGTGGCAGTGCCGCTCGGTCCATGTTCCCGTTCACGTCATTCTGAACCAGAGTCAGAGCGTCGGTCTCCGTCACGGTCACGGGCAACGAATCTTCCTCCACGTCATGCTTGAGCCGAGCATAGTTCACGTTGGAATCCTCTTCTTCTGACTGGGATCTGACGGTGGTTTCCTCAGCGACTCGAGGTAACAAGGTAGCAGTAATTGACGAGGTATCAACCTGGAGTGGACAAGATAAAACCAAGATTTGGTGTTTTAATATACCTATGTACATAACCAGACTTCCTTTGATTTCTTTGAGGACTTGAAGACTGACAATCTGCATTGATAGCAAGAGACTCAACATTAACCCGGAAACATTTCCATTTCAAGACTTCCATTCCTGTTTTGAGGCCAAAGTAGTTTCAAGCACTTAGACAGTAAAACAAAAGACTGAATCATCAATTTTTTGGTGACTTTGAAATATGAAATATGACTGTGAAAAAGTACATCATCCTAGCCAAAGTGCATATTTATAGAGGTACCATGAATATTCTGAGGATGTTGTGCTTGACCAGTCATTAAGGATTTAAGATGACTTCTCTCTTGTTTAAATAAACCCTGACACATACTCTCTCTCTTACCCCGTTTTCATGAGGTGACTCTGGGATGTCGGCGAAGGAGTTCGCATTGATGTAGTTCACCGACGGCGTGCTGGGCGTCGTTGGACTCTGGGCGCCGGAGGACGTCGTGGACAGGGTTCTCCCAGAGTAGGTAGCCAGCCCGTAGGCACTGCCATTCCCAAACTCGCTGAAATTGGACGACACGTCCGTGGAGAAGGCCGACAGAGCCGGGGACGTGGGTTGGTGGGAGGGGGAGGCCTCATTGCCAGCCTCCTGGGAGGAGGAATAACTACCGTATCTGCCATTGCCGTTCCCGCAAGCCTGGGCGTTTTCCTGGACGTGACGGAAGAGGAACTCGGCCCTTTTGCACTTGAAGGCATATATACCTATTGTTAAAATAAAACAAAACATTCAGATTTTCAACAGGGTTCAAATCACAAGATTGAGGAAGAATCCATCTCATGTATGAATTTTGCTGCTAGAGACGCTTCATTATACATTGTTGCAGATTTCAATTTACTGAAAGCGGATGACCACACAAATATAAAAGCTTTTCAGGGATCTCAAACAGCCATCTGGAAATGATCCACTTATACCATGATGTGCAAGTAGTTGTTCATCAAGTTCTTAGATGCAGTCCTCTCCCAATTTCAATATTATCTTTTGCCACTAGCACAGGAACTGCATAAGAACTGCATTTAAAAACTTTACTTAGAAATGCATTTCAAGTTAAAATTCTATGGAAATACAGAAATAAAGAGGGTGAATACAGGGATACGCAAAATTCTTGACTGAATAATTATCATTGTATCATATAAAATGTAACTCTTTGACAGTGAACGTCATGTAAACATCAAATATGTGACCTGCTCTGTCAAAATGAGTCACAAATCAGATATTTGACTAAATGAGTTACCTATGACCATGAAAAGAGCACAGCATATACAGTAGATGCAACATGGCATAATCCAGCATACCCCACAGTGCAAGTATGAGATCCAGGGACAAAATGCCCACTATTGCCCAGGTTATCATTCTACAAATGCCTGCCATGTACAATTGCCCATAATATTATTAACTTGTCAACATGCAACGTGATCACATGTGTGTACAAAAATGTGCAGAAAAAACAGAAAAGATAAAATAGTTCACGTCAGTCATTTCTTTCTAGAATAAAAAAAATATCCATCTGGGTAATATTTTGGAGTCCCGGGCAAAGAGATGGAGCAATTACTAGATGAAGGTTGATGAGAATGGAGCCTTGGGCTACGTGGCTCAGTGCATGTCAACATCACATATAACATGTTTCAGAAATTCCACAAATATCTCGGAGTAAAACATCATCCCCCTGTAGACATTAAGTTCCTGAACAGGTCAAGTAGGTCGGTTGGTATTGGGCACTGTATTGTGGGATGGTTTAGCATTATTACACATTCGGTATATGACATCCCATAGGATTGGTGTAATTATGAGAAATGGGTCCTCAGGACTTATTTGTTTGTCTGTAATATCGGGTGACCCTGGGTGGTACTAGACTGGTGTCCCTGTCCCAGAGAGCGAGAAACAGTGTTTGCCAACCAGCAGCATGATCACAGAACCTGAAGTATTCGCTGTAGACTCCACAGCAAGAGTAGGTACATGTACTGTAATTTGTACGGCATATTGGCTGCTAATTGCAAGTTGATGAGGGCATACTGCAATAGACACATGCTGCAAACAAGAGCTCTTAAAGAACCCCTTGAAGGGTATAGACCTGAGAGAGATTTGATGGCTATGATCTCAACAATCTACTTAAGCACTGACAGCAAACCCTCACATTGAAAAGTAAAGGAAATAATACTTATCAATTGCACGTACAAGCACCTCTCTCAAAATAATGAAAAAGAATTCAAAACGAATGTATTTTCTCCCCTTTCTTTATTAAAAAACAGCAAAACAATGAAGAAATTTAAAAAATCAAGATGTGAGGTATGAAAGGAGGAGAAGAGATTCCCGATGGCACATGACACAGAGAAGGCTGTCTAGGGATTGACAACTTGGATAATTCTCAAAGATTCCCATGGTGAACCTAGAGTGAACAAAAAGCTTCTTTTGAATAAATTCGGACTTTCCCCCTCAGATTGTAACGAGAACAGGTGCCGCAAATGCACCTGTATGCTCTACTTTCCACCGTCAAGGGTCCGTTGAGGGACAACAAGTAATGGTTAATAAGTACCTGGCCCTGTTGCGCATCGCCGACCGCTCTCAAATGAGAAGAGTTTCTTGTCAAAGCCGTAGCGCCGTAGGCTCCTCAGCGGCCATTTGATGGGGTCTTTGCCCCGTTGATGCAGGATGATGTCCGTCTTGGTGACTTCAATGATGGCCCGTTGGACCTCCGAGCCTTTGTCGTCCACATTGCGCACCTGCAAGTATTCACCGGAGACCACAGATGCATGAATAAGACACCGAAAACAAGGCTCTACTGTAAGAAGTAAGCCTCTCGCAAATGGATTTTCAACAACGTCAGAACTTGACTTTTAGAGTTTGGCATCCTCTCAAGAGCTTAGCTATCCAGAAGACAAAGCGCAATGGTACAAATCAAATGGAATATGAGTACCCGGTATTCAAAACTAAAATTCAAACAAATCGCATGAAAAGTGATAAACACTCTTCAAATTAAAACTGAACTTAAGCTTCATTTTCACAAATCCCATGGACAATTCTTCATCCTAAAAGAAAAAGGAATTGGGCACAGAGAAGCAAAAAATGATCTTCAGACTTGAAATAAAAAAAAATGAATTTCAATACATATCTCATCTCTAAAAGTCCTGCACATACCTTAAACATGTTCTGAGCAAGTTTTGCATCTTTTGGGCGGATGCAGGGTTGTTGGTTTCCCATGACGATGATCCCTTGTTACAAATTCTCCGAGAGCAAACTCACAAAATCTGTATACAATAAAAGCACAACAACAAAACACAAACGTTAAAAAAAATCAATCAAACAGCATCAGGCAAGTGGCAAGAAATCCTTCGTGACGAAATGCCAAGTGCATTTAAGTTGCCATGGAAACATGTACGTAGTGAGAACATACGACCACACCCTTGAAGGTAACATGTTTACACATGTAGGACAGTCTTGCATAAAGGTGAATGAGTTCAATCAACACTGTACATGTGAACCATACACTACACATTTATGTATCCCAGTGAAGACATTGGAATACCAATTCCTTCTCTTATCTTAAAGGTACAGTACAGGATTGGTAACATACACAAGCAGAAAAGTTTACAGATTTACATCTTTCAGGGTATGAAGATGGTGCTGGTAGAAACATACCGTTACAATTTTTCCACCTGAAATGGTGTAATTATCCAGAAATGAGTAAAACAAAGACCAAAAACAGTTTTGATTTTGGGCAAATTTGGGGTAAGATCAAAACATTCTAATGTTTTATAAAACAAATTGAGTCGGGTTGTTCCGGTTTTCACTAATTTCTTGTGACTTAAATGTCCAATTGAGCTCAAATTTTCACAGGCTCATTATTTCATGTACATGATGAATCAGACAAAGTATGAGTGCTGTTCTGCGAACTTTACCAATCATGTATTATACCTTTAAACAAATACCAGGATAAAAAGTAGGCTTCTAAAATTTAAACTAGAAGGGAATGGAGGATGTCTCATTGGCCCTGTTTGGTGTTTGAACACCAGCTGACGCCGTTTCAGACCTGAACATTTTAAGAGGGTAGCTACAACGCAAGGTATAGTATTAATTTGTTCAGGATTTCAAGAGTGCTTCCAGAATCCTGGCTGAAAAAAAAAAAAAAACCTGGGATAGAAACAATTATAATTTATATAAAACAAGTTACATGTAGCAGCGTGAAGTTACAACCCGACTGAGAGTTTAGAAAACTGACCGCTTACCTGCCACACTTCAGTCTAAAAGATGTCAACTATTTCATGAAAGACCCAAACAAAGACTACATACACCTACAGTAGATACAGACATTCAACAAGGCTGCCTCTATCTCAAATGGTACATTCATACATGTTGCATGTACATGTACATATACGTCCAGTATGTAACCAATCACTACAGCCAGTCATTATATGCATGCCACAAGGTGCTACTCGTACACGCAAATATTTCTCCAAAACTACAATTGATGAGTAAGGTCTTAGGAATGTTAATTATATCCTCAACTTCTATAACATGTATAATGCACGCACATACCTGTGGATACAAAACTCCAGCAAGTCAAAAAAGGTGACGATCAAATGGTATATGCCAATAACTACCAAAAGCAATGGAATAACATAACATAGCTTTACACTAATAAGATAAAACTCTTTTCTTTTAGAACCACTTTTATTCATGGTGTAATATGAAGAGTACAGTAAGACACAGCATGTAATCCTCTTTGAGCTAAAAGGTTACACAACAAAGGACTAAATGGACACAATGTCTTGAAGAAGATGGGGATGATATGCTGGCATCCAAACTTTAGGATGTGGTATCAAGACAACTCAAGAATTTAAGAGGATTAGGCCTACCCATGGCCTCTTCTACAATCTCTACCCAAACCCCTTGTCTCTTCTCCTTATTCTCTCTCCTACATGTTTGCATCTTAGTGCATGTTGGTGGTCTTCCATTTCAATGCAATTCAATAAGCTGAAGCGGCCTGGCTTACTCATGGTGTGAATCAATTGGATTTAGCACAACACCGTGACTGGGGGGAGGCTTGTTGCCCATGCTTGTTTGTAGGTTTTCAAAATACACTAGGTTGTGCGTACCGTCAACAAAAGATCAATTTGTTTCCCCACACAGCCAGGGGAGAAAGCTTGTTGGAGTGTCATTAAAAAGCTGTATATTGAATAGTCTAACTACAGACAAAAATAATGATTACTTTTACATGAACTGTGTCGTGATGTGCGTGTGTGTGTGTATGTGTTTTTAATGACACAGAATGCAAATGTTTTTTTCCAATTTGTAGGCCAATTATTTCTAGTCATTTTCCAAAGGTTATTTTGTTTCTGACCCTTTGCTGCATGGCATCGTCAATTCATGGCAGTCCGATAGAGAGACGAGGCCCCATCAGACTGGCCTCCTAATGTATGCCTACATGCCTTGAAACAACACCTGCTATCAGCTACAGGTGTAGGAATTAGATGGCCAGGGGTCGAATTCACCAAACTCATCGTAACTTACTATCAATCGTAGGACTTTTGATGCATTGAAGCCCTACGTGGGACAGGCCCACTACGATGGGTTATCCTTCGTAACTCAAGTTACAATCGATCGCAGGGCTTAGTGAAATCGACCTTAGGTCACAAAGTTGAATTGAGATTTCCTTTTCTTCTGAAAAGATTGGTAATTTTATGTAACACCCCAAAAACCTGAAACTTTCTCAAATTGGTCCATCGTCTTCTTTGTGGACATCCTTTGTGTCCATTCTAGTCAAGAAACATGTTTGAGTCTGTCACTTGGACCAAAAAAGGCTTGATTTCAAAGGAAAAACAACAAACAAAAATAAATAAAGCTGTCATCCTTCTCTTTCAGACCTTGCAAACTCGTCTGAGGATAATCTAATCAGGAATTACCTCGGGGAGTGCAAAATTGGCCTTCAGATAAAAATACCAAACACACACTCTTGTTGGAGGAATCACTTAATCTCGGTGTCCTCACTCCGAGGAAAACCCACTTCCTGAAATTTTTTTGACAAAAAAAAGGGAAGGGAAATTCGCTGAATACAAATTGGAGTCATGAGTACTTCATCAGATCATGCACTTTCCATGACAAGGATACAAAGAAGTGTAATTTGTTAACTTTGCAGAATATCACTTTTTTTAGGAAGTGTGAGGGTTAGGAAAGGAATCGTACAAATTAACACTAAAGGCAAACCCATGATTCATGTAATAAGTACAAAAAATTCCAAACATTGAAACGTCGCAATAACAAACATGGCGGGATGCGCAGATATTGTAGGTTATAAATTGGTTATTTGTTATAGTGATTTAAAGAACCATATTGGGTGTGTATTGTACACAAAAATTGGGAGCCAAGGATGATGTTTGGTATAGCCAAATGTTCGGTATAGCGGTGTTTGTTATAGCGGTGTTCCACTGTACGTACCATGTTTAAAACAAAAATCATCAAAATGGAGGAACGGATCCTTGCATACGTAGCCTACATGTAGGCTACCTACAGTGTATAGTAATTAACAACTGAGACGTATGACACTTTAAAGATTCGAATTTTGGGTGACATAGTCTTGATACAAACTGTGCATGTATATGGACCGTATCACAAAATGTGACTGCATTCAACATACATGTACAGTATGATTCATGTCTACTGCCTACCAAATGACTTCTGCTATTCATCAGTAGAATGGAATCACTTGTTGCAGGAAGTTGACAACAAATACACAAGGTTGATCAAGAGTCATCCATGTACATGTACATGTACATGAGCAATACATGCTTAATATGTAAATTTTATTCGTATGCCAGGTTTCGATATACAGAGAGAAAAGGAGCCTGAAAAATTTGAAACTACGCCCCCAAACATGGTAGGCCAAACCACTGACTCATACAGTACATAACATCACCAAGAACTAGATGGCACCAACTTGTAAACACTCCTTGGAATATTATAAACCGAACTAGCCTACAACATTATTCCCCTAAAACCACAGAACTAGAACTTCTACATAACCTGTCCTCATTAAAATACACCTTCAATACTGACCATTCTAAAGTCTAGGATCAGACTCACACAGCCATATTACATGAACACAAAAACCTTTATAGTAAATCCGGTTCTGAGGTTGGTTGAACCGTACATGAACAATGTCTAGGAATGTTGGGGCAAATATTTCCGGTACTTAGCCCGGATGAGCTATATTGGTTCAGGCTTTCAGTTTTGAACCTCTGTGCAGACTAAAAATGGATGATTTATTGTTGAGGTCATTGTGCTTCAGGCAAATGATCTGAGGCCAATTTCATAAAACTGTTAAGCACAAAAATTTGCTAAGCATGAAATTTCTGTCTTAATAAAAACAGGGTTAACAACCAAATGTCCACGTGTTGTGTATCACTTGTAATTGTTCTTTGGCTGTTGTTCGCTGACCATGAATATCAAATGGAATTTTCAATGGTGGTTTGTTTTATTGGGCGAGACATTTTTGTGCTAAGCAAATTTTTGTGCTTAACAGTTTTATGAAATTGGCCCCAGGACTTCATCCGTTTGATTGTGTAACAGGTTGAAATTGAATGCAAGGGCATTACAAAATCCAAACAAATCTCTCTTTTTTTATAAAAATAATAACAACTATCGGTATATTTGAGGCTTTGCATAATGACAATTGGTTCGTTCGTGCTTTCACACTTCTGTTTCTTCGCACTTCTCGTAAGGTCTCAACGTTTTGACTTAGCTTGCTCAGGGTCTCCTGATGAGGACTAGAGAAAGCTATATTCCACTAGAGCAGGCTAGTCGAAACGTTGAGACCTTACGAGAAGTGCTAACGAAACAGAAGTGCGAAAGTACGAACGATTCTTACATGGTGTTTGTGCAAACCGATCTATATACTGGTATATTATAATAACATGATGTTGAGCATACAGTGCACATCTGTAAACAAACAAAAGATAAACTATTTGAAATATGAATGCAGAAATCTTGGGTCACAAACCGGTAACCGATATTCACACTCTGCTCTAAGATAGTACAATATGTTAATATATGAGGGAAAGAAAATGCAAAACTAAAATCAGCTACAAAAAGACTGAGTTTGTTTCTATTTTAGGAAAAAATCACAAAACTGGCTCATAATCAGCCAGTTTTATGATAAACAATCAGTCACACACGTTTCTTACTGAACTTGCGTTTTTATCAACTAATTCTAAAAAAGCAATTATTTTCTCTCAACTAAAACATTCACAGGTGGTTCAAGCTTCAAGTACTCGTTTACAAGATGCGAGAAGGCTATGAAATTCTTTATGAGGGTGAATGTACAATTGTATGATTTGCGGACAATTTATTCACCGTAACTTCGAGGGTATAATTGCAAGCAGATGGCAGCTGTTGTACGTGTACAACCCTGGACAAAGATGGCCTCATTAAAGGTAAGTACAGGATTGGTAACATACCCAAACAGAAATGTTCACAGATTTACATATAACTTTCAGGGTATGAAGATGGTGCTGGTAGAAACATACCGTTCAAATATTTCTGCCTGAAATGGCGCATTTATCCAGAAATGAGTCAAACAAAGACCGAAAACAGGTTTCATCTTGAGGTAAGATCAAAACCATCCCTTATGTTTTATAAGAAAAATTGAGTCAGGTTTTTCCTTTTGACTTGTGACTCAGAAGTCCGATTGAGCTCAGATTTTCACAAGTTTATTATTTCATGAACATGCTGGAATAGACAATGTGTGAATGCTGTTCTGTGACCTTATCCAATCATGTATTTTACCTTTAAAGAAAACAAACAAACACTGAACTTTAGAATAGCAGAGGTGAAAACTAAGTCTTCGCAAGTAAATTCCGAAACTCTAATCCGAGCACATTCTCAAGTGGCCTGCCCTGCTTAATCCTCATGCCAGGTTTGTGTATGGCAAATGCCTCTTTTGCAAAACAGATACAATCTAAGTACTGTTTGCGTGTCTTGTCTTTGTGTCCTTCTCAATAGCAAACAATCTCTTACAGATGTTGGAGCATGTAATACTGCCATGTGCAGTGACAATGGGTCCTTGCAGAGAGAGAGTCCTCGCTGTTTAAAATCGAAGTATCCAGGCAAGCTGAGGGCCCGACTGTATTGATTGACTGAGCCGATGTAGCTTTGGAGCCGGGAAAAACAAGCAAGTGAGGGAAAAATCCAGAAGGGAATGAGAAACAACAAGCTGATGAGCTAGGGGAAAGGTGAAAGAGGGGGCAAAATAACAATGGGGTCGACTGTCTACGACATCAACAAGGTTTAAGCTGCATGTACATGTACTTAAGCCTGTAACTGGCTGTCTGTTGTTCTTGATGAACACTTTATAAGAGCATGGAGTCTGTTCCTTCCTCCATGCTCAATGATAACAGCAAGTAACTACTGAACAACATGCATACTACAACAAGGGTACGAAAGAATTGACTCCAGCAGGAAGAAAGATTTGTCATTGGAAGCATAAATTGAACAGAACAATCATGTAGGCTAACTAATAAGTTAGATTTAAGTCTACACATTGCGGAAGAACATTTAAAGTAATTGATTTTGTTTCAGCCAGTATGCTCTGGCCGTCTTAAGGAGAATATACATAACATCACTTGCCATACCTGCACGGAACATGTGTCTCAAACCCGCTGATTCCAAAACTCCTCTAACAACCACACTGCATCCTGCCAACTCTAGTCGTTCAGAATCAGTCTGTCCATTTCAACGAAAGATGTCCTTCTGCGTTGTGTATTTTTAGATCCCCTGCCCAAAAGCATCTTCAGATTGTTGGTTTCATACAAAAAAGGCAAAAACAATGGATCCGTCCTTCAAGCTTCCGGGAATAGAACAAATGAAGGCTGAAACGACAATCATGACAATGAAGAAACGGCACCACTGGGTCAAAAGTGCAACATCAAATGAGCAGATATCAAGACAGAAGAGATACTGTGAACAATGGATGACATCTTGAAGGTTACAGGTGGTGACTCCAACAAAGACACAATGGACAAAAGACTCCTCATCAACCCTCTGGCTCCCTTCCAATGAAATAGCTTCAAGACCAACTCCTCTTCACCTTACAGGACACCAGTAAATCTTGCATTGTAAACACGGTCAAGACCAAAGAGATTACGGCTGTCACAAAAATCCTACAAACAGAAGAATGTCCACCTAAAAAAGAAATACTGTACCCACTTGACGTTGAAGCTGATATCACAATTATAAGGCATGCACAGTCTTGGGTTTATCTCTGAAAGGGCTTACCACTTGGCGGACCATTTTTTCTCAACAAGTTATCCTGGAAAATGATTCAGCATTGCTTAATAACAGTATTACTTTGTGATTATTTGAAAAACCTTACAACTTTTTTTTGAAAGCTCATAAGCCTCATCTAATTACCTTTGGGGTCAACTTGAAATCCTGGCATTACACAAACAACCTAACAAGCAAGGTCACTGATTTTCAATTTTATTTTAGTTTTTTTAAACAAGAAAATAGAGAACATGCACTGATGAACGATTGCTATACCAACACGCTCTACAAGTGTGAACTGTGAACTTCACTAATTCACTTCGTAATTATTTTCAGAAACATGGAGCCTCTAATTGCCTGTGACATGCAGAACATTTTTGTGCACTAAGTGTAGATACAGTAGTACAGTGTACTTACAGTACTTTACATTGTTTCACTCAGTCAAGTCTCGCCGAAATCCGGACAGCCCCTCGCTTCAATGCCAACAAAAACAGTCCGCTAACAACTTTACACAACACCTCTATAATCAATTCACGTGTTCAATTGGAAACGGAAAGCTAATCAGTAACAGTCTTATCCCATGGACGTGCACAGATCACAAAGCTCACCTTGAATGTTTCACATGGATCAACGTGATCCTCAGGGATCGATCACAATGGTATCAACCTTCCTCCTCCGTAACCTTACATCAGTGAGAATGTCACATGAGTGCGGCAAAACAATGACTGTACACCTTTTTTACATTTGTATGCAGATAGCGACCCACTCAGTCTGTAACAGAGGCTATAGTTACGTAACGCATAGCCTTGCCAGTGCCCATGACACCAGGAGTTCATGTGATTCCCTATAGTAATATACTAGCGGTTGGTATGGTGCCCGTGGTACATGCGTGTGTGTGTGTTTTGGCAGATGTGTATATAATGGGCAGAGCGGAGGAGCTAATAAGCTTCTTTTGAGTCACACCTGTGACTGTTCCATTGTTGCCGGAGGGGGGGGGGGGGGAAGAGATGATAAGATCACATGAGATCGGAGGGATTTTTATTGTTTCTTTTAAAAATGGAATGATGTACAGTCAATCCTCCATATATACATTTTTTACTGAAGATTTGTATCTTGCCTCCTCCTTTAGGCTACTTTTATAGTAAAGAATATGCAAATTGGTTGTTCAAACTTTCACAAGGCGTCCCTCCAATAACCAATCCACATTTCAGGTTGGCTTTCATTGAAATGTAAAACTTTTTGTATCATTTTTGGGCATAATATCACGCCATATCCCTGAAATCTCAAAAACTTATTAGAAAAATTTTATTTGAAAATTGCTTGAAACAAATGACCAGCACATGGGGCCGATTTCACTAACGTTAGCGATAGCCGAATGCATCACTAAACGGAAAATCAATCGCTACTTTGCATAGCAATTTTCCATTAAGCAATGGATTTGAGCTTTATAATTAGCTTTAGCGATGATCGTGAAGCCTTTGTGAAATTGGCCCCAGATTCGCTCAAGTGAATATGCCAGGATGTTGGTTGTCATTGGACTTGAATTATGTATTATTATGCCACTGATATATTTATAATGGGCAATGTGCAGCCCACGTTTGGATGGTCGGCCAGCCCGGCTGTCTGTTCCACATGTCAACAACTCGCAATTCCTCCAGGTGCTCATTTTGTTTAGCATGCATACCAAACACCATCAGCTGCTTGCATCAATTGATGATCACTTGCTAGAAATACATGCAGGCCAGATGCTTTGATTTTGAGGATAAAGTGCAATTAATTAAATTAAATTAAAAATGCAATTAATTAACTATATAATTTACTCAAAGGCCTTTGAGAAAGATCCTGCTAGTATCGAAACGCGTCACGCTCTCCTAACTCCAAGCATACAGTATATTTTCAGGTCATTTTTGGCCGATGAGCAGTTTGCAGCAGTTATTATTAGCAAAAATGATTCATCATTCTCATTATTCAATTACATTCATTTTGGTGCACATAGGCCTACATTGTTGCTGGAACCATGATGGAAAACAGGTAGGCCCTACATATAATTGAATATCTTACTCGAAGCAGCTCCGTGTTCAAAGTAAAACTTGCCCTCCTATACCCTGGATGACTCAGTTCTATGTGTCCCAGGAGAAACAATTATTCCCAGTATAACTTGCTCACTCCCAGGCAGTGATGCAACCTCCAGCCCAACTGAGGCATCATATACAACAAAATGTGAACCAAATGTCACCACAGGTGACCGGTAAATGGCCAGAGACTGACAAGGCCAAACTGACAACGTGATTTGAAGCCTGTATACTAGAAAGATGTAGGCCTGAATCATTTATATGTAATGTCTTCATGACTCAACTGACTGCCATCATAACATAGTCAGTTATTGACAAGGTGTGGCACTGTGTGATTTATCATGTCAACCACTGTCTCTATGTCCTCTATATGCAATGTGTGTAGGCCTACGTGCATAAATGCACATTTCTATGACAAATATAATTAAGTACTTAAGTAAAGAACGATACAGTACAAGTAAATATCTGTAGTAAAAAAAACCTGCTGCAAACTGCTCTGTCTGTCAACCAAATTCATGATATTCTGGACAAACTGGACCTAACGATGCCTACTGTTTCAAGCTTATTAGGGGTCACTCAAAATTTTCAATATTTTCAAATTTCTAGTTAGTGGATGGGTGGGTCAAGGAAGTAAATTTAAAATCAAAATTCACCTTTTACATTAAAATCCAGATTTTTTTTCTGGAACATTTTTTTTTTTCCAATCAAAATTGGGGGTGGGTGAGTGCGTCAAACAAATTTGGAAAGAAGTCGAAATTTAAAAACACTGACAATTTTGAGTGGCTCCTTAGTGTGAGGAGGATCTGGCACTTTGATCCTAGCAAAAGTAAAGTGTTTCAGATAGATTCCACTGGGGGGGGGGGGGGGGGGGAGTATTGTCCATATCATCTAACAAGAGAGAATTAGTCCTAATTTCTCGGCAAAATCATGTAAACAATGTGTTCAACAAAGCCTCATACATGTACATGTACGTGGGTATTAATATTTGATCAGGCACCTGCAGTATTCCATTGATTCATTTTCACATGTTTATCATCATACATACCGGGAACACTAAAAAAAAACCACCATATTACACGGTTGAGTTCGTGGAATAGAACGCTGAATATTTATGAAGTACTCATGCTGTGCATGTATGGGTAAAGGATAATATTAAACTGTTCATTAACCTACAATGCGACAAGGACAACACCATAAATCCGCCCTCGTACTCTGGTCATAACATGACCTCATTTCCACACAGAGAGGCCCATGGTGATATCCTAAACAAACAAGGCTGTTTGTTGTTGCTCAACGATATCATAATGCCATAAAATGGACACTATAGCCAGTGAATTGCATTTAATTCTATTTAGGAAACAACAACCTTAGGATCCGGGTGTCAGAATCGGGTGTTTCAAAGACTTGGGGAAAAACCTGGAGGAACACTACATGCTAAAACTTCAACCAAGCTGGTAGGCTAGTATAAAACAGTATGAGTATAGTTGACTCTCTTTCCTGAATTTAATCAATATGATATGCACTGATTCACATGATCCTGATTTAAGGATTTTTTAACATTGAATGTTAAAATTCTAAATTTGGGTGAAATCATACTTGGGTGTTTGTCAAAGAAATACAGATTCATGAGCAAAACTATCAAGGAATATGGTATACAGTAAACAGTAATCTGTGAAATTTTCAGTTATACGGTGCCTATTTTTTTTTTTAGAAAACGGTGCCACAAAACAGCCACAGTATTTCTTAAGTCTTTTCTCTTTTATGTTTAACCTTTAAAAGATCAAACATAATTTTGGTCACTGGTTTTACTCTTTTCTGGATAAATACAGCATTTCAGGCAGAAACATTTTAACGGTATGTTTCTACCATCACCATCTTTATACCCTGTAAGTTATAGGTAAATCTGTGAAGATTTCTGTTTCGGTATGCTACCAAAGTATGATACAACATTTAAAGGAGGGCTAGCAAAGTAAGGGGGAAATTAATTTTTGGTTCTACAGTGATGGATGCGCAGGTTATCCTGACTCCCAGGCACAGGGGGAAAAACTCTGCAGTGTTTCCTGAGCAAGGGGGGCAGGGCAGGGGTGGAGGACTGCCTTGCTTGTACACAAAAACAAGGCCAAAAACCACCTTGGATCCGATAAAAACGGTTATATATCGCTTGCATCTGTTTCCACTTAGCATAAAACAGCCACTAATCAATATTTCCCAAGGCCCAGCAAGCAGCAGCCTGAAGTTGGGGTCAGATTATTCGCCTCCTAGGACTATGATGATCACATCAAACTTAGGTCATCCCAAGTGCATACACTACACACCAACACTTGCCAACTTGTCGAGTGGACGTTTTACTGGGGTATGGAGCTCCGAGCTCCCTGCCTGACACAAGTTGTCACCCCTCTCAAAGATTGCAGCATGTCAAACGCGGACAGAATTTCAAGAATGCCAATAATCTGACCGACCTCATCCAGAAGTCAAATCCAGGGTATGCAATAGATGGTAATCATATATATATTTACCTCCTTGAAGTTCACTTTGGTCAGCATTGTGGTTTGGTATGAAACACCAGAGATGTTGAAGTATTTCAAAAATGTAAATGGCTGAGAAAAACAGGTTGTCCGGGAGAAAAAAACAAAACACAGTGAAAGAATCCCAACTACAAACTGTGTACAACTACAAGATGCACTTCCTTCAAGACTGTTCATATCTTATTGTGTTACCAATTTTGTAATCAGTTTTTACCATGAAGTGTTTGTCTTCCAAAATTCTTTGGCCTCCAAAACCCCAAAACTTATTGTCTTGTTATCTTAATTGAGACTAGCTCGGTTGGTGAGAGTGCCGGTACGGTATTCCGGAGATCGCTGGTTTGAATTCCGCTCCAGTCAACTTTTCCTTGTTCACTTTTCAAAATCTTGAAAGTGAAAAATGGTTTGTAAAGAAATGTTTGACCAACCCATCAATTAAAGGTGACTCAAAGGTGTACAAAAAAGCTAAAATTTTTAGTTGAAATCTTAACCAAAAAAATCGGAATCATTCAGATTTTAATGTGAAATTCCACATCCCTGAAGAATTACATGTAGAAGGAATGATGTCCTTCATATGTCTGCCTATGCCAGCCTGCTGAACCAATTCCTGTATCTTATCATGGAGCTGCAACCTGGCCAGCACAAAGGCCAGACAGTTGGTCATTTGCATGCATGCTTCCCTCAATGTTATGTAAATACTAGGCTGCCCCTGTGCTTGTAAATTACATTGGCCTCCAATAATGTACCAGTACACACTAGGCCTATATGGGAGCTGTCAAACATGGAGCAGGGTCATACATTGTGCATTGTATACCAAAGAATACCATAAATCCTGCCACTATGAAGCTTATAACCACTTCAGCCTAATGTTGTGTTACTATCCATGGCCATCCGCATCCCACATAAGTGGTTAGATTTGATGGTATAATGCAAGGAAGAAAATCTGGGGTCGATTTCATGAAGCCCTGCGATCGATCGATCGTATCTGGAGTTACTACGATTGGTGAAGTTTGGTGAAATCGACCCCTGGTCTGGTAATAACTCCTATTTGCTCTCTGTGTGCTTGGGCAAGAATTAGAATTTTTCATCACCTTAAAAATATCAGAACCAATTAAAATTCTTGCACACTAATCTTCGAAAATTCTCGACAAAAATCACAATCAAAATTGAAAGGACTAATTAACTGCAATGAAAACATTTGAGGATGTTCACAGATTTCTTTCCACTGCTTGTCTTAGGGGTACAATCATATCTAAGATTAAGACCAATCCAAAAAGCTCTGGCTAACTTGAGCACCCAGGCAGCTGCACTATACCGCCAACAAGCAATTAGATGCCCCAAGCATCTCCAGAATTTATCTAGACCCAGATCTCAATTCAAGATCCAATGATCGTTGACTAGCTGCAACCAACCGGTGCATTCAACTGGCCCCACACACACCAAACGTTACGGTATTCAATGGGGTTTAAACTATCAGCCCCACACAAACCTAGCAATAATATCACGACCACAAATCATTTAATTAATGGGACGTAGACAATGTGAAATCAACTTTTCCAGCAGATGAGCATTTTCATCCTGTAACTTCTTAACGATTAAGGTGCACAGTACACTACTCACCGGAACAGGATAAGTGATTCAACGGCCAGCAGCAGACTGCATTGGGCTGGTCATGACAAGATGCGCTGGACATGTCCTCTCACACGATAACGCTGATGATGGGAGTCTGTGTGCATACATGCCTCATCTGTCTATAGAGTACCGTCTGTCCCGTTCTCTCCTATGTGGTAACCAAACAACAACTGAACATCAGTACCGGTATGAGAGCAGAGCAGGCAGGTCTAGATAGCAGAGCAGAGCAGAGCGGAGCAAACACGTATGACAGTACTACTTATTACGACACTGCAGCATCACTACTACTAAGCAATTCCCGGTACTACAGGCCAGCAACCTTTACAGAAAGCCCGGTACCCTCCCTGTCCGACCCGTCAGTGCATACTGCCAATGCAAGGGGGGCGCGGGACGCAAGACTTGAGAAACACAAGGCACAACAAGGCCATCATGAATTATTCATCAAGGCCAGACTGATTACATTAAAAAAAAAAGTAGGGAGGTTTCATTTGGAAGAATAGGGGTGAAGGCAAATTTGAGGGGAGAGCACAAAACAAATAACAACAGCAATTCAATCTGTAAAATTAAGCAGCAATTGAACATCGGATCGGTTACAACTTTAATTAAATTGAATTAAATTGAATTGAAAGGCAAATTTCAAGATTTTGAAAACTGTAAAAGATGATTTAAAAACAAACTTATAGTAAGGCCAATTAAGATTTGGATTTTTTCCATTACTGTAAGTGTAACGGTATGTTTCTACCAGCACCATCTTCATACCCTGAAAGTTATACGTAAATCTGTGAAAATTTCTGTTTGGGTATGTTACCAATCCTGTACTGTACCTTTAAGCAAAACCACAATTTAAAACATAGTTATATACTGTAAAAACACCAACATGTGGGATGAAAATCAATGCATACAATATCTACAAAGCAGTCTGACAAATTCTACGTGCAGTACAGATAAACCACCCTTCTATCACTCTGCACATGGTGTGAATTTGATTTGACTCACAAAAAAAATGGAAAAACACGACTAAATTTTTACAACCCAATTTCAATCATTTTTATGTTCGTTAAAATAAAGCATGGGAACTGAATTGTTAATTTTTTTTTTCATTTAATCACATTTTGTAATTTATTCATATAATCAATTAAAAATAAACATTTTGTTGTTGATCAAATCATGACAAAAATGTAGGCTATTTGCTTTTTAACCAAAATGCCAAATAACACAGCACAAATAATCAAGTCTTAATTTCAAAGCCAGGACTGAAGATGAATTAAACTGTTGAATATTCTGCATATTCAGCCCAATTAATCCTTACCACGAACACAGTGTAGAGGAACAGTGTACTTAATTGTCTTGGTTGGCTAAGGAGCGGACAGAGGTCTTCTCTCGTAATAACATACATCTGCAATGCACAGGGCCTAGCTAGCTGCACGTGTTTGTGTGCATGCGTGTGTACATGCACAGTGCTAGTCCCATACAGTGGTTCTGACTTGCTTAATACCTGAAAATATCATTTACGTCATCGCGCATCGCATAGGGGGGGGTGTCGTAAGTTATCACGGTTGGCCCAATGACGGTGGTTATCGCCCTGCATGGTTACTAGGGGCAACTGGACGTGGGAAAAAACACGATAAAATAGAGTTGAGGGAGTGCGCCGTCCTGCATTACACACGCCGCGGGCCGTTACGCTATCAGCATGAAGGTATGATGATTAAAACTAACATTTGATATTCTAGACCATAATACACTGCACATGTAATTTGATGTTCACAAAAAAGAAGTACGTACATATTCCTAATATGGAGTATGAATACCATTTCTCTTGATGAAAAACGAACCCAAAATAAATACTTGCAGCAAAAATGAAGTGCTTTTACAGTCCAATAAATGAATATTACTGAAAGGTTAATTTATGTATGAATGACAAGACACATCTGCAAATAATGTACACAATGTACAATAGTACCTTAGACACAAAGCAATGCCCTGTTCAAAGTTTGAAAAAGAATTTTGACACAACGATATGAACTGCTTATAGGCAGCAATTCACCCATATTCCGTACCTCAGGGCGGACGGATATTTCTTGGCTGACACAAAATGCACCATCCCCAAGAGGATGTGCGAGCTGCTCAATGCCTTTTGATGATGTAATCCATTTTAAATCGAAACCGTAATTCGTAAAGACTGTTTTAAAGGTATAATTGGTAAAGGTCACAGAACAGCAACCACACTTTGTCTGATCCAATATGTACACAAAATAATAAACGTGTGAAAATTTGAGCTCAATCGGACATCTGAGTCACAAGAAAATAGCGAAAACCCAACTCAATTTTTCTTATAAAACATAAAGAATGGTTTTGATCTCGGCACAAGATCAAAACTGTTTTCGGTCTTTGTTTTACTAGTTTCTGGATAAATACACCATTTCAGGTGGAAATATTTGAACAGTATGTTTCTAGCAGCACCGTCTTCATACCCTGAAAGTTATACGTAAATCTGTGAACATTTCGCTTTGGGTATGTTACAAATTCTGTACTGTACCTTTAAGTGAGAAATCGGGAGAAAATTCTTTGTTTTGTTCTAGTGATTTGCATTTTTTACACAATTGATATCATATAGCTCTCTCCATACACTTGTTGGAGATAGGTGAGAATGTGTAGTATGTAATTGAATACGAGCAACATCTCCATATCAAATCTTACTGCACACGCTCATTTACCTCTTGGGCCACTGGCGTCACAGCTACTGATGAAACGGTGGGCTAGCTCCTATTTGTGCAGGGAGATCTAGTCACATGATAAATAATACACGGCCGGCTTCAGTTAATGCAATACTGATTTCAATCGCAGCTAGGATCTGCCAGCGTACATTGTGATGGGGACTTTGATCCACTGAAGAGAATTGGCTCAATTTTGAGACACACCAGAGCTTATGGCATTCATAATTAGGATTGCGTGACGTCCGAATGACGAACAAGAATTTTCCTGGCGTAGGAAATTTTATAAGAGAATATCAAAAATGAAAAGTTCTTCTTTTTTTTCGGTCACAGCAAATATCTCTTGAAATTACCTCTGACAGTTTGAGGTTTTAGTACTCATGTTTAAAAACAAAATAATTAAACTGTACTTTTCTATCATACTTTGAAATAGAGCAATTTCTGGGCACTTCTGAGCCTCTTTTCATTACATTATAATTATATGTACCTATTCTTTGACTTTGTCAAACATTATTTTTTACACTGCATTTCAATCAATCAATAAATTTTCATCATTTTTCATATACAAATTTTTCAATAGTTGTGAAAGGAAGCGTTTAAGGTACCTTAGAACGTTAAAAATGTCAAATAATTTCATTTAAAGCAGTTATAATGACACCAAAGAGCCAAGGATACAAGCATTAGGCGCATCTACAAAATGCTGCATGGCAACGTGACAAAATGCACGTACTGTTCTCCAACAGTGTCCAAATCTTCACATACGCGATTCAATTACTAAACGAGAGCCAAACGAGAGGATTCATTTTCATTATGATACTCAAATCTCACAGTGAAAAGATAAACATATCAGATTTATTGCAGGCTTTGTACGCCGAGAAAGCAAGCGGGGGGGGGGGGGGGGGGGGTATTCATCAGTTTACATTCATGTAAATGTTCGATAAATAGATATACAGGAATAGCTATCAAATGTTTTTTTTTAAAGGATAAACAGGGTTGGGTGTCCCCAGCTACAATGATTCAATTGAAATCTCTCTCATTCACAATTGAAGCTCGTACCATGAATAGCGCTTGGACAAATTTGACGCACGCTTCATCCAACGTAATTTCTGCTGCAGACAATGCATTCTGAAAGACAGTAAGTTTCCAGTTTCATTTGCGCTTGTAGAGAGCAGATCTAAATCTAACGAGATTTGGGAGGGGAAGTAATAATGCTTTATAGATTAGTACAAGACTGCATCGATTGATTCATAAAACAATTAGGTTTTGTTTGTTTATCTACATGTAATTGCTTGATTTGATAGAACAGGAACTTTTTTCGGAGTGCACGACTTATTAATTAATCATACATGTACATAGATGTGCTCAGTAAACAATGACAAATGGACACGCCCTCTGGTATGACAATACAATGACCAAGGCCTGACTGTAGAATCTTTATATTTAGTTTTTATTCCCAAAGAAATGCAGATTCATAGGCAAAAATATCAAGACAGATACAGTAGGCCGAACAGTCATGTGTGAAATTTCCAATCCCATACAGTGCCCAAGTTGAGAAAACTGAAAAAACGCTCACAACATTTTTTCAAATCTATTCACAAGAGTTTGGATTTCCCTGAGAAACTGTTTTTTGTTTTTGGTGGTTTTTACTCTTTTCTGGATTAATAAAGCATTTCAGGGCAAAACTATTTAAACAGTTTGTTTCTACCATCACCATTTTTATACCCTGTATGCTATAGGTGGAGATTTCTGTTTTGGTATGCTACAAAAGTATGATGATACCTTTAAACAAAGGTTGATTAATAACTAGCACGAAGGTAGAAATCCATGATGAGTATACGCTGAATTACCAGGAACCATTAGTCATCCTTGCAGTACTTGAATGAATCAATGAATAACTGGATGCGTGGGAATGTTTTGCATCAACATAACGGATAAATTGAATCACCTCTGACCATTTTAGCGTTACATGCAGCCACTCGGAGTATTTCTTTTCTTTTTTCTCTCTCTTGTTTTTTTTTTTTTGGAAGGGGGGCATTTTTCACTTTAGTATGGGACCAATAGTCAAACACAGACTCTAGGTCATGTTTCAGTGAGTAAGTTCTTTCTGCGAATTAAAAAGATTGCAACGAAGCGTATCGTAAATTTGCCATCTGTAACGATCGATGCCACGCTCTAATGAAAACATAAGCCCTGAGAGGAGTGGTTCCGGCATTTGTTTGTTTGTTTGTTTTCTGATATTATTTGGGGTTTAGAACACAGTTGTACACACACACAAAATTAGAAAATTATCTGAAATCGTGAGCTTCAGAAAATTATATGAATCCAATGGAACTATTGTGCCATAATACATGTTTCTATGATCCTATTTGCCCTCCAGAAAAGACAAACTGATCAGAAGATGGTAAAGAATCGTTGGGGAAAGAAAACAACTGTTCAATGCATGGAAGTCTGGTCACGGGAATGAATGTAAATTTTGAGTTATCCAAACTTTGACTAACGCAAGGTATGAATTGTCTGCAAGCGGTTTGTACACATCGAGTTGGGGATCAACTCACAATGAAAGTGGCATATAGGGCCGTACTTCATTTTCAATTATATCACTTTGAGTTTAAAGTGGACTTTTGAGTTATCAGAGTTTGAGTTATTGAGGTTTTACTGTTTGAGAAAAACACCACACCTAATCGATCACTGGTCCACTGTGTTTTGCACACCCTGTATCATAGTCTGCAATATGCGAATTAAATATTAAGACAACCTGTTTACCAGCGCAATACAACAGATTCGGCAGCCATTATTATATTATTTTCAAATCCTAGACACAAAAATAATAAACCTTGAACTAAGCCCAATCAACCTGAACTGAAAACCAATCAAATACATACCCATACAGAAATCATAATACATTTTTTTTTTTTAAATAAACATATCTGCTAGGATTGAAACGTGCCAGGCCCTCCTAACTCCAAGCATTTGATAAATTTCAGGTCATTATTTTGGCTGATGAGCAGTTTACAGCAATTTATTACTTTTAATAGTTTATTAATTTTATGTTTTTTTAATGAACGAGAAATATAATGCAATGCTTAGTTGTTATCAATTTTTGTTTCCGAAACAGCTGCAAGATATCATGAGGGGAATACAGTGAGTGGAGAAGGTCACCCTCTGACTGAATCCTGACGACCATCCCCTATCCCCCCACCCAGCCAGCCTATGACACATCTGATGATAATATGCGAGAGAGAGAGAGAGACACCGAGAGTAAGAAGCCTCCATCTCATCTTAATAAATCTAATCACCCATGGATTCTGCTCAGGCTTAAGCCCGGGGATGGATGACGGGATCTAGGCTGACCTGGGAAGAAAAATAATCATCAAATAATAATGAAGACCGTACCATTCTGAGCAAGGAGGCCAGGGCTTGATGCAAAAAGATGCGGACTGGAGTCTCCTTGCTCATGTAAATACGGTATCAACGTGATATATTATGTGGGGGAATTGTGGCGGGTCTGCGAGGCTCCAATCAGTATCCACACAGAGGAGCAGGTTTGTGATTATTCATCAGCATTATTAAAGGTATAATGCATGATTGGTAAAGGTCACAGAAAAGCACTCACACTTTGTCTGATCCAATATGTGCGTGAAATAATAAACCTATTCGTGAAATAACCACAAGGGAAACTGACTGAGTTATTTTAAGTCATTGAAAAGTGAACAAAGAAAAATTGACTGGAGCGGGACTCGAACCGGCGACCTCCTGAATACCGTACAGGCGCTCTACCAACTGAGCCATCAGCCCTATGTTGGTGGTGACCCCAATAGTCAACTATCTTTGTTCGTTTGGCAGTCAGAAGCCATGAAACCACGCACACACCGCCACACCCCAGGGATCGTTTCAATGATACACGCAACAATGCTGCAACCTGGGAACGGCACATGGGGGATCACTCAAAGAGGATACGGCTTTTTAATTAATATATTCGTGAAATAACCACAAGGGAAACTGACTGAGTTATTTTAAGTCATTGAAAAGTGAACAAAGAAAAATTGACTGGAGCGGGACTCGAACCGGCGACCTCCTGAATACCGTACAGGCGCTCTACCAACTGAGCCATCCAGCCCTATGTTGGTGGTGACCCCAATAGTGAAC